>CM030864.1:6586105-6771105 GCA_018105865.1 Metaphire vulgaris | reverse complement strand
TATGTACGTGTGTTGTATAAGATATGTTTGATGTAAATAATAAATATATTATGCATGAAATAGGCCTATAAGTTTCTTCGATTTTTGTCATCGGCTGAATAAATCGCATTCCTGCATGGATGTATGAATGTATGAATGGAGGAGTCGTACTAGGAGTTTAACGTGTCTTCGCAATCTTTTCGTCGCAAATTTTGCAATTCTGAAACATCTTTCTCCACACAATCCAGATCCCCTATTATACAGGGTGGTGCAAAAAACCGGACTATATTAAATGCAAACCTAAATGTGACTAAATGTCAGTCCACATTAAAATTAAGGGGATATACAACTAATGTAGATGAGGCGGAACCATAACTATTAGGGACAGGGGCAAAAAAATTGCCAAGATTTTAAAATAGCTTTGGTAAAAGCTTTTGACCCAAACAGTTAGCGGACCACAACTTTTCATCGAATGTATACTAACACACACACACACACACACACACACACAGGATATAATCTGAGAGATTAAAGCGTAGGAAGGCAGGGCCGGATTAAGGTCCGAGTGGGCCTGGGGCTGAGAAAGAAAAGGCCGTCGCTGACAAGCAAAAAACGGTTATCTCCTTTCCAAATCGTTCTGACAAGCAAAAAAGGTTATCTCGAAAATCGGTACAGGGGCCTATTTTCCTGATGGGCCGGGGGCTACAGCCCCCTCAGCCACCGCCTTAATATGGCCCTGTAGGGAGGTAGCCCACTGGTTACACCAGAATTTATTTGTGTGGAACCGTTGTCTCGCCTTCGAATAAAACGAAGACGGACTCAACATGGAAAGACGTTGCCAGGTGTGCTTTTGGAACGCCGCACTGGATATGGGATGCAGTGATGGATCATGGATGGGTGGCGCTTCCCAACATTCTCTACATTCAGTCCCTTTCGGAGACTAAACACCAGAATTTCTACTCCCATGCACCATGCTGGTATTCTCGACTTGTGGGTCTCAAGCCCCCACCAATCCACCAGCAAATCGAATACTGGACATGCAGGAACCACCAGGGGCGGTTCCACGTTGGGGATGAGTGCAGTGGCGTCATTTCACACTTTTCTTGAGGAGCGGGCGAGAAATTTTATTAAATTTTTCTTTTAATTTTTTTTAATTTTTCAATTTTGTTCTGCCAATTTTCAATTTCTCGACTTGACGAGTTTCCCAAAAAGAGTTGATGACCTTTTTGCTTGTCAGTCCTTTTTTACGATTAGTTACTTTAGCTTACTCGACATCAAGCACTCTTTTAGGGATTTTTGGGGCTGCTGGCCTTTTTTGCCCCCCCCCCCAAACGCAAATGACGTCCCTGTTTTTGTTTTTTGTTGCACATTAATACATTATAAATTAATATTTTCATTTCCTTGGGGGGGCCAGGGCCCCCAGCCCCCCCAATGACGCCTCTGGATGAGTGGGGATACATCCCTCCACCGGCCCACCAAGAATGCGTGTGTGGCGTTGATGAATTTCTGAGAAATTTTTTGGGTGTTTATTTCTTGGTAATACATTAGTCTAATAGTATACTTACTAACTACAGTTCAGACGAAGCGCGAATTGTCACATATATTCGTCGAAAATAAACATAAATCGACAAGTCGTTATTATTATTATTATTATTATTATTATTATTATTATTTTTATTATTATTATTAAAACGACAATTTATATATCGCTATCTGCCTGGCGAAGGCCATAGTCAAGAGCGCTTTACAAAGACATCTGATATGAGATTTCAAATAGGTGCGTCTTAAGTTTCTGTGCAAACCTATATATCTTGTGTCGTCTCCCTGGTAATTTCCTCGGGGTGGAGTTGTTGATTTTCACTATGACTTTGTACAACCAGACTAAAATGGCTTTTATACATTGTCAATTCTGAACATTATACTGTATTTTATAAATCAAATCTACAGATTTCTTCTAAACGTTTACATATAGGTCTAGGGCTCTATAGACATAATCCCTTTGACATTATTGGCGAGATCTTTCTAGAAATTTATCGCATCCCCTCCCACCAAGAGTTCTTGGAACCGCCACTGGGAACCGCCACCAGCAACGCTACTGCATTGAATATAAGCTTAATAGCGTCGTTATACGCCTATATATTAAATATTTCTTGCAGCTTAATTTACACTGTTCAAATTTGAACCGACTAGTGTGGGTGGCATTTGTGGGGGGGGGGGAGAAAGAAAGAGAAATTCCTAGTCACTGCTTACTGACTGCCACTCCACTGGTCCACTCTGTACGTAAAAAGGTCAAGGTAAAGGTAGTCCCATACTCGATTTTCGAGCGTTGGGGCCGGTGCTGATCTCCGGTTACTAGGCATGCAGCAACGCAGATGGCTTGCGCCATTAATCTAGAGTAGGTTGCCATTACTTTCTCTAGACCCACGTTTTACCCTTCGCAGCTTAACGCTGCTACCAATTTATCGACGCCTAAGCGATGAACAGCTTGGTTGGCCGCCGGAACCACGGCTAGAATCCGGGATGGTCACCCATCCAAGCACTAACCGCGCTCGACGTTGCTTAACTTCGGTGTTCTGACGGGAACCGATCGCACAGCGTCAAGTAGGCCGGGTCCACTCTACGTAGCAAGGGGGAAAAGTTTCATGCTGATTAATTAACTTACCTATCTAATTCTCGTAGGCATCTATTGTATATATATATATACACTGTCGATTGTCTACGAGAAAGAATAGAGGGTTAAAGAATAACATCGAATTAATAAGAGAACGTCAGATCCAAAAAAGTGGAAATCTATTGCTATAACGTAGAAGCACACTGCGCCTAAAAAATAATGTAATGTAACAAAATATTTGTATAGCGCCTCTTCTGAATAATCACTCAGAAGCGCTCCCATAGCAAATTACTGTGTATTGACAAAGAGATAAGTTTTAAGTCGTTTCAAAAAGAGGGCCATAGAATCAGGAGTTGCTAAGCCACGCATATTGGCGTCAAGAGCATCCCAAAGGATAGGGCCAACTGATTCAAAGTCATTAAAAGTAAAAGTTAAATCTAATTGACTTGTATAACATAACAAAAGCAATTAACCTTCTTTCCCCCAAACCTTCTTTCCCCCAATTGGCCTGACTCAAATACCACTTCGAAGTTGACATGCGAAAATCATTCGTTGGTCGAGCAGTGCATGGTTCAATCCGGATTATCACAGAGTGGACAAACATTCTGACTGACGGGTCGCACCGCAAAATATCGTATTTTGTAAACCAATTTTCAGTCTTTGCAGAAAGAACCTTATGATACATTAAATTTTTGGTCTCAATTATATTCGTTATCATTGTAATAAGTTGAATATCTATTTAGCTGCTGAAAATTGGACGGGAACCGCGAATACATAATATAACTAACTTGCGAGGCGTAATTTATGGACGACGCCTTAAGGATGTCCGATATTTTTGACAGTTTGTGACAGGGGTGATGGTAAAAAAAAAGCCAAAATAGCGTAACGTACTTTATGGACGCTCCCTTACTTTAAAAATTTGAAAATTTTGTGTTTTGAATGTATCTTTTGCTGTCACTCTTTCCATTTGAATTCGATACATTTTATTTTTATATATGGATCAGAGACATCAGACGTGGTCGTATTGAGTTCGATTAATTATGATTGTCACACAGAACATTATATCAACGTTTGCTCAAGTACTGGGAAATAATTATTTCCAAGAAGGCATTGTATAGGCCTATATAAGTGTATTAGTTTTACCAGAAAATGAGACAAAATATGTGTTTACAGTGTTTTATCCAGACTCCAAGTCTTGGGGGGGGGTTGACTTGGCTGGAGTGGAAGAAAGACACTTCAATGCAAATTTGTTAAGTGCTGAGATTTGGGGGATTTTGAATTGGGGGCGGGGGTTTGGTGGTGGTGGGGAATCTCACCCTAACAGGCCTGAATAAAACGCTGGCTTCATAACATGAAAGGTGTAAAAAAGCTGTGATTTGGAAAGTGCAAGAGGGATGGATTTCATTTGATTGGTCTAAAATTTTGCTGTTTTTATTCAGAAATATATATATTTACAATTTTATGTCGAATGGTTAATTGTTTTTTACTTTATAAAACTTTCACCGAGAAAGTTTCATGCATGACACGCGATATTGTTTAAATATGCATACGAGTGGAAGAAAATGAGATAGTATGAAATTGTTATGAAAACATGGCAAACTTTTAGAAATTGTTAGTAAATATTTGATATATCAACAACAAATATTTAATATTTAATATTATGTTAGTTTAATTAATAAAATTTATGTGAAGGCATATATGTCAGCTTCTTAATTATTATAAACATTTTGGCCTTTTGTTTGTGCGTCCCTCCGAATATAGTAATTAGGTTTCATGTGCCCTTCAAAGAAAAAGTTCGTCTATAGCCCCGGTCTAGACAAAGAGTGCTTGCATATATTTCATAAATTTAAAGAAAGAGAAGATTTGAATTTTGAAGAAATATCACATTTGGCCATAACTTCCCATAAGTAATCAGCTATATTCGACGGTCAAAAGTATTAAGCCAATATTTCATCACCTGATTACATATGTAGGCTTAGGCTTCTATTTATCCTCTAGGCCAGGGTTTCCCAAACATTTTCGAACCGCGGACCCATGGTTATTTCTAGGATTGTGAATTTGGGGTTGTCGGTAAAATATTGGAGGGGCGTGTTCGGGGGATATTTAGGGTACATACCATTGTTAGCTTAGGATATTTTGGTGGGTGTCGACCTCAGATTGAGGGGTGTTGGGGAATTTTAGGGGCTGTAAAAATATCCCTGCGCGGCCCACTTCAGCGGTTTTGTAGCGTGTCGCGACCCTAATCATAGGATTCATAACATCTAATATCAAAAATGCATTATGCCATCTGGCGAACGTTAGTTGAAAAGAATCATCTGAGTTTTGAATAAATGACAAAACAAAAGCTCTGATTCAAAATGAATGGAAATATGACAAATATATTAGGCAGATTTATTTATATTTTTCCAAAGATAAGATAAAATAAGAGAAATAGATGTTGAAATTTCTTGAAAATTATATTTTTAAAATTTAACATAACATACCTTTGTTACGCGTCTTATAAATCTTATGAGTATGGCAAAATCGCTTAACCGCCAGGTTCAAGAACTGAAGGTTTTAAAAGCGGCGGAACAGAGATTCCTATTGTTAGTGGAGTTTCAGAGCAAAATGTTCGGAAAACGCTTTCCTTGCATTATCGCGAAATAAGGTTAATTTTAAACAGTACTAGTATGGACCCGATCCATTCACTTTTCGAGGCTACCACAGGGAAGGAAGGAAAATACAGAGGTTAGGCAGGCACGCTCCCACTTTTTCATAAAAGTTTACGCCAATAAGTGATTACAAAAATATATATACAGATTACAGAATAGACGCTCAGTGTTACATAATGCTCTCGGCGTTTGTTTTAATTAAACAATTTGACAAAAGGTTACCATTAATGAAATTGTTGAGCTTGACGCTGTGTCTAAGATGGAGGTCCAGCCGCTGTAACCAGGGGTTCCAAACGGACTGAAGGGCTCCCGGAGGGGGCACCAAGTGATGCCCGGGGATGGTCGACGAGGCAGCGGCGGCGGCGGCGGCAGCGGCGGCGGCGGCGGTGAGGTCGTGGTCTGCCCCTCCTCCTCCTCTTCTCGCCGCCTCTCTTTCGATCGTCGCCCCGGAGCTGTTTCCGTTGAACTTCGCCGGGTCGAGAATGTCGGCGACGGAGAATCCGATCGTGGGACGCCCCGTGGCCGTCGCCGACGCCCGACCGTCGGGCCCGCCCGCAGCGGCGCACGGCGGCCTCCGATGCCGTTCGTCGTGGAAGGCGCGGCCGCCGGGGGCTGCTCGGTCGTCGGCGGGGCCCAGGCAGTGGACGACGGCGGCGGCGGCGGCGGCGGCAGTGGCCAGCGCTAGCGTCGGGTTGTTCGCGGAGCAAGCGCTCCGACCGGGCGGTTCTCTGCCGCCGCCGGATATCCGGTCGCAGATGACGGAAACGGCGTTCGACGCACCGTGGACGACGAAGACGCTGGCATCGACAGTGCTTTTTTCCATCACATCGGACGACAACGATGACCCTGGTTCGTTGTTGGCGATCATGGCGAGGTCGTCGTCGGGAAATCGTCGTTGGGACCTCTGCTCAGACAGCGAATGACCTTTGACCGGCGGATCACGTTGGACGGAGGAGCAGGGAGGAGGAGGAGGAGGAGGAGGAAGCTGCCTCCTCCTGCTGGTGTTCGGAGGATCCGCATTTTCTTGATCCGTCGGGTCTGAGTTGCTTCGGCGAGGAGAAGACGGACTCTGCTTCCGGTTTCGGATGACCGGCGTTGTCATGGTTACCGGTCTTCTTTTCCATGCTGTTTCGTCGTTTGCGAACTCAAGAGCGGAAAGTTGTTGGCTGGACCGTGGACCTTTAACTCGACTTTTCCATCGCCCGGAGAAGCTCACAGTATTTGACGTCACGAGTTTCAAGAATCAGCGACGCCTGCTGCGTTTTATTATCGGCGAAAACTTTCTCTTTGTGGTAAAAGTGGGGGAAAGACCGCGCTTCATGCACTCATCGGGTTCGATTCCTCGCATTGGCAACGCGTTCTGTCATTGCAAAATATATACCTGTCTTAAATGAAACATTCATACGAAAGCTACCAGACCTCTCTCTCTCTCTCCTCTCTCTCTCTCTCTCTCTCTCTCTCTCTCTCTCTCTCTCTCTCTCTCTCTCTCTCTCTCTTATATGTATATACGCCAAATTTTTCACGATTCGTACCGAAATGGCTCCTTCCAAGAGTTTAAAAAAACGCGCAAACTTTTTCGGACGTTTCTTGACCCTTCGCCCGCCGTCGTGGTCAGCACCGACCCTCCTTCTCACGCCCCGTCGCTCCTTCTCTCCGGTCGTCCGATCGCTTAGTAGGACCGGGCCGCATCGCTAAGCGTTCCCACTCTCGATAATAAATACGTATCCGGTGCCAAACGACGGGGCGCGCGGTAGTCGGTCGTAGGCCGTGTCGTCGTCGTCGTCGTCGACGGTGATTTGTAACGGGCCGGCGCCGAGGCCGTCTGCGGTCGGGTCGCCTGCGACCACCGTCGACCAATGGTCGAGCTCCGAGCGTCGATTGACACATCGCACGGCAGAAGCGAAGCAGGTCCTCTGTCGTCCGATCTGTCGCAGCTAAGCGTTACGGCTTTACGGTTCAACGGTACGCGCAATCGGCGTGCGCGTCCGTAGAAAACATACGACCTCGTTTCACAATCTGGACGCATCAATAATTATCATACTTACTTTATATATTAACGGCGGGGGTTCTGCTACTGCTACTGTCAAATCTCGAATATGAAAGATCTCGTAGGCCTCATTTTGCCGGGAAATTTCTTTTAAGGTCTCCTCAGTGTTTTATCCAGATTCCAGGCCTTTGGAGGAGGGGGAATTGAGGTCTGGGGGGATTGACTTGGCTGGAAGAGAAGACACACAGTTCAATGCAAAAGTTGTGTAAGTGCTGGGATTTTTTTGGGGGGTGAGGGGGAATGTTGAGGCTTTGGGGGATCTCCCCCTAGCAGGCCTGTATAAAACACTGCAGGGGTCTCCGTAATGCCTGGCCGCGTTCTTTTGCCGGTCGGTTTGAAAATCTAATTCGAAGGATTTTTTCCCAAATACTTTGAAAGAAAATCCGCCGAGAATTTCACTCGCTAAATTGTGGAACCATTTTGATAGTTTACTGATATATTGATATATTGATATATTGATATATTGATATATTGATATATTGATATATTGATATATTGATATATTGATATATTGATATATTGATACATCGATATATTGATATATTGATATATTGATATATTGATATATTGATATATTGATATATTTATATATTTATATATTGATATATTGATATATTGGGAGTGGGGGGAATAGCAGTTTCCGCGAGAAGATGTTGCCAATATTATAAGAATGCGGATTGTTTTAGAGGGGTTGTCCATTAATTACGTCAACAATTATTTTGCAATTTTTGACTCCCTCCCATTGTCAACAACTGTTAGACTTTCGGTGACCCCTAAAATTATGTCAAAAACTTTGAACCCCTAAGGGGGTCGCCCATTAATTATGTCAAAAATGTTATGCAATTTTTAGCCCTTCTGTCAAAAACTGTTCAAACTTCCAGTGGCACCCTGAGGAAATTCTGTCAAAAACTTTGAACCCCTCCCCTACGGACTAAAAATATTTTACACGGTTGGCTTTTATTCTAAAATAGAATTATAGAGATTAATTTTTTGATTTATTAAATTTATTGCAAAAATGAAGTTGTTGTCGTCAATTTATCTTGACCCCTGTCAACAAGTGTCAAATTTGTTCAACCCCCTCTTCAACCCCTATTTTGTTGACGCAAGTAATGGACAGCCCCAAAGTTGTTCTAACAAAATAGCAATGAATAGCAGACACTTTTGCATTACAGTAGTACACTGGTACAATGGATCCCATTTAATCGCATACCGCTTAATTGCATAACCCGCATAACAACATAAAAACCGGAACCAGTGTTTTGTGCATACAATTAATTATCATTTATTATATTATTAATTATTATTATTATTATTACTATTCGCATAGCCCAGTTAATCGCATGAGGTTTGCGCGGCACCTATGCAATTAAGCGGGTTTCACTGTACTGGTACTGTTACTGTTAATCTCATCGTACAGATAGCAGATAGACGTTGAACAACGGTCAAATGCATATTACTTATCTCCAATATTCAATTTTCAATAAAGCATTTACGGTCATGCTACCATTATCTTAAAATTGCCTACCTCGCCTCCATTGAGGCAATAAACTGCTTAAAACGAACTTTTAACCCCTACCAGATGGCCAACCTCACTCCAACTTCTCCAAATCGATCATTGAATGTGGTTTTCATACTAGGACAAGCTGCGACGGAAAACATAAGTGGCGTAGCCAGTGTTTTATACAGGCCTGTTAGGGGGAGATTCCCCCAAAGCCTCAACACCCCAAAAAAAAAAAAAAATTCCCAGCACTTACACACATTTTGCATTAAACTGTGTGTCTTCCCCTCCAGCCAAGTCAATTCCCTCTCTCCCCAAAAACTTCAAGCCCCCAAAGGTCTGGAAATCTGAATAAAACACTGGGCGTGGCCCTGGGTGGGGCACGAGGGACCTGCCCCTCTTTGGATCTGGACTAGTCGGGAGATTCATCCAAAACCGGTAGGGTTGCCAACCGTCTTTTATTTCAAAGGACTGTCCTTTAATGCCCTGAGTCCTTGTTTGGACCTGGTTTCTCCTTTATTTCAAAATCAAGTGAAACCACACATTTCAATCCAAAACCCCATTTCAGGTGACCTTTTTTGCTTGTCACCGCACTTCAGAAGGAAGTGGGGTGACACCAAGGGGCACTGGGTGTCCTTTATTGCAATTTGTCAAAGTTGGCAACCCTAAAAACCGGTGAGTTTTGGCCAGTGGGGGTGGAGTAGGGTGTTAGGGCGTTGTACTAGAATGAGGACAACGCACTAGACAGCAGACTTTAAAGCGTCAGAGACGACGTTTTTCTGCTCGTCCAAGACGTTTGGACCAAAAAATGTCGAAGTGCCTCCACCCCTAATCTGGGAATCCTGGCTACGCCATCGATAAACATATCTGCTATCATACTGTACATAAGTGAGGCCATTATAGAGAGACAGTTCGATGAACCATTCGAAGAATTATTCCACATGTCTCTGGGTTTTCACGATAATTCCTAATTAATCGATGAAAGTAAGATCGAACGATGTAAAAATATCCCGTGATTAATAAATTTTTTATTAATTTTATTTAATAAAAACCGATAACGCTAAAACAGTTCGTGTGTGTGTGTGTTCAGTGTTCACGATATCTAGATTCTAGAATACACAAGGATACAAGGATATGAGATTCGTGTCATTAGACGAACGAAACACGAAGAGAGAGAGAGAGAGAGAGAGAGAGAGAGAGGCAGACAGAGAGAGAGAGAGAGAGACAGAGAGAAGCAGACAGAGAGAGAAGCAGCCAGAGAGGGAGAGACAGAGAGACAGAGAGAGACAGAGAGAGAGACAGAGAGAAACAGAGAGAGACAGAGAGAGAGAGACAGACAGAGACAGAGACAGAGTCTTCGCGGACGAATAACGGTCGATTGTTCCTGATCGTCTCGTATCAGACTTAAGTCCCCGAGAAAGAGTCTTCAAATCACGGAACAGACCGGATCTGAGGGGGGAGCGGTCGGTCGGTCGGTCGGTCGGTGGGATAGAGCCCCCCATCCCCATCCATCGCGCTCAGCGCCATGGGTTTAGAGAGGAATTCGGTGACAGGCGGGCAAGACCGGCGGACGGAGCAATCTAATAGCACATCAGTTCCGCTCGTTTGGCGGAAAATCTAAAACGGGTTTCGGTTTAATTGTTTGTTAACAGTCGTTTGGCAGGCGGAGGATAAATCGTCCCGCTCGGCCATCTGGCGAGCGCCCGGCGAAACAGCCGAGCGTAATTAGGTCGGAATGGATTGAGCGGTTTCCGGTCGGCCGGTTCCCTGCTGTCCACGTCCGTTGACGCTGTCTAGGCAAGCGTGACAGAGCGGGATCTCGCTCGGAGGCAGGGAGACAGCCTCCGCTGCTACTACTGCTGCTACTCAAGGCAATTAAATACCTTAGTATTAAACAGTCTTGGCTGCTACTGCTGCTTCGAGGGACCGTCCATAAATTACGAACTCGGACCGCGCGCTCGTCTGTGTGATTGCGGTCACGTGTGTTGCCGCTGCAGATGCTACGGAGAGTCAAACGCCCGGCCATTAGTCCACGCACGCTCCAACGGACCGGCTTTGAAGTTATTATTATTAGAGAGGAGCTAAATGAAGGAAGGAAAGTCTCTGTTCTAGCGCTACAGAAAGTATCCGCAGGAGACAGGATGGATAACATGCGTCGCTTGTCTTAGGACACAACATCGTAAACTTCAAGTCAGCGTCTGGACAGGAAGACTTTGTACGAGATCAACTCAACATCTAAAGCGTAGGAATGGAGTGCAATGGTTTGCAAAGACCGCATGCAGTCTTAACGACAGTGGCGCAGCCATGGATCCAGAATAGGGGGGGGGCACCGTCGCTTATAAAGGCGCCAAGAAGGGTGCACCAAATTTATTTTAAAAAATTGTGTAGTTGGCCTTTTGCCACGGTTGGATATTGAGAATTATTTACCTCAAGTTCCAAAAAAGCCTGACAAGCAAAAGAAGGTCGTCGCCTACTTCACTTTGGGAACTTACAAATACATGGATGGTCTGGTCTATGTAACTTAAGTAAAACCTTTTTTGCTTGTTAGGATTTTTCGGAAGTTGAGAGCGCCATTAGTACATTTGGCCCCCGGGGCACCGAACACCCTTGCCTTGCTACGCCACTGCACTAGAGATTCCAATCTTGAGCTTAGGAGAAATGTCGCAGATAATATAAAAAACCTACACGGATCCTGCCCCTCAACCCACCCCCACCCCGTGGCTAAAATATTCCTAATAATCATCGGTGCAATCAAAGCGACTGGTGGGGTGGGGGTGTCGTGAGCTTTGAGTGATATTAGAGTTACATGTAAACCGTTAGCTTTGATGCATGATTTAAACTCTACAGACTTTATTTGCGATAATAACGATAATAATAATAATAATAATAATAATAATAATAATAATAATAATAATAATAATAATAGTGATAATATTAATAATCTTAAATACTAATTCTCTTTGTCCGGTAAGTTAAGGTAAGGTAAGTTTGTCAGTCGCGCTAAACGGCAGATGTTGGAGGACGTCGTTGCAATAGAAAACCAAACTTTATAATCGACGGAGCGTTTGACTAGACGTCTTCAATGCAGCTTGACGAATCGTCCTGATTGCCTGCACGTTGTACGGCATCACTGGGGGGAGGGGCGCAGTATCCAGTGTGGCGCCGTAGGCCCTACTAGGGACGCAGTTCCCCGTGCTGGGCCGTAGCCTGTAGACCCTACTGGAAGGAGGGTGCAGCCTCCCGTCGTAAACCAAGCCCAAGTCGACGTGGAGGCCGTAGGCCCTACTGGGACGCAGCCTCCCGTCGGAGACCAAGCCCAAGCCCCCGAGGGAGACCGTAGATCCCACTGAGAGGCGCAGCCACAAGAGTGGGGCCGCAGCCCCCATATGAGACCGTAGGCCTTACTGGGGGCGCAGCCTCCCGTGAGAGACCAAGCCCCAGCCCTCGTGGGGGCCGTAAACTCCACTGGGGGCACAGCCCCCGGAGGTAAAGTGTCCCAGCCTTCCGTGGGTCCCCTTTGGGCCCGTAAGCCGAAAAGGAGCCGCATGCCCAAAAGGGGCCGTAGGGAACACTGGAAGGCGCATCCCCCGTGAGAGACCAAACCCCAATGGAATCGTAGGCCCAAACCGTAGTCGTAGGTTCCGTTATGGTGTGCAGCCCAGTGGTGGGGGCAAGACCACCCAGTGAGCACATAGGAAAAATTTTAAATGATAATCTAGGCATTCACTTTTCATTTTCAGATTTTAAAAATTGTTATATGTAATAATATGAACTTTTGCAATTAATCGGGGAAGGAGATAGCCACTCCCCCCGTCATTTTTGACGGGTTAACAGCTAGTAGTAGTAATAATAATACCGTTGCTGCAATATATTTATATTGTTGTTAGGCTATAATTTTTAATGATGAAAAGTAGAAAATTAAATGTAAATATCAACACACACAGTGAAATGATCCAGTCCGTCCGTATCCACGAAGCTCTCGTTGAATAACGCGCAGTGCAAATAAAGCACTCGTCAAAGGCAGTTGACGGAAACCAGTCTGAATCGCTCTCTCTCAAGTGCAGTGAATTAAGTGCACCGGTCGCATCTTACCACCTTCGCACTAATAGCGCGGAAGATGTAACAAAGTGCCGCCGACGCCCAGCGCAGCGCTCCGTATAAACCCTGCCTACAAGTGCGAAGCCCCCCACTCGAAAGCAGGCGCTTATATATTTAATCCGCGTCGCATGGACAATGGCTGCTAGAACACCTTTTAAAAGCGATAAGATCTGCTTCGATTACAGCGAACACGGGTCTGTATGTGAAGCGGGGAGATCGCTGGGCATATTGTGTCCATTGAAATCCAGAGGACGGCTCAGGGCGGACTTCTCAGTGTGTAAATATTAGTAAGGAGACGCGAATATCTGGCTTTGCGTGCAGAAGGCGATGAGATGCGTGGAATTCTCCACTAATCGGCGCTCGAATGATGACTTCTGCGCGGCTCTGCCTATATATGCGACAATGCGCCCTCTTGTGGAGCGGCGGCGCAAGATTATTACGCTTCCAAATCCTCCTTTTCACTCACCTGTGGCGCCGTAGGGCAGCCTCTTTGATCGGTCGTAAACAGGTGATTGCCGTCAATGCTGCGTCGGCGGCGTCGCGGTGCAGTCGGGGACCGGCGACTGGTCCATTGGAACCCGTCGGTTTGTCTCCGGTGCGACCAAACCTCTCCTCTCTTTGTCGGAATATTAGTGGAATAAGTGATTCGTTTTAGCGGGTTCGCGCTTTGCACTTTGGAGGCTTATTAGCTCGGGGACGAGTGGGGGGGGGGAGGAGGCGCGGGGCGGGGCGGGCGGCAGCAAGGGGTCGTCCGTGAAGTTCGTGAGCCATGTACAATCGGTGTCAGCTTTTAATTATTTACTGCGGACCGTCAGAGTGATACCATTGTATCGAATGACGTTCGAAATATTCCGCCTCTGCTATACTTAAATAGTTCGACGGTGAAATCGCGAAACGATAGTTAATTGAGTCTTCACGCACAGTGACGAATACCCCAAGACCGGGATGGGGGGGTGGGGTGGGGTGTGTAAAGGGGAAGAGCAATTATACCTGTCCTCCACCTGTCTTTCCGTGCGTTCTTTTTCCCGTTGCAGCGCGAACCCGGTGTAGCGATTACCACGCTAATGGGTTCTCGACATGTTTCTTTCAGTGCAAAAAACTAAATCGTCGACGCATTTTGTCGTTTCTCCTTAGAAGTTAATAGAGGAGCAACGTTCACCTGATTATTACAGGAGGTCGCCAGAAGAAGCAGGTGCTCTGAGCAGTTAGACATTGGTGAATCTACAGGTCCTGGCTACGCCACGTTAGATCTACTCTGCTGTTAAATGCATTATCCAAATGGCGCTAAAGAAATTTTATGCCCTTATTTGTTTATTTATTTTTCTATGCTGCCTCGTTGTTCTATATTCTCTCGCTAAACTTAGAGCGTCCGCCTTGAAAACCGAGATGTCCCATGCACCCGGGTTCGATATTCGTCGGACATGCGACTGTCTTGAAATTAAAGTGGTCTGCGCAATGTGTCGGGGTTCGCTGTGTTCGTATTATAGGTCAGCGGCGATAGAGATAGACAACGAAGTTGTAATAGCTGTCTACGAAGAATATCGCTATTATAAATACAGTATCTGAAAAACAGCTGTAGGCCTACACAGTGGCGTCATTTCACACTTTTCTTGGGGGGGCGAGAAAATTTTTTTGTATATTTTCCACAAATTTTGGCAAATTTTAGGGCCAATGTTGAAAAATTTGCAATTTTTTAAAATATTTTTTGGCAATTTTTGCAATTTTTTGCACATTAATACATTATAAATTAATATTTTCATTTCCTTGGGAGGCCACGCCCCCAGCCCCCCCAAATGACGCCTCTGGGCCTACACAATTATTATCAAAATACGTGAAACAACCGATTGGCCACAAGAACAAAGGACAGGACAGAAAGGGATTGGATTGATTGAGGATGAGAAAAGAGGAGGAAGAGCTAAAGTTCACGAGAAATTGCATTATATCGCATTTAATCGCTTATTTAAATTGAATGTATAATTTTCAAAATTATTACTTCAGGCTGTGATGCATAATAATTAATTACAGATTAATTAATTACAGATTCAGAAAATAGCAATGCTCTTTCGAGATCAGAGCATATCGACGACAATATGAGTGAAGTAAAACTCTTTGAAACAGTCAGAAACATTTAGATCTAGGTGGGCAGACATTTCAAAGCTAGAATTAGTACTGATCTGCAGTTTATACTTTAACCAATATTCTGCAGTTAGAATCCTGGAAGAAGAAACACAAATTTTATGTGTGTGTGTGCGTGTGCGCGACTGTGCGTGTGTGTGTGTGTATGTGTATGCATATTGCTGGCGATAGCTTATAGTAATGATGCAATTAATAGATGTCGGGAAGGTTCGAGACGTGAATCCCTTGGGTAGCACTGCCGACGAGTTACGGTGGAAAAGGAGGAAACCCGGAGGTGCGGTCAGAAAGAAGAAGAAGAAGAAGAAGAAGAAGAAGAAGAAGAAGAAGAAGGAGGAGGAGGAGGAGGAGGAGGAGGAGGAGAGAAGAGAGAGAGAGAGAAGGGAAAGGATGAGAGAGAGAGGGAGAGAGAGACGTTTACGTTTAATTAGCTCGATAAATGGAAGTCTGATGGGCGTTTCGCTGATCTTCTCTCGGGACCTTCTTCGTGAAAGCCTCGCGACCAAACGCTTCTCATCCAGCGGTTTTAGCATAAATCTGTCTTTCCTTCTGTCCGACTACGCTCGCTTCTACTCCTCTCTGTCTCTGTCTGTGCGTGTGTGTCTCTCTGTATCTGTCTGTCTGTCTGTCTGTCTGTTTGCATGTCCTCCCCGTTCGAAGCCTCGGGCCTCGGGCGCTTCTTCAGCCGTGAAATATGACGACGGAGACGGGAATGAGTCGTCGTCGTCGTCGTCATCGTCATCGTCGCTAATTCTCGTCAAAAGCTGCTTGGAAATCGGGTCTTTTGAGAACGAATTGGGCGTCAATTGGGCTTGTTTTGATTTCATTTAGTGCGATTTGCATTGCGCCGAATGGGTAACCGCGGGCGCGGCGGCTCGCCGGGTCCCAGGGCGGGCCATTAGCCGGCCGCAGGACAGAAGAAGAAGAAGAAGAGAACTCTCCTTCCCCTATCGCCCCTCCCCCCCCGCCCATTCAGCGCTCGCCGCGCAGTACTTCAACGCGTCCGCGGCCACTCGGGCGTCTCTAGCGCTGCGGACGTACGGACGTACGGACGGACGGACGGACGGACGGGAGGAGTATCGGAGCTCTGTCTAATGACCATAATCATCTGTCGAGATCGCTGAACAGCCATAAAAGCGAACGGGTTTTCGATTAGAACGCTAGATTGGCGATATAAAGAGAAAGAGATGGAGGGGAGAAGGAGCAGGAAGAGGAGGAGGAGAAGGAGGAGGGGGAGATTCGAGGCAAATTGCACGGGATCCGATGTCGCATGTAGGGCCTTTGCTTCGTCTCCAGGCACCGAGTCGCCGCCGCCGCCGCCGCCGTCGTCGTCGTCGTCGCTGAAAGCGCTGCATCCATTAGGACCTGTTTGCTGACGATTCCCTGGTCGACCCGACGACCAGTCGACCCGTGCACCGGAGGGCGCCTATGAGCGAAATCTTTTGATCGTGGGGTGGGGTGGGGGGTGAGGCGACGGGTTTTGATATGGATGCGAACAAATGATGATCAGAGACTGATCG
Organism: Metaphire vulgaris; assembly: GCA_018105865.1. Taxonomy (NCBI): domain Eukaryota; kingdom Metazoa; phylum Annelida; class Clitellata; order Crassiclitellata; family Megascolecidae; genus Metaphire; species Metaphire vulgaris. The sequence continues at coordinate 6,754,568 of CM030864.1, read as the reverse complement.
AGTCTATTGCAGAAGATGAGACGACAGAAACAGAGGCTCACGATACGAGACACAAAGAAGAGTGGAGATGATAGACAGCTGGATAGAAAGATGGATGGATGGATGGAATGATAGATAGATGGATTGATGCAGTGTTTAATCTAGGCCGTTTCCGGGAGAAATCGCCCTTTCTCCCCGGAAATTTCAAATTCCCCGAAAATTTTGGAATACTGCATGGGCTAAGAGCGGCCCCTAGCAGAATTTCCCCGGTTTTGTCAGTTCCCCCCGGCTTTTTGAGTTTCCCCCGGAGTCCAGGAGTCTAGATTAAACACTGGATGGATGGATGGAATGATAGATGGATGGATGGATAGATAGATTAGATAGTTGACAGAAAAGACAGAAAGAAAGAAAGAAAAAAGAGGAAGGACGGACTGACTGACAGACATACAGACATACAGATAGACAGACATACTGATAGATAGATAGACTCGTTAATTTTAACACTACTGTACATATGCGATGGGCCAGGCGTTGACGATTCCATAGGCCCATGGAGCATAGACAGCCATTCGAAACGATTTTCCAAGATTTCAAACAATTTTCGTCTTTAATTATAGGAAGTTGGTGGGGGGAATAAAAAGTTTTAAAATAGAAATGAGAGGATAAAAAGGTAATTCTTAGTGTTTTGTCCACTAAAGGTTAATCAACCTTGCCGGAAAAGGTTGACAAGCAAAAACGTCATCCGCAGTAGTTTTCAGTAGATTTTAAAAAATAAATTTACCTTAAAAATATTGACAAACATTAAAAGAGGTCATTGCGTTATTAAGGTCACCAAATGTAATTTTTTTAAACTTACGAAAAATATGCTGACAAGCAAAAAACTCCGGTGGGGGGATGCATTCCCAGTCATCAACATGGTTGAACTGCCACTATAATCCTCTTAACCGGACCATCTGACAGAATCGAAACTTAACATTATTTTAACTGTGTCTTTCAATACCCAAAATTCTTTTGGGCCACTGACTTTTAAACTGTCTGTACCTGAAATAGCCCCCTCCCTCCCCGAAATCGAAGGTTCTGATGAAAGAAGGCTGACTTGGGACCTTTGCAATAAGTCTTTGACATGCCTCCAGTGCCCTCCACCACCCCCCATCAGCCCGTTATCATTCGTCTGCTAATTTCAGCCTTCGTGTTCCGGTTCCTCAGTGCTGCTGAAGTCGATTTCATTATAACAACGACCGCTTGCTTCTGTCTGTAAAATAACAATCAGCGATGAAAGAACATCTGATAATAATCGACTAAACTGCGCTCTTGCATATTCTACGACGTCGCATCCGCTTAGCACTTATGCACTTAGGGCAGACAGGCTGCACTGCTCGACCAAGTGCTAGCTGTCCACTCCGCCTCCTCGAAAGACTCGACCAGCTTTCACAGTTTACGTCGTCGTTGTCGTGACGTATGACATGACGTCTGTCAGTGACGTGTATAATCATTGCAACGTCATATTAGAGGGCGATTTGGCGGTTCGCCGTTCTAAAGGCTTTCAATTGGCACCGGAAACGGAAATGGCTGAGATAAATAGCTCCGGGTTTCCGCTTTCCCTTTCTTCCGATTTCTTTCTATTTCCGAGGACGCCGATAATTGTCGCTTCAGAGAGAAAGTTCAACAACGATCAGAAATTGAGAGCAATAGGAAGAAGAGGAAGGGGAGGAGGAGGAGGAGGAAGAGAGAAGAGGAGGAGGAGGAGGAAGAAGAGGAAGGGGAGGAGGAGGAAGAAGAGGAAGGGGAGGAGGAGGAGGAAGAAGAGGAAGGGGAGGAGGAGGAGGAGGAGGGGAAGTGGAGGAGGGAGGAGGAGGAGGAGGAGGAGGAGGAGAGAGGAAGAGGAGTGAAAGAGATTAACAGGGCAGGAAAGAAAGAGGAAGAGAGGAGAGTGTAGCAATATATGAGCCACAAAATAGGAAGGCATTGACAAAATAAGTGAACGTATAGCAGTATATCACGTGACACAAAAGCAGTGGAAACCAGAGAAAGACAAAAGACAAACACGACAAAAACCAAGACGAAAGCAAAGAGACAAAGGGAAGGCGAAAGAAAAGGAGTTGAAATTGAAGGCGTGGACGCAAATGCACTCTGGTCGATGATTTTAGAGCTACGCAACAGGGGCGTAGCCAGGAATTTGATTTGGGAGGGTATAAGTGTTTGGGAGGGTATAAACCTTAACTATAAACCATATTAACTACATAACTACATATAACCACATATAAATCACATAAAAAACTTTAAGGTAGACTGATTTGGGGGGTATATATACCGATATACACCCCGTCGCTACGCCCTTGCTACGCAAACGAAGAAGCTTAAGAACAAGAAAAAGAACGAATGATTAAAGAGATATCGAGAGACCTGTGGAGGGAGCGCGAAGAAGCTGAAGTAGTAGGATAACAGGTGGTTGGCAGATCACATAAAAGCCGAGAGCAACAGAGGATCTTATGCCAATGATGAGAAGAAACAGAAGAAAGTAGGGCAATTGAGTGAAAGAAGGAGCGAAGAAAGGTTTAAACGGATAGGAAAGATGATGGATTCACTGAAGAGGAAGAAGGAATTGGAATAGGAGGAGGAGGAAGAATAGGAGGAGAAGGAGGAGGAGGAGGAATAGGGCAGTGAATGGACCGTACAGAGCGGAGAAGAAGAAGAAGGAGGAAAACAGGCGGATTTATAAAATAGCGAGTCGATATCAGTCGTAGCGACATGGCCGACTGTCAAACCAGCATTCCCTTCACACAGATCATCCTAGCACTGATCCTTTAAGCTCAGCGTAAATTGTGTAGTGCAGCACTTTCGCGGGGGGGTAGGGGGGAGAGGGGGCACATCGACGGCGTTTTACTCCTCGCGCCCCTCCCACCCTCACACTCTCCCCATCTCCCCCATCTCCACCGAACACATCCTGCGGTTTAGTCGTAGCGCCGACCAATTATTTCGCCGCCAGACGGCGCTCGAAATCGCCGGTTGTTGCCTCGGACGCGGACCGGAAGTAATCGCGGATCGATCGTCGACGTCGTCGTCGTCGTCGTCGTCGTCGACGCTAGGTGGCGCTTTAAAGTCCTGAAGGCGCACACCTCTTATTAAGGTATACTTTGACGACGCAAGGCGGCGCATCTGTAGACGTCCGCGCATGTGCGGTTGGTGATGTATATTACACTGTAGGTCTATCATTAGCAAATAGAAGACTAGGAAATCTGCGGAAATATAGCGACGATCGAACGATACGTAAAGGTGTCGAGAAAAATTAGCATTGGACACCATCGACAATCATTTTGATCAGTCGTAATAACGTCAGGGGAAAGGTTCTGACACTAAAACATATCCTATATATATATATATATATATATATATATATATATATATATATATATATATATATATATATATATATATATTCAACGCGTCAAATTGTGTAGATTCGGGTTTCCCGCAAGCTTACATGGCGTGCGTGTTTAAGAAAGCGTGTATATGAACGCAGTCAACAGTGGCGGTTCCAAGAACTCTCGGTGCTGGGGGGGGGGAGTGCAATGAATTTCTAGAAAGATCCCGCCAATTGTCAAATGAGTTATATGTAAACGGTTTAGAAGAAATCTGTAGATTTGATTTATAAAATATAATCTTCAGAATTGACAATGTATAAAAGCCATTTTAGTCTGGTTGTACAAAGGTATAGTGCAAAATCGAGTTTTCTATTGCTGTAAGTGAATTTGTCTATGACATTGTCTATGGATATGTCCATATCTTTGTGGAAATACATCAATGCTAATCCGTTTAGACGATCATCTTCCATCGAAGACGCATTTTTGGTGGGCCGGTGGGGGATGCATCCCTAGTCATCCCCAACGTGGAACTGCATGCCCCTGGCAGTCAACCACGTTTAATGTTAACTGTTCGGTGTTCACAGTGTTAGACGTTTAAGGAAATTGTCAGAGTGATTTGGGAACATCATGATGTCAGGCCTTTAGAAGTTTAGAGTATTTAGGGACGCCAGCCACAAAATGGCTTTACTGTGTTGCATTGGAGGCTTGGAAAATATATTGAATAATGAAATTATGCTGATCTCAATGTCATTATATTGGAAAGGCCGATCTATTACAGAGAATCAATTCACTCCTCTGCTTCTCCATTTAGTATCTCTCTGTTAATAATGATTTCCAAATCTACAATCTCATCATCATCATCATAGTTGTGTTTAGCGGCAATAGCTAGACACAAAACTTTTCCATTTACCTTTTTCCGTTGTTAATATTCCATCTATTATATTGATATCTTTCGTGTTATCCATCCACTTTTTCCGGTCTTCCTCTTCCTCTTTTTGTTCTGTGTAGAGTCTGACCTTATGCTAATAAACAGACATCAATCAATCAACAATTAATTAATCAATCAATCAATCAAAAAACTTAGCACATGTTCTGTTTTTCAAAAACTGTTTTGTATTATCGTACAACAGATCTGAGCGGATTTTCAACACATAGACATCGTCCGTTCCTCATTGACGTGTCAAGTTGTAAACGTTGTTATTGACAGCTTCTTTGACATTGGCTTTCGCTATATTGCGGCGCCATAGAAGTTGCCTTCCATAAAAAATTAAACAAACGATTAATACTGAGAATGTCAGCCATGAATGAATGCATGTCAAAACCGGAATGACTGTAAGACAAGAAAGACAAGCCTCGCGAATATTATATTCACTTCACTCTTCCTTAGAATTTATTCTGCTGACAGGGTTGCCATATCCCTGTTCTCCAAAATACCGGACACCCGTGTAGGTGGCAAAAAATGCAAACGTAGCAAGATGGATCACGGACAAAACGTTGTATTATATATTTGGCCAAAGCTAATAAATTGTAACTTGGTGATTTTACAAGTTCATTCCAAGCTTCAAATCCGTTTTCTAAAAATTTTACTTTGTTCAGTTTTTTTGCATAGGCCACTCTGGTCCTCAGCGTCTCAGATAACATATATTGCAAATAAAACAATAAAATTGTTACTGTCTCGTAATTAAATGCATGTAAACTGTACAGTTTACAACAAAGAAATACAAGAAACTGTTACATGACTTTGTATGTATTTACTGGACTCGGCTGCTTTTATTACTATCTTGCCTGTTCAATTGTATGAAATACTCGTAAAAATTGCATCTCACTAATTCTCTTCCATGTAGTCAATAGATCAAGCAAGCCAATAGCATTTAAGCCAATGCAGGCCCCCTTGACACTGTAACTGATAATACCAGTACTTTTAAAAATTAATCTTATTTCGCAATAACGCACGGAAAGCGTATTCCGACCATTTTGCTCTGAAACTCCAATAAGAATGGAGAATCTACTTAGATGGAATTAGACGAACCTGACGGTTAAGCGATTTTGCCATACTCATATGATTTTTGAAACGCGTAACAAAGGTGTGTTCCTAGATAAATTTTAAAAGAGATAATTTTAAAGAATTTTTGATATCTATTTCTCTTCTCTTGTCTTATTTGGTTAAAATATAAATAATTATGCCTAATATAGTTGTCATATTTTCATTCAAATCTAATCAGAGCTTTTGTTTTGCCATTTATTCAAAACTCAGAAGATTCTTTTAAACTAACGTTCGCCAGATGGCCTACTGCGTTTTTTTATATCACATGCTATGATTAGGGTCGTGGCACGTTACAAAACCGCTGCTGAAGTCTGCCGAGGTTCCAAAATGTTTGGGAAACCCTGCTTTAGACTGCTTAATAGGTAATCCTGCATTAGTATAACATCACAACATTTTCTCGCCTTGAGAAAACCCCTTTTTTACGAATGCCTGATCAGAGTATGGTTCTTGGGCGACGGTTCTTGCTCCATGACCTTTTCCGAACGGATCCAATCGATCGCAATCACTGACTTCTATAGCGCCTCCTTATAGCGCATAAGAAGCATCATCCGATGGCTTATTAATTAGTCACTCATACATATATTTGTGCACTAGTTTAATTTAGATTCTTTTCTAGCATAAGTTAGTTAAGTTTTTTTCACATTAATATGTGCGCATATGCATCAATATGTGCGTTTATCTTGTGTTATCTCGTGTAGATTGTGTAGATTATTTGTACCTATACGAATACAGTACCAGATCCCATTCGCATGAGATCCGAGTCAAACCCATGGAATCGTTCCGGATCACCAGACAACCGTCTATGGCGGATAAGCCAGTTGAGAAAGATGAAGTTTTAGTTTTGTTCGGAATTCTGATACAGAATCTGCGGTACAATGCTGAGGCAAAGCGCGCTCCAAAACCCTGACCAGTGCGAACATTGCATTCGAAGTCCATCCGACGACCGGAAACACGTGACCGGACTGAGTCCGGCGCATGCGCAGAGGGACGTCGGTAGCGATCCGTCGTTTTAAACGAGTTTAACGACCGACCAATGGAGACAGGAAGACGCGGCAGACGACGACGGTAGACGCGGTAGACGACGAACGGTAGACGCGGCAGACGACGACGACGACGGTAGACGCGGCAGACGACGACGACGGAGCGTTACTCGTTTAGCTGCGACATCAATCGACCAATTAGGCGATCCCGCTTCATCCGGGACTTCGGACACATTCACAGATTAACGGGCTCTAACTCCGGTCGGCTAAGAGAGTTTAGACGGCGCTCCAGGACGATTAATTTCATTTCGGGTCTCTTCTCTCTGCGACGGCCGTTGAGTGAATGGATCCTCGCCGACGCTCATCTCTAAGTGGGGGCTCGATCCCCGCCGCCCCCGCCCCGGCGTCCGTCCGTCCGCCGAAACCCGATTAAGACCCGGATTAATGCCGACCCCTGCATAACGGCCCCGGTTTTAAGCCCCGCACGCCGTCCTATTTGTTCCCCATTAACCGCATTCGAATTCCATTCCTCTCTGCAGGGCGGGGGGATGGGGGAGCGGGGAGGAGGAGGAGGAAGACGACAACGGCGATGATATAGCGCCAGATGGACGGAGGGAAAAAGGGAAGTGACATGGGAGGGGCGGACGTCTTTCTCTCCGGGAATAAATTGTTGTGCGCTGAGAATCTTGAGAGATGGGGGTGGTGGGGGTAAGGAGAGAAGCTCGCTTGCGTAAATTCGATTTGTGCATTATCTAAATTAGATGGATGGCGGAGGAAAAGCGAAATCGCTGAACAGGGAAAGAAAAGAAGATGCAGAAAATCGACGGAGATTCTCCCTTCAGTGGGGCAGCTAGTGGCGGCGCCAGGAATTACGAAATAGGGTCCTAAGGCCCAACTGGCGACGAAGGCACGTGCGTTTGAGGGGCCGTCTATAAAATTCGTCACGCTATTTTTTGCGGTCTTTGCCCTTTCTCTTTGTCACAATCTGTCGAAATCTCGAACCACTGCTTTAGGACACATCACAAGTCTGACCATGGGTCACCCATTTGACCCACGACCCACACTGATGGGTCACATGGAACATGGGTCAAGACCCGTTGACCCGTGAATCGTTAAATTTTTAGGACTTTATTATTTACTTAATTATTTAGAATTATTTGCATTTCACTTTTGTATCCACTCCATGGTAATGACGACTTGACGGCTTTGAAAATATACAGCAGATGCTTAAATTCTGCTGACCATGGGTCATGGGTGAAAGGTTCGGTGGGTCACGTATAGGTCATCGACTCATGGGTCATATTTAATTAACCATTAGGCTATCGCCGTCTCTGGTCTTGATTACTTCTGCACCAGTCAAAATCAATATTATTTTTTTCAAAAATGTGAAATTAGTGATGGTTATAAACATTTTGCAAGGAATTCAATGATTCAATGCTCGGTCGGGTTCTGGTTGCTCTCTTTCTAAATTCTAAATTTTCCCTCCAGCTGGAGGTCGTCTTCGACTAGGGTTAAACATCGGATTCCAGGCCAATCTAGCACCCCGCCCTCAAAGGCCCTTAAGAACAAGGCTAACTCTCAAGCATGGATATTTTACACCCCTAACACCCCCAGCACCTCCCCAATTTGAGGTCGACGCCTCCAAAATTTGGTAATGTGACAATGGTTTGCATAAAAAATGCATACTAATTAGCTTCGGACACCCCCCACCAAATTGAGGTCGACACCCCCAAATTCACAATCCTAGAATATTCCTGCTCTCAAAAATAAAACTATGCTCTGATGAAGTTTAGACGACAGAGAAGGCCCAATACTTAGGGCCGTCGAGAGAAAATACGGGCCGGGGACAAAATTGATTCCGGGCCTCTTGTTTAAAAATGTCGACAATCTAAAAGAGGTCGTCACTTACATCTTTTGCATTGAAATAATTTTTTTCTGGTCAGCGCGGGCCCTTTGTTTATCGCCGGGCCCGGTTAAAAATGTACCCCCTGTCCCCCCTCTCGTCGGCCCTGGTAATACTGAGGCTCCCTCAGAACTCTTGGTTTGGCTGTCCGCTTCTATAGTAACAAATAAAACCCCTCTCCAGTGTTTAACTCTTGGTTTGGTTGTCCAAATTCCTCCCGGAAATTTTAGTAACAAATATTCCTCCCCCTTTGTCAGTTCCTCCCTCCCCGGGTTTTCAGCCCCGGAGTCAATCTGATTAAACACTGGCAAAAATTTATGGCTTTAGTTGAGACTAAAATCAAATATACTGTACGACCGGCCTGCTAGATCACATGCCTGGAGACTGGTCAACCTCCTAAGCATAAGAAATTTATGATTCTCAACGCCTCAAGACACTGACTGGTTCATTGCCTATAACTTTCTAAAGTGTCCACGACTACGACTGAAATTGCTATAGGCTAGCTTCAGGGGCGTAGCCAGAAATTTAATTTGGGAGGGTATACATTTTTTGGGTGGATATAAATCTGAACTATAACCCACATAAACCATATAAACCACATATAACCACATGTAAATCACATAAAAAACTTTAAGGTAGACTGATTTGGAAGGTATATATACCGATATACCCCCCGTCGCTACGCCCCTGGCTAGCTTCTTTGTGCTGACCCCAGTCTGTTAGATTGTTGAGTTCACTGTTCACTACTAAATCTAGACTAAAAACGAACTTTTTCCGTCATTATCATTAGCATCATGTTCCTGTTTATGTGCATGTTCGTGTTCAACATATTCTCACAACATTTAGCTACGAATGCTGGTCGTCATATTTTGATAATTTCTATTCGCCAGGTGGCGCCACTATTCCGCTATCTTAACTTCACATGGACAGGACTCAGTTACAACTCGATCACCCAGTGGCGTAGCGAGGGCGGGGCAGTGGGGGAGGGAGGCGACGTTCGCCCCGGGCGGCACTTGCTCTAGGGGCGGCATTTTCGAAATTTTTAATTTTTTAATTTTTTACTTTTATGATGCGATAAGGTTTTTTGCTTGGCAGGAATTTTTGGGAATTTGATGACGTTTTTTTGCTTGTCAGTACTTTTCGGTGGCGGAACTTTTTTCTCTCGCCCCGGGCGGCACTTAACCTCGCTACGCCACTGCGATCGCCAGATAAAATGGAAATATCTACAGACCTAACGTTACCGTGTAATCAATCTAATGTCCGAAAGATTTTCTTACTTGTGAACAATGAACATCAAGTCTTTATCATAAATTATTAATTAATTATTAATTAAAGAATTATTAATTACAGAATTATTAATTATAGAATTATTAATTAAAGCGTGAAATAAACTTCGCTCGAAATGAACAACGGAACAACTTACAATGCCTATACTCTTCATGGGCGCCCCAGAAATTTTTCAAGGGGGTGCAAAACAGGGCTTTGGTGACGAAAAAATGGAAATTTTCCAGGAGGTACAAAATAGGGTCATGTGACGAAAGAAACAAAAAGTACCGTATAAGACTGTCAAGATCTTTTGGAATAATTATAACTTATTTAGCGCTGAAAGAAGTTCATCGGGTTCTTATATAAAATCATATTTTAACTTAGTACTATAGATTAAATGTCTTGGAAGGGAAATACGAAGGGAAATGAGCAAAAGCGCGACCTAAAAGAACTTGGCTGAAGGATGTCAAGTCATCGAAAACTATGGAGAAGTAAAAAGAATTGCTGAGGATAGAGAAAAGTGGCGGCAACTTGTGACAACCAACCTTCAATTCGAAGATGGCACATGGTGATGATGATGACGACGATGACGATGACGATGATGATGATGGTGGTGGTGGTGGTGGTGATGATGATGATGATTATTATTATTATTATTATTATTATTATTATTATTATTATTATTATTATTATTATTATTATTATTATTATCTTTGATAATTTGTATAGCGCTATGGCCAAGGCGATGCCTAAGTCGAGAGCGCTTCACACCTAACAATCGTACGATGTTCTAAACAAATGAGTCTTAAGGTTCATTGCAAACTGGGCGCTAGTGTTCGAGTTAGTAACGTAGTCAGGAGACCGTTCCAGAGGATTGGATTCTCCAGCGTAACTGATGATGATGATGATGATGATGATGATGATGATGATGATGATGATGATGATGACGACGACGACTATATAGATTACTTTTTTATTATCTTTACTTCTTTCATGACTTCACAATAATTTCATTCCCCTCCATGCTACTCTCTGATGTACTAAGAATGCTTTGGTGTCTTGACTTAGAAAGCTCAGAAGCGCTTCGTTTCGATTTCCTTCGTCTCACTTTATTCGTCTTCACTCTTCAACGTAAGAAGTTCCAGATGGGTCGCCATGCCCCGTGATTCCCCTTCTTCTCTTATCAGAACACGTATAGAATTTCCGATTCTGGAGGGGGAAGGTCCGCGGCCAGGGGTCCGCGTGCCAGACCAAGTTAATTGTTTTTATATAGCGCATTTGTTCGTTGATACAGAATATGGTTTACAAATTGTCAGATGCGGAAATCGAGGAGATGATGGAAATAATGATCGAATTGGAAACTGATAGGCTCTGATGACCGACACACGCTGTGCATGGCCGCATGGGCCCCGTATGTGTGTGTGTGTGTGTGTGTGTGTTTTGTGATGCCCTGCCGAGGTTGAAGGAAGAAAATTGACTTGGACGTCTGTTTAAAATGGGCGTCGCTCTCAAGTCGAGTAAGGAGTAAGATATCACACCGTATTTCAATTCAATTACCTTCGAAAATCGATCCCAGGGTCCGAAGCTGTCCGGATCTTCCTTTGATTCGACGATCTCTATCTTCGTCTCGCCAATATTAAATTCGATTGAGTTCTACGCTCTCACGTTTTTCGCTATAGGATTACCGAGCCCCGTGCGGTTTAATTAGCGTTTAATTGGATGCGGGGAAAAGCGCACTTAGTCGACAGCTCGACCTAAACCCTACAGGAATAAACAAACAGACGCAAAGATCTTACGCCGGGCGTCTGTTTCATTTCTTACGCAGTGAAACAATGAATCCAGATAGAAACCCGCTTATCCAACACTTATGCTTTAGGGGTCGTCCATAAATGACGTCACGCAATTTTGACAGTTTTTTCGTCCCCCGCCCCTGGTGCACACGTCGTCACAAAAAGGTAGACCCCATCAAATATGACAACTTGCGTAAATAACAAAGCAGTAATAATAATAATAATAATAATAATAATAATAATAATAATAATAATAATAATAATAATAATAGAGAAAAATTTATCATTGCGAAATTCTTATTGAGATCGAACAGATAATCATCAAATGTCAGCTTATTATTGCGCAAAGGAATGAGTATTACTTAGATAGGATATCAAAAATTACATCGATAACTATGCCTGGCTCATTAGTTATCGATGTCATCTGCATTAAGATGGCCAGTGGGGTGGAAAGGGGAAAAGTGAACCAAGTGGCCGTAAGGAAAAAAAGAGCGAAACAAGATCTGAAAAGTGAGGACTCTACAGTATACTTTTATCCGTTGTTGATTTTCACTCGAATACCATTTAACGCTAAATCGCAAATTCAGCGATATGTTGAAAGCATCGTGCAAACCACTTTAGACATCGCAGACAGGGGCGTAGCCAGGAATTTGATTTGGGGGTATAATGTGATTGGGGGATATAAATCTTTAAAAACTTTGAAAATCTTAAAAACACATTAAAAATTTTAAGGTATATTTGGGGTATATAATTATATATCACTATAATCCCCGTCGCTACGCCCCTGATCGCAGTTGCTGCTAAGTCCATGAAAGCGAAGTGTATGAACCAGAGATGGCCATGGGTCAAAGGTCTTGACCCCGTGACCGATCAAAATTTTAAGACCGCGGGGGCCGTCAAGAATAGCATAGAATGTTAAATTAGCCGTCATTTTAAAAAAATATTTCCAATGCAATTTTTGCATCAATTCCATGGTATAATGGCGCTGCTCTTCTATGTGTGTGTGTGTGTGTGTGTGTGTGTGTGTGTGTGTGTGTGTGCCTGCGTTGTATAGACATGTGCTTATTGACTGTATTCGTGGGAAGAGGTTTAACCAGCGAAACGGCTTAAATATGTTCCTGATAATAGGAATTGTGATGCTGCTGATGCTGTTGCTGCTGATGATGATGATACCCGCTCCGCTCCGCTCCGACTCGAGTCGATTACATGCACCGGTATTTAGTCGAACCAAGATGGCGGCCGAGCGCCCAGCTCCGAGTCACTTGTATCAATATTGACTCAGCGGCCTACGTTGTTCCACGCCGCTACCCACTGAAGTTGAACTCTCCTCTCTTCCCAACAAGACGCCCTCATTCTCTTCCCCTCTCTTCCTCCTCCTAGCCCCCCTCCTAGCCCCCCTCCCCCCATCGTCGGCGATGACGATTCTCCGCCGTAATGACTTCGGTATGGTCGACAGATACAAAAATCCAAACACACAAACGCCGCTACTAAGAGTTCTTTGAAGTCGGCGCTCAACGATTTCGACCTCTGCCAATTAGCAATTGACTGGCGCGCAGTTAGGCGGAGGAGGAGGAGGAGGAGGAGGATGGGTGGGTGGAAAAGATGGATTCTCTTGGAGGGAGGGAGGGAGGACTCGAAAGTGGCGTCGCTGGTAGCGGCGGCGGCGGGGGGAGGGGAGAGCGGAGGTCTTTGAAACCGCGGCAACCGTATACAAGGGGTATTTTCCCGCGTCTGACCTCCGTTCGGAACCCTGTCAAGTCGTTTAGTTGTTGCCCCGTCGGTCGGGGCGGGGGTGGGGGGCTGTTCTCTCCCTTGACGAGTCCTTAACTTGACAATCGTTTATACCCCAGAGGAGAAGAGACCTGGTTTTTCTCGCGCCCTTTGCCTTCTGCCGCTCCGTAATAATCGAAATGACAATTTCACGGGCAGCGTCAGGTTGGATTGCCACTTTGGCTAATGGAGCGTACGCCCGCGAACTGTTTTCCACGTCTGCCTCTGAAGGTAATCAGTTTTTAAGTGGAAAAACATAGGAACGTCAAGTGAATGCATCCCTCGCGCGTTTACCACAACACTGGCAGGTCTGACTCCTGTGGAAGAGCCATCGCATCAGAGAGCGTATAGGCCTACTCCAGCCCTGTACCTTGACAGCGTATGGTGTCAGCTCTTATTTACACCGGTTTTCAACTGTTAACTATAGACTCCACAGGTGCGGACAAGATGTTTAAAGGAAGAGACCTGGTTAAGGTGAAGGTTTACGCGTTCGTTCATTGCCCGTAGGGCCGGGGGTGCTGACCCCCGGTTTCTTTGCCATCAGCCCATAGGTGGCTAAGCCATTCATTGATCGGACGGTGGCCAGTCTTTTTCGCCGAACCCATGGTTACCTTCGCAGTGTTGCCACTGCTACTCATTTTCATCACTGCCATCGAGTGAAGGCTGAGTCAACCCCAGGGCTCCTGTGGGTATCGCAGCGGCGTAGCCAAGGGGGAGGTTTGGGGTTTAAACCCATCCCTTGGCTGTCCGACAAAAAAATTTCATAGAGTTTCGCACATTTTTTAATTTTCGGACGTGGTTTCAGTGGCGTATTTAGGGGATATGCTCCTGATCCATAGCGTACCCCTTTGGTCTTTGGCCTTTGGTCCTTCCTTTCATTTGCACCGCAAAATATTTTAAAATTTGTTTTAGGGATATTTGCTTCATAATTTAATTTTTTTGTAGTAAATTTTCAGAAAGTATCGCTCCATAATTTAGGGGTTAAAAATTAAAACTGTAGCCTATGTTATTGCAGAACATAGAATGAAAGTTATTTTTCGAATTTCTTAAATTTCAGCATACCCCTTTAAGCCTTTCTAAATACTCCCATGCGCGGTTTTGGGGGTTAAAAACCCCATTGGCTGCCCCGGACCAAGAATTTTACGGCAAACGCAAGGTGACGACGATTTTTTGCTTATCAGCACTGGCGAAGGAAAGAAAAGTGACAAAGAAAGATCACACGAAGATGAAGATGACCTTTTTCAAGTTTTTTGCTTGTCAAGATTTTTCGAAGTTGGAAATCATAAGCCCCTCTTCCGGAAATCCTGACTACGCCACTGGTGTATCGAACTCGCTTCCATCAGCTCTACAGTCCAATGATGTTACCACTCTTCTATCCCCCGCCCTATGTACTGTATGTTGACCATGTCTTGTACGTCAGCAGGAAGAGATTTGAAATTTTAAACTTTCGTAAAACTCGTCAACATTCTTTCAGAAAAATAATAATAAATAAGAAGAAAATAAAAATAAATAATAATAATAAAATTAAAATAAATAATAAATAAATAAGAAGAAATAGACCTAAATTAAATCAAATAAAAACTTAAATTAAGTTAAACAATAATCTAGACTTAATTTCTATAGGACAGTGTTCGACTTATCAGTAAAGTCGAGGGGTTCGATTACTCCAACTACAACATTATCTACATTCGGTGGGAGGGGTATAGGACTGCTCAAATAAAAAAATTGCCAGCTCACTATAGGGTGTGGCTCAGTCTCAACCAAAGGAAGGTTAAGCATCTGAGGCACTTCAAGCAAATCAAACCATTGACATCGGCGACTGTCACTTAGTCGAGTTTTTAAAATGAATCCCAGTGCATTTTGCCCATGCATGGTTGGATAGGCCTACTGCATCATGTGGACAAATGCTCCTCATGGCTATAAATCATACAATCCTAGCAGTGGCGTAACGTGGGTGGGGGCGAGGGGGGAATTTACAGAAAGCCCCCGGGCTCCGGAAGAAGGGGGCCCGAAGAGTTGTTGCAACTTACTAAACAATGATTTATTTTTACATGTTACTACTATTTCAATATTACTGCTACAAAGTGAGTAATTATTAAATTAGGGAGTAAATCTTATTTTTTAGAACGGTGTAATCTAGGTTAGCCTATAGGGGCCCCATATCCTATAGGAGCCGCCATATCAAGGATGCCCTCTGGGCCCCCGAAAGTCACGCTACGTCACTGAATCCTAGCCGTTTTTACTTGCATATGTACGATTGGTGCATATAAGTTATAACACATTAAACATAACCTACAGCTTTGTGCACTTTAAACTTGGCACTAATACTCTGCAGTTTTACAAAAATAATATTCCAAGTGCCATCAATTCGTGCTCGCGCGGCTGCGTCTATATGTGTCAAACCAAAGACCAAAAATTTGTGAAGCAGGCCTATAACTTATGGCAATTGCCAGATTGAAAATTATTTTGCGCTGTAGTCTATATCGGAATACGTGATGTAATAATAAGACTGAATATTGAGTTTTGAAGTGAGTTGCATTACATCGAAAACCAAGACCATATATCAGATATAATACGATTTTTAAACAAAGAAATAATATTGTTATTATTGGGAAAACGTGTTTTCACATGCTCAGCGTGACTACAGAGATGTCTGCACACGACATTACTTAGCGATGAGGTCTCACTGAAGTATTAGACTTTAAAATAGTTTAATTTTTTGACCGGGGAGAAAATCTAACGACTGGCTTTCAGAAAATTGGCCACAACCATTTTTGGTATTTGAACACCAAACGACAGTGGACGCTCAGATTTTGGAAAGTAGAAAACTCTGAAGACAAAAACTAATTAAGAAAGAAAGTAATTAAGTAATTGAGTAAGTAAGTAAGTAATTGAGTAAGTAAGTAAACGAGTAAGTAAGTAAGTAAACAATGTTATCGAATGTCAAGGAACAAGGAATGGAGGGTAACAGACAGTTTGCAATTAGACAGGAATTTTTGATTTAGCGCCATAAACGGGCTTAGAGGACTCCTCCTCATTCCTCATTATGTCTCTCTGTCTCTTTCCCTGTCTCTGTCTCTGTCTGTCTCTATTTTTCTCTCTCCCTGTCTCTCTCTCTCTGTGTCTGTCTCTATTTCTCTCTCTGTCGATCTCTACCTCTGTCTTTGTCTCTCTGTCTCTGTCCCTGTCTGTCCCTGTCTCTGTATGCCTCTGTCTCTGTATGTCTCTGTCTCTCTGATATATATTATTTTTTTATTCTTTTATTCTCACACACACACACACACACGCACGCACACGCACACACACACACACACACATATATATATAAAAGCTATTCTCTTGTCTTTTCGTTTTAATGTGATTTTGGTCCTATCAGCAGCGACGTCGTTTGAGTCTTATTAAGCCACACATGATATCCTATCTTATATATTGAACCGTAAAGCAAATATTGAACTATGTTCTCTTTAAGATCATTTCCCATGCATTAGACTCGGTTCGCGACGCTCAGACACATCAACACCCCATCTCCACACGTGTTTCGTATTGTTGAACCACCCCCCCCCCCACGCCAGCAGTCAGAGTGCTCCGTACTTAATTCTCATTGCGATGTCGGACAGTTGCGCCTCATAAATTCCGCAGTTTGACGAATCAGAACGATAATACCCGCTGCGAATTAACGAGGCATAGAGTTAGGACGGTAAATTGTTCGATGGCAAAGATAACACAGATGGAAAATCACATTTAAAATGGATTGTAACGAATCTGGTCAGTTATCTATAAGCCTGGGGAGGGGTTCATGGACCCCGGTGCATGCTTCAAAACGGCGGGGTTGATTTGTTAAAAAATAAAAAATAAATAAAATAAATAAAATAAAAGAATAAGCAGCAGCAGCAGCTGTATTGCTTTCCAAAGCGCTATATAAATTTTCGAGATTTTACTTTACTACACAATAAACAAAAACTTAGTATTTGGGGCAGTGCTCGATTTAACAATAAATCGAAGACCAACCATAAGATTTTCTACCTCCCTTGGGGAGGGGGTAGGACGACTGAAAACAAACATGGTCAACCTCACTGGGGTGCATGGAAGAATGGCCTCAATCAGAGGAATATTAAGCATCTCAAGCTCTCCCAATTTCCCTCTCCCCCAAACCCCATCCCCCAGAAAAAATCATCCAAATTTTCTACTCTTACTAGGGTCGTCCTCAGCTGAGTGTGTAATCCTAAGTTGATGGGGAAGTGGGGGGGGTGCATGTAATTCTCCTGACAAGTCGAACATTGACTGCAGGATACCGACAGGGAGTTTCATGTTGACCGACTGTCTCTCGAGAATCTAAATGCTCCCCTGTAATTGAACCGAGAAGATGTCTTCATGACCGCCGCCGTCGGGAACTTCGTTTCAGTCGAACGCCGTTAGGGGGCCTAAGATGCTCTGATTCAAACGTCAACGCTGCAGCAATTAATTAGAGCACTCCGTCTCTTGGGCGGCATATAGACACCTTCTCTCAATCTGTGGAACGGTGGGGTCAGAGGCGTATAGCTAGGGTATCCGGCGCCCGGGGGGCAAAATGTACCGTTGGCGCCCCCAACACTGCTGAGCAGGCGATGTTTAGTGCATGGAAGGTGAGTAAGTCAGTGATGCAAGAAGGCGCCTGACCTAGAAGTAAGAAGCAAGAATTTCTATTTGAACTAGCCTACATGCGATCAGAAATCTGAAACCAATGTAGAATAGGAGATGACCGGCGGTGTTCAGTCCGCGACGTTTGAGTAACGCGTTTAGCTTCGGTCACTTGGACTGAAGATTCGGAAAATTCCTCGCCTAGACTCTATTCTATACAGAGGACCAACAGGGCCCCACAAAGACCGTTCGCCGGCCACTTTACGCCTCCTCTCAACCTGCGTGAAAGTCGAGGAAAGTGTAGTGAAAGTGTAGCCTATAACGACGACCAAGAGAGAGGCTGTGAGAACGAGAATCGAACTGTTTTTCTTGCAGTTCCCTCGCTTACGTCGGTCGATCCAAACAACGCCGGCGATACCCCAAGCGATCGCAGACGGAGACGAAGGAGACCGCACCTTTCTCTTCTCCTCCTCCTCCTCCTCCTCCTCCTCCTCCTCCTCCTCCTCCTCGTTCTCTTTCGAAAGCGGCGGCGGCGGCGGCGGCGGCCAAACTGCCATTAATTAAGGAAACGGCGAGAAGTTTGAGACCCGAGGGAAAGACTGCCACCAGATAATCGATATCTTAAGTGAGGCGATTAGCCCGGCGGATAAATATTGACTGGGTGATTCGCGACAGATGTACACCACACTTCGGGACGCGGTATCAGAGGCGTCGGCGGCCCCGGCCCCGGCCCCGGCCCCGGTTACCCTTCGATAGGGACCGGCCGGCGCGATAATCTCATCTATTCGGCAAGCTCCGCGACGGGCGGCTGCGCGGAGTCCGGAGGGCGCCATGCACGGGCCTCGGAATTCGCCTCGATCGCCGGGGCTCATTATACGGCCGCCGGAGCGGGGCGTCTCTCTCTTCTTCCAATCGCCGGTTTTTCTTACCGCGCGCCGCTCGACGCACGTATCATGTACGAATAGGCCGAACGGAGCGCGCGGTATCGGGCCTACACTGTAATACACGTAACGGTCGTCGTGATGGCCGACCGTAGGAGGTGTAATCGGTAACAGGTGAAGCGTAATTGCCGGTAATTCCGGTGGCGCTCCGTCCCCTCCCCGCCCCCCAACCCCACCCCACTCCCACCCCCAGAGGGCGGTACAAATTACGAACTCTTATCCGCTCGATGCACTAATTGGCCGATAGCGCTGCAAATTAATTCCATCCCGAGGGACGCGAATCGGTGCGCAGTAGGCTATGTAGACGACTCGTTCCTTGGCATCTTCCATGCGTGCACTCGCTCGTCCGTGATACTCGGAGGTATATATTTCGGATGGTTATCTGGTCGTCAGACGAGACTGTGACACCCGAGGAAGATTCGGCAATTGAGAGGATTCTGAGAGAGGAAAATTTCACTTTAGAATTCGACACACTATAAACGTTCCTGTCAGGGACATTTTTACACCCCTCTAACAACCCCCACCCCCCCCCCACTCTGAGACCGACACCCCTATCTGAGCCTGGGATGACCTTTTTATTTTATTTTTTTGCTTGTTAGACTTTTTTCGGCAGGGACTAAAATATACCGACAACCCCACCCCCACCAAAATTGATAATCCTAGAAAAACCCTACTTACCCTAGTTCCTGTTAAGTGGAAACAGCAAAAGGCGAGTTTAATTAAATCCGAGTTTGTCTTCCGAGGCAAACGAACAGAGGCAGCTTCTAGAATAAATGCACTCCGATGATCCGAGCGCAGTTGCTAAATGCTAGTCATCTTCTGCGGAGCTGAATTTCCTATTAATAAACATGCAACAGAAATTGAAAGCAAAAAGTCCGAGACGACGGCGACGATAATGACGATAAAGATGAAGTGAAGAAGACGATGATGAAGAAGAAGAAAATGATGATGACGACGACGATAATGATTTTATATATATATATATATATATATATATATATATATATATATATATATATAGAGAGAGAGAGAGAGAGAGAGAGAGAGAGAGAGAGAGAGAGAGACCCACAGACAGAGACAACGAGACAAAGAAAGACAGAGACAGAGACAGAAGTAGACAGAGGCAGAGAGTGAGAGAGACACACATACATAAACAGACAGACAGTCAGACAGACAGACAGACAGAAACAACGAGACAAAGAGAGACAGAGACAGAGAGAGGGAAGAGGGGAGAGGGGACAGAGAGAGAGAGAGAGAGAGAGAGAGAGAGAGAGAGAGAGAGAGAGAGAGTTTGGATGTTTGGTGGTGCCTGGGCTTTCGTTTGTCTCTCTGTTCGTTTGGTTGGCGATGGATGAGCGTTGAGTGCAGCTGGAGAGCAGCGATGTACGCAGGCTCTTCTCCTCGAACGCTGGTCCTTGCAATGTGCGTCGAATATATATATATATCGGAGAGAGAGGATCTTTATCTGCCCAGGAGCGAAACCTTTCGTCGGCTCTTAATGACCGAATTAGGGCCCGCGGGTTTCCCTCTCTGTCCGGGGGACCCCGGGACCGACTCCCCGCGGCAGGCGCTCCGTCGATGCGACCCGAGCGGCGACGGCGGCGGCGGCGGCGGCGGCGAGCCGAGCACCGCGACTCCTCTCCCTCCCTTCCTAACTGCAACCGGCGATCAGCAGCAGTCGTCTCCGTCTGAACGGTCCGTAATTGAAAGCCGATGACGCGCGCGAGCGAGCTGCAGAGAAGGGACGGACGCAGGGACTTCACACGTGGAGCTCGAGACTCCCTTCGCTTCAGATTGGCGTTCTCCGTCGACGGATCGCCTCCTTAAGCATCCATCCAGCGACGGAACGAGGCAACAGAAGGCGAGAAACGCGGGGCGCGGGGGTGCTGGCGCCAGGTAGGCTTATAAGACTCCCCCGGGGAAAGACGCGGACGCCGTGGGTCGGTGCATGGGGTTGCGGGGTGCAATAAGTCAGTCGTCAGCATTATCACTCTCAGTTATATGACTAAACTCGTGTAGGCCTATATATATATATATATATATATATATATATATATATATATATATATATATATATATATATATATATAAGCTTACAGCAATGCGGCCAATATCTAGAAGTTTGTTAAACGCCTCGTCGGCACAAGTTATAGACCCATGAGTCTACAATCGAAGTAAACAAGATTTCCTATATAGATGAGTTCTCCTCGCTTTCTCCCTATGTCTGTCCCTCTGTCTCCGTCTCTGTCTCTGTCTGTGTCCTTTCTTTGACGCCTTTCTGGCATTTCTATGCGTTACTGCTGCACTAATCTATCTGCCTATTTACCTACACGATTGCATGTCTCTCTGTAGGTCCTGTTTGTCATCGCGTAATTGCAGGCGGTTTGACTTCGTGGTCTTTATAGATGCTGACTGAGACGCTATAACGAAAATGAATGCGCATCGGTTTTTGTCTTTTCGTTTTTACGATGCAGTAATAAGTCAGTTATTCTGGAGAGAGAGAGAGAGCGAGAGATAGAGAGAGAGAGAGAGAGCCGAGGACTGATCGTCGGTGAAAGTTCCTAATTGTAGAGGTAAATTAACCTACGAGTTGAGAACATCTGACAGAGAAAGTCCTAAACGTAGTTATGTCGTAAAACAATGTATTTATGTGGCGCAAAGCGTTCCGCTTTCAAGGTCCGTGTGCTGTATTCGTATAGAAACAGCCCTTGTGCGTTTGTGCATTCGGTCCTGCAGTGCTGGGGAGTTACCCCAAAGTCATCCCATGCATGTCACCCAGATTTCACCCATGTCGCCTCAAAGTCACTCCAAAATGACCAATGTCACTTCAAAATCACCAGCTGACACCCCAAATTCACCCCAAGTCACCCAGGGATATTTCTAGGATTGTGAATTTGGGGGGGTGTCGACCTCAAATTGGGGGCGGGGGGTGTCCGGAGCTAATTAGTATGCATTTTGTATGCATACCATTGTCACATTGCCAAATTTTTGTGGGTGTCGATCTCAAATTGGGGTGGGTGTGGGGTGGGTGTTGGGGGCGTTAGGGGAGGTGTAAAAATATCCCTGATGTCACCCTATTGTCATCCTTTGCGAAGGGTCGGCAGAAGTTGACTGCATGGATTAACATAATTTCTCTCTTTATTTGTTTCTCGTCGGTTGGTTTCTGGGCCAAATATTTATTTGATTTTTCAACGAAATCACTGATTGCGTAAGTGTTCACTTATTTTCATCAGTGGCGTAACTAAGGGGGAGGCGGGAGCACTTTGTTGACAGCCTCTGGGCCCCGGGCGAGGGGCCCCCGAAGAGGGGTTAGGGTTAAGTTAGGGTTAACCCTAACCCTAGAAACGATGTGGTGACGACCTTTTTTGCCTGTCAACACTAAAAAGGTGGACGACGACCCTTTTTTTGCATGTCAGCCCGAAACTCTGGGGCCCCATGTCAAAGATGCCCCCCGGTCCCCCAAAAGTCAGGCTACGCCACCACTGCCTTTCATCATCACTCATAGAATTATCTCGCGAAGTTTTGTGTTTTTAAATTCACTGTATTCTCAATTGCTTTTATAATTTTATAACAATCACTGGTATGTACAATGTAGTCTCGTATGTAGCATGTACTATGGACAAAACCAATTTGCATACTGCATAGGTATTTTTAAAAATACTGCCTGCCTCGCAGTCGAAAGTCTTGCCACCCCCCGGAGAACAATGAAATGACGGCCCTGATAACCTATATATATATATATATATATATATAATATATATGTGTGTGTGTGTGTGTGTGTGTGTGTGTGTGTGTGTGTGTGTCCTATTCTAGGTACTTAGTTCCCAAAAGACATATTAAAAGGGTCGAGACACACACACACACACACACACACATATATATATATATATATATATATATGTGTGTGTATATGTGAGCATGAAATTATGCATGCAAAGAAGTGCATCTATACTATTTTACTATTTTTGTGTGATCAAGAAAATAACACATGATAAGAGGCAAGCAAGTCGATTTACAAATTGCATTTTTATAAATATATAATATATATATATATATATATATATATATATATATTTAATGTAATAACATTTAATGCTCAGAACCTGTTACCTATCGATCTCTACTTGTCTGAAATTTGGACCTATAGGCCTATCTATAGACTTAACTCATTATGTTTATAACTCATAATATTTTGTTTGGACAGTCTGTCATTATAGTCATACATGCCTATACCATAGACATATATATTATATTATTTATATTATAAATATATATATATATATATATATATATTCCATGGACCGAGTTTTTAATTTTTTAAAGTTTAATTGGAGTATTTATTGAAAACCTGCTTTACGCTTTTTGCAGCGCAAATGTTTAGTCTTTAATCAGAATATTGGCGAAATGTACGGACGATACTTGTACGCGGAATCGTTCGAGGAAGCGGAAAACTGGAAAGGTGGTGGAAGAGGTTTCATTCCACAGTACAGACTGTTCAGGTACATGGCGTAACTGTCTCCCCTCGGCCCTCCTCCCCCCGCTCCTCCTCCTCCGACGACAACAGGGCCCGGGCCTACGCCGAATCCCCCGCCGCCGCCGTGGTGACAGATGCCGCCGACCGTCGAGGTCCCTCCTCCGAGGGCAGAGGGTGGCAAGACGACGGGCGAATTAATGTCGCTGCCCGGATTCTGCTTCTTCCACTTGGTCCTCCGGTTCTGGAACCAGATCTTCACCTGCGTCTCGGTCAGGTTCAAGGCCAGGGCGAGGTTGAGTCGCTCGCAGACGGACAGGTAGCGGGTCTGGCGGAACTTGTTCTCGAGGGACACGAGCTGTTCGTAGGTGAAGGCCGTTCGCACCCGACGCGGTTTCCCGTGGCAACCGTCGTCGGGGTTCGAACCGCGGTCTCTGTCTTCTTCGTCGTCGTCGTCGACGGCGTCGTCGTCGACGTCGTCTTTGCTTCTGACGTCATCGTCGCAGACGACGTCCAACAGCGGAGACATCAGTCGCGGTGACGTCAGAGTCGACTCTTTGATGATGACGTCATCGTCACGTGACAGGACGATCGCCGGCACGTGTGTCTCTGAAACGCAACAATCGCAGCGGCATGGTTTCAGATTCAGAGACAATCAGTGCCGTACCAGATTCAAAATTTCAGTCTGGTATAGAATACCAGTTAATCGAAATCAGTGTAATCGATTATATCGATTAAGATTAATTTCACAGCACAACTGTTTAAATATTTGTGCATGTTGCTTAATGTAACTTAAAAATTTTTGCTTTTTAATGGTGTGTAAATTCACGACCGACAACTCTTCAAACGCATATTTTAATACATTGTTTTATATAATATAATATATAATATACATATAATATAATCTATAATACAGTATATAATATACTCGCTGTAATCAATAGACCTATTTTAGACTTTGAATTTGAAATTTCACTCTTCGTCCTCAAAGAATGCAGTCTGCGTCGTTTTGAAAACTATCATTTAAGAGAACACCATCTCAAGCATACATGGACACGGGTTCACCCGTTGGTTGGGTTGGGTAAAAAGAAAATAAGTCATGGCTTAAGAAATTGTAATGTATTACGGCGGGTTAGGTAGGTTGGATCATGTATAGAACTATTGCTTTAGTGGGTTGGGTTGAGTCGGAATCATGATAGGTTGGGTAAAGTTTTCAAAATGGTTTTCAATGTTGGAATTTTATGCAGTGACGAATCCAAATTCTTCCATGAATCCGCACTGTGATACATTCGAGTATTGTACTGGCGCATGCAATAATGGCGGTTATACAGTAGTACAGTATAGTACAGTTAAAGAGCGAATACCCGGAGAATGTCAATCAATATGGTTTCTAGGTTTATTTGCTAAACCTTTTAATCAGAACCGCATTGAGGACACTTGAGAAAATGGGCAGAAAGATCAAAGAAGAGAGAAAGAGCGAAGGGGCTTCTGATGACGGACAGCGGTTGAGAGAGGTCGCCAGTCTCGGTCAGCCGTATATATATAACACCGCGTCCCCCCGCAGTCACTTTACGGCGATTCGGTGACATACGAAACGATTTTAGACAAACGCAAAGTAAATCTGCCCAGTCGGGGGTGTAACCGTATACAGTGCCCAGGGTTAGTTACAGAGGTGTGCTTCGCTGGACCCCGGAAACGTTCCGTATAAGTAGATCCATGCTGTGAAAGTCGGTGTCTGATTAACCCCGAAGAGGGCGGATTGGGGGGAGCAGGGCGCATCCGTCGAAGAAGTCTTATGTCACGGTTAATTATGGGCAGCTTCTTCTTCTTCTTCTTCGCGAATTCGGCGCCTCTGATTCGTTCAGTGTGTGTGTGTGTGTGTGTGTGTGTGTGTGTGTGTGTGTGTCTTCTGAGAAGTCGACTAATAGAGGGAGATATATAACTCTCTTCAGAAGTCGTTGATTTGCTTTTGATCTTCTTCTTCTTCGGAGGAGCATTACGATTATTCATTTCTACAATTTCTAATCATCACCAGAAATTTTGCGGTCATGTACCTGGACATGTTCTGCTGCACATACATACATAGATACATACATACACACATGCATGCATGCATACATACCTACCTACCTACCCGCCTACATACATACATACATACATACATGCCTGCAAACATGCAAACATACATACATACCTACATACATACATAGATACATACATACATACATACATACATACATACATACACACATAGATACATACATAGAAACATACATACATACATACATACATACATATATGAATACATACATACAGTATTGCACGCGTGTGAAATATAATATTATAAATTCTTCACTTGGAATTTTGCCCCTCCCTCCCCCCCCAAAAAAAAAAGAATTAGGGCTCCACTGACCCCACGCTACGCGACTTTATTTAATGAATTCAAGATTTATCAGCAGCAGAAGGATCCCTTTCTACATGCATGTATAGTCCTCAAAATTTAACAGCAAATGCTCCTTCAAAACGACGTCTGTCAAAAAGTCTGACATTTCGATCGAAAAAAAAAGATTTTTTGCTAAGGAAATAAACTGACAATCCGATGTCATTTGCAATACCAGAATTTTTCGATGGGTTTGTGCAACGCACTGGGCTTTGAGATACAGTGGATCCCACTTAATCGCATACCGCTTAATTGCATAACCCGCATAATTCGCATAACAACATAAAAACCCGACCAGTGTTTTGTGCATGCAATTAATTATCAGACGTCCCGGCTATTTGCATTGCCCAGTTAATCGCATAAGCAAGGCTTGCACGGCACCTATGCAGTTAAGCGGGTTTGACTGTATTTAGGGAATTTTAGGCAGAGAAATAGTGAAATTCCTGCGAAATGCCTCAATTTTCCGCTGCTGAGAAAAGAACGTTCGCATCCATGTCGCTATTCAACTAACATTCGGATGCTATTGACTATATAGTATACTTCCAGTGATGCAACAATCAGTCTTAGATACGTTAGGGGCCGTCCATAAATGACGTCACGCGAGTCTGGCAGTTTTTTTGACTCCCACTCCCCTTCGTCATAGTCATACGTCGTCACAAAAAGTTAGACCTTGTCAACTATGACGCCACAACGCGTTAACTCCCCATCTTTTCAATGTCAAGATTAGTGTTTCAAATCACTTATTTCTTTAATGAAGCGGGTATTGCAATGAATTCGTTGGAAAATATTCATTATAATTAGTGTAGTCATAACGATATTCCGAAACGTTTTCAAATTCTTTTATAAAAATGAAATATAATAATTATAAGTGTAAAATAAAATATTACAGACTACTAACACATATAACAAACAGTAATTACTATTTACTCGCGATTTTCATAGCATTGCGGTATTAATAACAATATTTAGTATTATGTGACGTCACATTTCTAAAAACCTTCTACCGTCGTCACATATCGTCACAAATGTTTGAACCGTCCCCTAAGTGCGTGACGTAATTTATGGACAGCCCCTTAGACGTGGCCGGGTACGAATTTGGTTTTTAAAATAAAAGAAATTTACTTTGTTCTTTCGAATTTCTTTGCATAATTTGGGAAGACGGTCCCCCAAAATGCAAATTTCTCTGCATAAGTCACGAGCGAAGAGGTATAGCGGACAATATATTAGACAATACGAATACATGCATTACCAAAAATAGCATATAGGTGCATCCTCATAGTGGGGCAGAGGCGTCGCTGGGCTTTTTGGCTGGGGGTCTAATGCAATCTACACAACCAGGACCCGGCTAAGACTATGCCCCTTCCCCAAGTAAAACAAAATTTCTCTGCGGATTTACACGATTTGCTCGGGTGCCCACTGCCCCTGCCCGAGACTGGGTGGGTCCGGAATCGCGGACCCATACCCTCAGCGCCGGTAGTGGGACAGTTGATTCTACCTCCACTTTTAGTCAAAATGATCACCGATTCCATATTCAGAAGAGTGAAACAGAGAATACAATATCGTTGAAACTAAGCTTCAAAACACTGCCTCTCTGTTTGCCCGTCCGTGTGTCTGTCTCTGCCCGTGTGTCTGTCTCTGCCCGTGTGTCTGTCTCTGCCCGTGTGTCTGTCTCTGCCCATGTGTCTGTCTCTGCCCGTGTGTCCGTCTCTGCCCGTGTGTCCGTCTCTGCCCGTGTGTCTGTCTCTGCCCGTGTGTCTGTCTCTGCCCGTGTGTCTGTCTCTGCCCGTGTGTCTGTCTCTGCCCGTGTGTCTGTCTCTGCCCTGTCTGTCCTGCCCGTGTGTCTGTCTCTGCCGTGTGTCTATCTCTCTGCCCGTGTGTCTGTCTCTGCCCGTGTGTCTGTCTCTCTGTCTATCTCTGCCCGTGTGTCTGTCTCTGCCCGTGTATCGTCTCTCGTGTGTATCTCTGCCCGTGTGTCTGTCTATCTGTCTATCTCTGCCCGTGTGTCTGTCTCTGCCCGTGTGTCTGTCTCTGCCCGTGTGTCTGTCTCTGCCCGTGTGTCTGCCTGTCTTTCTGTCGCTCTTTCTCTCCTCTGTCTATCTCTGCAGTGTATGTCTGTCTGTCTATCTATCTATCTATCTATCTATCTATCTATCTATCTATCTATCTATCTATCTATCTGTCTGTCTGTCTGTCTGTCTGTCCGTCCGTCCGTCCGTTCGTCTGTCTGTCCGTGTCTTTCGTCTTTATTACGTCTAATGATAAATACAGTATAGAGTATAGATATAAACCAGAATTGGTGTTGTTGGTCGGAGGGTGTTGATGACTTTCCGTCATTTCCTTGTGACTTGCTTCGTACTGTGAGTGGCCATTGATCCAACTCATCTGAATCGGACACATGTCTAGACTCGGTGCGATTGTCCTTCGACAGCAGGACACCTCATCCTCCTTCTCCCCCTCGTCTGCCTCCCCATCCTCTTTATCCTTCGAAGCGTCTCTTCTAAGCGGCAGAAACGACGACGACGGCGGCGGCGGCGGCGGTGTTCGGTCTTTTCGCATCGGGTGCGAGGATGTCGGAGACGAAGAACGACGTGTAGCGACCTCTGTCGAGCGGTGACTGTTCGTCTGACTTCGGCCTCTGTTGCTGCTGCTGCTGCTGCTGCTGCTGCTGAAGGGACGCAGCCGACCTCCGGTGCCAGCAGCGTCGGACGGCATCGCTCTGAAGGTAGACGAGCTGCTGCAGGTGATGCTGGAACCTCTGCATCCGTACGACTCCCGACTCCCCCCACACCGGTGGTTCGCCGTCCGCCGAAGGAGGAGGAGGAGGAGGAGGAGGAAGAGGAGGAAAAATCAGCGAACCGTGACCGTTTGACGGTGGCAGACGACGGTCCGCAATTAATCCCGCTCCGGGTCCGTCAAATTTCGTATCCAGTGACAACCTGGAATCGGCGTTGGACGTGGCTGCTCCTCCGTCAGAAGACCCTCCCCCAGCCGCCGCCGCCGCCGCCGCCGCCGCCGCCGCCGCCGCCGCCGCCGCCGCCGATCTGTCTCGATGGTTGGACTTGACGGTGGCGCTGGGATCGTGCGACGCCTTTTCTCGCGATTCGTGGTCGTCGCCGGAGTCGAGACGCATTCGAAACTTAAGGAGATTCTCGTTCAGTTGTTTTCTAAAGCTGTCCATTTCGACGCCGATCGGGTCCGCCGGACTGCCGTCGACCGCCGCCGCCGACGCCGTCTGCTCGTCGCTCCTAGTTCCCATCATCTCCTTCGAAAATCAACGATAAAGATACATTTATTTATTTTTTATCGAAAATCAATTGCGTGACTAAACTGACTTTCACAGCCGCGACGACTCAGAACATAATATAAGTTATAAGGTGTTAAAGGAATGTTCGAATTTCACGGAAGCAAACCCGGGTCGACGAGACAGCTCCGAGCAGAGCCAACGCTCTACTCAAGGGGTCGTCCATAAAGTACGTCGCGCTACTTTTTGACAGTTTCTGATCCCCCTTCGCTTGTTATACAACCTGTCACAAATCTCGTAGCCCATGCAGGTAGTCCTAAAGTGTCGTCCATAGAATATGTCATGCAGGTTTTCTATTTAGGCCTAATATATGTGAGTTTCTCGTTCGATTTTCAACAGTGAAACAACTTCCGACAATGATGACGACTGCTGTCATTGAGATTTAAAATTCCATTTCCATGTTCCTAGCATAATATAATTACTATGGCTCTGCACCTGTGACATCTTCTGTTAGACCAGCGGTTAGACTGTGGTATCCGGAAGATATCGGGGGTCCGCGAGAGCCTCCCAAAATATTCAGGTGGAGAGATGACCTCTTTTTGATTGTCACTACATTTAGGAAACATCATGATCTTTTTCTTGTCACTTGTTAAAAATGTGACGTCTGGGAAAACGCTGGTCGAAAAAAGTTTGTGAACCTCTGTGTTTCTCTATACCCAAATTATCACGGAAATGTGACGTCACGCTGGTCGTTGTTCTCCCCCTTTCACAACTGTCTCACTTTCCTAGACACTCCCACCTCAAGCGTGACGACGGTGACGTACTTTATGGACGGCCCCCAAAAGAGCTACCAAGACATACAGACATAAGTAAAGTAAGTAAGTAGAATCTCCTGACTTTCTATATAGGCGTTATAGCGTTTCCAAATGTAGCACCATGCACAGTAGCTGCTTATTCTTAGTCGCTTAATCTTAATGTGAAATAGCTACAGCCAAAATGTGGGGTGGGGGCAGTCAGACAGGGAAATACATGCATAAATAATAAATACATATATTATACATACATACATACATACATACATACGCACATACATAGATGCATATATACAGTACCTACATATATACGATACATATAGGCTACATGCATACTGTACGTATTGAAAGAAAGAAAGAAAGAGAGAGAGAGAGAGAGAGAGAGAGAGAGAGAGAGTCGGAGAGAGGGAGAGTTGAAATCGAACGTTAGAGAGAAATCCATTAAGAAAGCTGAGAGCCTTTCATTTCAAATGCAGAGAGAGAAATGAAAGTTTAAGACAAATAATGAGAGAGAAAGCAAAGAAGAGAATGAGTGGGTAATGGATAAAGCAGGAGTTCAAAGAACCCTACTGGAAACAGTAAAGAAAAGAAAACTGAAATACTGGGGACATATTAGAACAAAGCAGGAATGTCTGGAGAGGATATAATGCAGGGCACAATGCCTGGATCACGAAAAGAGTAGGCCAAGAAAAAGTGGGAAGACAACATCAAAGAATGGACAGGACTCACTATCAAGCAGGTGATAAGAAGAGCAGAAGAATTAATCTGAAGATGACAGTTCATAATCAAACTTCTGAGCGAAGACGGTTGAAGACAAGACAAGACAAGAAGTTTTATCAATGGACTTATATATATATAAGTTTTATTTATAAATTATATATATATATATATAAAAGACCATTGATATATATATATATATACACGAGTTATCTTGTGAATTTTGCGATCAGTGTTTTATCTTGAGCCCAGGCCTTTGAGGTGACAATTGAATTGACTGGAGGTGAAAAGACAGTTTAATGCAAAACTTTGTCAACGCTGAGTTTTTTTTTGTGGGTATGCTTAGGTTTTGCGGGGGAATCTCCGCCTAACAGGCCTGGATAAACACACTGCTTGTGATATTTAATTAACACCTTGGTGGGAGAACAACTGATGCTCATGCAACGTGCGTATCGCCTGGGAGTGGGGTCTATCGGTGAGTCCGCCCGGGGCGAGAAATAAGTGCCGAAATTTTCCTGACAAGCAAAAAAACGTTATCAAATTAATTAGCTAACAAGCAAAAAGGCCTATCTTGAAAATTTGTTTACGCCACTGTATTTGTTTACAAACAGTTTTAAGGCCTCGCTAGTAGGCTATTTAAATGGATCTGAAATAATCTAAGAAAGTGAAATAATTAAAATCGCCATTAGGTATTTTCCGCAAAATGTTGATTCTTTATTAAAGAGCGCCCATTTACCGCCTATTTAACTATAACTCAATATAAAATTGACGCATATATTCGGGGGCTAACAGGAGGGGTAGGCCTTAAAGGGACTAAAAGTCACAAACTAAGCCTCTAGACATACAGCGTTGCATAGTGACACTCTCCTCTGCCATGGGGGGATCTATGGCAGCTCGGGGTGGGGGTGGGGGATGGGTGAGAAAATTTGTCATCGAATTAGGACCTACACACTAAAATGCTCATTTTAACCTTAACATTACCGAATTTACCGTTACTAACTTATCACTCCTAACTTATTGCAATTTGGGGGAAATCTAAGACTGGGGGATTTCCCCTGTCAGGGTGCAGCCGGGAATTTGATTGGGGTGGGGTATAATGTGATTTGAGTGTATAAATCTTTAAAACCCTTAAAAACACATTAAAAACTTTAAGGTCGACTGATTTTGGGGCTATAGCCTATATAACGATATACACCCCGTCGCTACGCCCCCGCCCCTATCCAGCCTGTATGCAACACTGATAAACAGAGCTTCTTAATCTGAAGTCTACTTTAGGCCTAACCAGGGCCTGCTTTAAGAAAAAATTATCACCGCACTAAACTCATAAAATTTGTGGACATCCGCGCAAAATCAAGCAAAAAAGCTCGTCCAGAAAATTTATCACTGCACAAAGCACAGAAAATTGCATTTTACCACTGCACATTTTCATTTCATCACTGCACATTTTGTGTATCACTGCACGTTAAAAAACAGGCCCTGGGCCTAACTACGACGCAGTCTGTGCCTACCCGAATGACTTTGACGCTGGAATAAGAATATCAACACAGAACGAACGACGCTGTCCTCCGATCTTTTTCAGGGCGTTTTAATAGTAGGCCTAATATCCAGCCGTCGTCGTCGTCGTTGATCGTCGAAAACTCTTCTTCTTTGCTGCCAACTGCCTTCGGTCGAGACGACCACGGCACCTGAGATAAGCCTACTTCGAGAGCGAAATTCCTCCGTCGCTTATTAAGCCGTTCCTCATCCAATGCGCTCTCGGCTCAATCGTCATCCGACGGCTTCTCCTCCTCCTCCGCATCCTCACCCTGGCCACTCAGGCAGAGGACGGGGCGTGGCCGGCGCGGCGTCTCTCGTCCAATCAGCTTCAGATACCGGGCTGCTGCTGCTGATGGTGCTGATGGTGCTGATGCTGATGCTATTAGGAGAATGCCAAATGGCTCTTCCTTTACCGTCCTCTCCTCCTCCTCCTCCTCCTCCTCCTCTTCCTCCTCCTCTTCCCATTCTCCTCCTCCCCTCCTCCTCCTCCTCCTCCTCCTTCTTCTCCATTCCACCTTCTTCTTCTCCTCCAGTCCTCCTCCTCCTCCAGTCCTCCTCCTCCTCCTCCTCCTCCTCCTCCCTCCTCCTCTCTTCCTTTTCTCTGTTTCTCCCTATCCATAACACTAGCATTCGAAGGCTTTCATCTTATCCCACACAGGTGTGCACACACCGTCCATTTCGTGCGATCGGCGAAACTCTTTCTCTAAATTCTCGACGCGCGGCAAAATACTCCGACTGCCGCGAAATAGTAAGCCTAATGGTCAGTCAAACGACGTTAATTACGGCCTAATCTCGCGCAGCCCCGGGCAGCGCCGGACGGACGTTAGCTTTAGACTCATTTGGGGCTTATAGTGGGATGGGGTGGGGTGGGGAGCACGAAAGAGTTGGCTCCGCTTGGGGCGGGAATCGAGGGAAAATCTTGTGCCACTTTTTAAAGCAGATGTTACGAATAACGACAGGATACGGCGCGGGACTGCCTAATGCGCATGCTGAACGAATGGAAACAGCATCAGGCACATCACCGGTGCAGGAGTGTCCTTATAATAAATACGCGGCCTTAGGCCTAAAGATCAAGAGAAGAAGGAGGTCTACCTTACCTACAAAGGGCCTATATGGCCAAATGTAAGATTTTCATGCAGTGTTAGGCCTACTATGCATTCACCAAATCTAGTTTGTTAAGTTGATTTACGATTTATCGCAAGCCTCGCCAATTGGCAAAAATGCAAAACGCATTAAAAATTAAAATTAAAATCGACATAACGAACGTAATAAAACAAAAGATAATAATAATATGAGCTCAAATGGTTTAGAACAGGGACTGTTTTAAGAAAAATTTATCAATGCACTAAACTCAAGAAAATTTGTGGACAACCTCGCAAAAACAAGCACAAAATGTCGTCCAGAAAATTTATCACTGCACAAAGCACAGAAAATTGCATTTACCACTGCACATTTTCATTTTATCACTGCACATTTTGTGTATCAGGCTACTGCACGTTAAAACAGGCCCTGGCTTAGAAGGTAACGTTAACCTGTGTGAAAAGTTGAAAACACCTGCAATAACTCTACATTTAGGCCTAATAATCTAGTTTTTCCAGATAGGCCTAACTTTTTAATACGTAAATTTTCCAACTGTCACTGCCTCTTCGTCCAAACTCTTCCATTTGTCCACAACCCTTGCACTAGAAGAGTTTTCTTTCTTGGTTCCATCCTCTAATTTTTGGATAAAAGTATGAAACTTGGCTTCACCTATACAAAGTGACCAGATTATATTTATAGATCTACAATGAAGATCATTATAGATCGTTCGTATACTGTCAGAGCAGTTATCCATTTTTAGAAAATACAAGGGTGTTGATAGTCTACTATGATCACGAATCACTATCAAATCAAAATTGTCGACCTCAAGTCGGGGGGGGGGGGGGTATTGTACCTGTAAAAATTAATCGAACTCAATAATTTTGCGCCATATATTTAATATATACCGGTACAAACTGCGGCCCGCGGGCAAAATTCTACCCGCGAAGAGTAGCCGTGGGGTCTGTCCGAGTTCAATAGGAAAGTGGACAAAATAAATTGCTATAAATCTATGATGAATTATGCCATAATTACACCTGAACCGATATTCGGCGATATTGTATTGGCTGAATTATCGAAAATGCCAAAGCGACACACAGCATCACTCCACGCTAAAATAAGTATTTAAAATTTTAAATATTTGGTAATAGTCTTGTAGTTAGTAAAAATATTAATTTTAATTTCATCGCCTGTTTCTGTTCTTCTAAAATGTTTATCCCATCCTTGTTCCATGCTCTCTTCTTATCATTTATCCACCGAATCGGTCGTCTTCAGGAGATGACGCCAGCTTTTGTTTTAATTAAATATAACAATTCTGCAATATTCTGTCCTCATTCTTTCTTTACTATAAGAATGACAGAAATCTCAGAACAACTTAGTCGGAAAAATAATTGTAGTTGCATTTAAACGGTTCATCAAATGCTCGCACACTGTCTTTTCCATTTTGACCCCCACCCAGAGGCCTAGGCCTATAATACTCCAGCTGCTTCAATATATCGATATACTTAGATAGTTTAGCCAAACGCCAAAGGATAATAACACTATTGTTCATTAATATACGTCTCAATCTAAGTTTATATATATATATATATATATATATATATATATATATATATATATATATATATATATATTTGCCCACCCTGCTATAGAAGAATCATCAGATGGCAGCAGAAAATAAAGAACATGAAGATACGAGAGAGAATTAAGAACAAAACAAACATCATACAAACATTGATATATACGGAGAAAAGAAGAAACTTCTTCGGACACGTAGGCCTATGCAGAATGGAAGACAACAGACCAGTGGCGGTTCCACCACGTTGATGACTTGGGATGCATCCCCACCGGTCGGAGTTTTTTTGCTTGTCAACATATTTTTTATAAGGCCTATATAAGCTTTTAAAATTTTCACATCCGGTGAACTTAATACTGCGGATGCGGATAATCTTTTTTTCAGCTTGTCAACCTATTTTTCAGGTAAGTTTATAATACAAAATCTACTGAAAGATAGGCCTATACTGCGAATGACGTTGTTTTTGCTTGTCAGCCTTTTCCCGGCAAGGTTTATTAACATTATTTAGTGCATTTAGTGGGCATTAACTCTAAGAATTACCCTTTTCTCTCTTTTTTAAACTTTGCATCCCTCCACCAACTTCCTATAAATTTTGTTTCACCCCCCACCAAGAATTCCTGGAACCGCCACTGCAACAGATTGGTGAAGAAGTTCATGCTAGGAACAATGGATGGAGAAAATCGAAGAGGCAGACCGAGAGAAGAGAGTGGTTGGATGATATCGTGGATTTAGGGGAACGGAGCTGCAGCACGACTAACCACAGCAACACAGGACCGAGAAAGATGGGCAAATTGTGAAATCAGGCCGTCGACACCTAAGAGTACAGCAACCATGGAGCTGGATGACGACGATGATATATATATATATATATATATATATATATATAGAGAGAGAGAGAGAGAGAGAGAGAGAGAGAGAGAGAGAGAGAGAGAGAGAGAGAGAGAGAGAGAGAGAGAAAGACAGACAGACAGACAGACAAACAAACAAACAGACGCATGCAGAGAGACAGAGACCCGATGATGTCGAATTTGCCTGAGTTGATTTTGAGGTTGTTACGGCCTTTCCATTCTTTAAGCACATCCATGCATTCCAACTTTAGCAATATCGATAAACATTGAAGGAATTTTGACCAAACGCATAATCTCGCATCGATTGTGTTGTTAAGAATTAGAGTCGATATCTTATTCCTCGAAGACGGCGTCGCAATTTTCACTTAACGAATCGATGATCCTGTAGGCCTAACACCCCACGGCGTAGTCCCCTCTTCTCGAGATTGTGCCATCGTCTAGCAGGTTGAACCTGGATGGAGGAAGTTCAGCCCCGATTCTCATCTCCTGCACGTCTCCAGGGCGCGTAGGGGACGCGAAGGGCACAACCCGGATTTGTCCCCTGGCCGACGCTCGAGCACCGGCGGTTAAAGGGAGTGTCTATTATACGTTAGATTATACAGTGCCGTCCGATTTTCTTCCAATTTTTCGGCTGACCGCTGCGCCCGCCTGGCCGTTTCTCCGGACATCAGATTAGGGTGGATTAGGGGTGCCGAAGACGGGGTCTTTCAGATAATCTGCCCGCTCGCTCGTTGAATAATTGAGCGATCGAGGCAAAGCTTCCGCTAACGAACTACTCGTCGCCTTCGTCTCGCGCGAATTTAATTGAACGGCCCGTTTTCAGCCCTATAAAGTCTCTCCGACGCCCTCATTATTTTTCAATTTGACGCTACAGCGGTCGGCCGTGACGGGTTTAAGCCGGCGACACGCGCCCGGCGCTAAGGCCCCCGGATCATAGGAGAGCTTCCTTCGATGGCATTACCCATAAATCACCCAACGCTGTCCAGCAGAAACGAAATGGCCCTCTGACAGACAGACAGACAGACAGACAGACGACAGACAGACAGACAGACAGACAGACAGACAGACAGACAGACAGACAGACAGACAGACAGACAGACAGACAGACAGACAGGCAGACAGACAGACAGACAGACAGACAGACAGACAGGCAGGCAGACAGCAGACAGGCAGACAGACAGGCAGACAGACAGACAGACAGACAGGCAGACAGACACAGGCAGGCAGCAGGCAGGCAGGCAGACACTAACACACTAACACTGTGGCTTAGATAATGATTCTCTCCGATGAGCTGTTGATGAGAATGGATCAATGAAGTGACAGCGCTATATAAAGGGCTTAAAAGTGCAGGTCTGCAATTACTAGCCCCGCTACGCTGTACATTACATGTTGGACGAACGACGATGCATTCAAGTTGGGTGTAGACTGCAGCGACCCGCAAACTCATGACCCGCGGATCACATCTGGCCCGCACACCAGATTTGGCCCGCAATGTTGTCTTTATAGCTGGCCCGTGAGATCCATTACAAAAAGACATTGTGCACAAATGCTTCGACTGCAAAAAATTAACTTTTCCTGTTCATTCCATACCAGGCACAGGTCTAGGTGTTTGTGCACACATCTCACTTACCTGTGCGCGCACACACAAGGGATGGATTTATTCAAAGGGTAGGGTTAGGTCTGTTATGGACTTAGGATGCTATGACAGTCTTCTAGGGCAGTGTTTTTCAAACTGTGGGTCGCGACCCAAAAGTGGGTCGCAGAGCTGTCTAATGGGTCGCGGGGTGACTCGAAATTAGATTCAAAAGTGCCATTTTCTCACCAATACCACAATGTCACAAGCTTTGAAAGTTGCAAGTAGGCTTAGATTTTAAGAAATTTATAGGGGCCTATGCCTGAAATTCTCCATACACAGTTTATAATATAATGATTAGTCTTTCATCCAATTTTAGTTGATAATAACTTTTTAGGGTCGCGGCTTCCTATAAAGCCACTGAATTGGTAGCAGTTCCGAAAAGATTTAGAAAACCCTGTCCTATAGTACTTGTAAAATTTCATCTTATTTCGCAATAACGCAAGCAAAGCGTATTCCGAATTTCCGACCATTTTGCCCTGAAACTCCACAATATGGAATCTCTGCATTGTATGCCAAATATATGGTTTTACCTAGCAGTTAAGCGATTTTGCCATACTCGTAGGATTTCTAAGACGCGTAACAGAGGTATGTTTCTGATGAAATTTTAAAAAGATAATTTTCAAGAAATTTCAATATCTGTTTCTCTCATTCTGTCATATTTGGCAAATACATGAACAATTCTGCCTAAAATGTTTGCCATATTTTCATTCAAGCTTCTATTTTTCCATTTTTTAAAACTCAGAAGATTCTTTTCAACTAACGTTCGCCAGATGACCTAATGCATTTTAAAACGAAATTTATATTAAATGATATGATTAGGGTCGCGGCACGTTTAAAAACCGCTGAAGTGGGCCGCGGTTCCAAAATGTTTGGGAAACCCTGTTCTATGGTTTGAATGGCTGGTCTGTAGTTGTGGTGGGAGACAGGTCATTTATCTGTGAATGAAGCGGATAAATGCTCACTCGAGGGGGGTGCAGCTGCAGCCCCTGGAAAAAAGGAGGGGGTGCAGCGCACCCCCTGCAAGACGAGGCTGGGGGTGCAGATCTGCACCCCTTAGAATTTTCGACTAGAAAATATATATAGGAAATGACTTTTTTGGCTTGTCCACCGAAAAATGTGACAACCAAACACCTCGTCTCAGAAAATCTGCACCCCCTGCTAAAAATTCGTTCCGACGTGCCTGCACTCAGGACTATCTGCAGTGATGAAAGGCCATGCAAGCAGAGGGAAGGTGGATGGGGAGGGGTGAAACAGTAGCAACAACCAGAAATAGGTGTGCATTTGATCTGCAAGTCTGTAAGCTTAAAAAGTATCATTGTTGGTTATGCTAAACCAAATCTCAAAATTCTCAAAACTTCGCACAGATTTCAGTTTAAAAAAAACTGGCCAAAGTTCAAACCCGAATTCACAAAAGGTCAAAAAAATTTCTAATCGCAGCATAAAATATCAGAGATCCAGATTAATCTCCGGGACAGCGATGACAATCCATCGCAGCAGGTCATACATAGTGTGGCATTGAACAAAATAACTATGTCTCTGGTACCTAAAATATCACACCTAGCTAGATTAAACCTATTCCACAATGTATCCAATGCAGCAATGATATCACAAATAAAAAGAAATTCAAGACCTCAATCTATAATTTACACATAACAACACTTGAAAATCCTACATTAACTTCCTAGAATTTACAAATTTCAGCAATTAAACTTACAAAACACATAGTAGTAAATAAAGAACAGCTAAAATGCAAGTTCGGAATGGCCAATGGGCAAACAGGCTGTGACCAATCTTCCCTCTTATTTTTCTAGTCTGTGTGCGCCTGAAATTTCTTGTGTGCAAAATTTTACATGGAAAGTCAACTTTTGTGCACGCAGAGAATTTGTCTGAAATCAACATTACTTATTTGCTAACAAGTTATTACATCTCAGAACACTTATCTCGGTCAATGATCCACTTTTTACAAATTTCCTACCAGTTTAGAATATACACACATGCATTGGCATTAACTTGGATGAAAAAGTGGTGGGAGGGGACGCAAACCATATATCTTCCCCTTGCAAGTATACTTAGGTCTTAATAAATTTATATGCATGCCATCCTCCATACACACTACACAGCTCATATATCAAAATGACTTAGTGTTTTATGAAACTTTTATGCAATTTTAGTCGACTATAAGTTGAATGGTCACGGCATGTTACAAAGCCGCTGACGTGAATCGCACGGTTCCAAAATGTTTGGACAACCCTTGCCTATAGCAATTTTTAAAATTAACCTCATTTCACAATAACGCAGGGAAGCGTATGCCGGCCATTTTGCTTTGAAACTCCAATAACAACAGGAATTTCTGAACAATGGAATGAGGAAACTGCCACCTGGCGGTTAAGCGATTTTGCCATACTCATAAGGCTTTTAAGACCCGTAATAAAGGTATGTTCCTGGAAAAGTTTAAAAAAGACAATTTTCAAGAAATTTCAAGTATTTATTTCTCTTCTTTCATCTTATTTGGCACAAATATGAATAATTCTGCCTAATATATTTGCCATATTTTCATTTGAATTGAACCAGAGCTTTTGTTGTTTTGCCATTTATTCAAAACTCAGAAGATTCCTTTCAGCCAACGTTCGCCAGATGGCATAATGCATTTTTATATTACTTGCTATTATAGGCCTAATTAATTATTAGAGTCGAAACACCTTACAAAACCGCTGAAGTGGGCCACAGTTCCAAAATGTCTGGGAACCTCTGCTCTAATTGATTCCTTCTCTTGTTCTTCAACGTATTCATTAAGTTCACAGTTTGCTCTGAATGTCAGACATGTTTCCTCCTACATCCATTTGATTTGCTAGATCCTGAAACTGTTCACAATCAAGAGCAGCCATGAACTCTTATTTGAAGTTGCTGTTCATTTTCATTTCAAACATAAGCGTAAACTTCTATTAGGCATCTAGGTTCAAGTTCCCCATTTTTGAGAGGCTTTTTTGAGGGGATTGGGGAATGTACAGGGCTTGGCTCACCCACTTTTTCTTCCACGTTTACGTCAATGATTTCAAATCTCTATTTTAAGACATTTCTATCGCTGGCTTTCTGTTCTTTTATTTTAATCGATATTTGGAACAGCGTGCTTTGGACAAATCATTAAATAAAAACCTCTTTTGCCCATCAGTCTAGACCAGAAGTTTGTAATTGTATGGAGCCGTTACAAGTTCACAACAAAGGGTGAATCTTTATCAGTAAGTATGTGTATGATATGCAAGCAATGGAAAAATGTTGTCAAAAATTTGTGCACTCCATCTTATCCTCTGTGCACTTGCTTTGCAACCTCTTTGCGCGCACACACACGCACAGCTTAGAGGGAACATTGGCTGTGACATATGCAACCATCAAATCATTCACTATTATTATTAGCAATCTTATTGTGTTTTCCTGTATTTCATAATCAGCGAGAAAAACTGTACAGCATCTAGCCATTGTACCTGTTTCTAGCATAACCTTAATAAAAGAAAATCCTAACTAGAAATGATGATAATTTAAAATTAAAAAATGATATTTTAATATACACAGACTGTAGGTCCAAGTAAGATAACATAACAAGTTAGAAACTAAATGGAAAAGCAGCTGGCTCAAACAACAGTCAACGCTTTAAAACAAGAGACAATTCCAATGTCCAACATATGAAATGACCCACCAATGCATTAATCAAAGGATTCGCGTTAAGAATGAAAACCTGCATTGCAAAAACAAAAAGATGTCTGTCGAGAATCAATAATTAATAATCAATAATTAATAATCAATAATTAATCAGCTGCGAATGTTGCCTATAAAACTTTCACGAGTGTGTTCTTACAGAGAAAAGAAAAAGTTATGAATGTACCATTAAATAAATAGACTGGAAATTTTTTATAACATACTTAGCAGGTCTGTAAATTTAGTACATTATATCCGAGGTATGTTATATCCAATACCGTCCACTATGGTAGCTCATCACAAGGGACCGTACATTGTGGTACTTACCGGGTATACATTATACTCGGGTATACCAAGTTCATTGTAATGAAGTTCTACTGTACACAGTGTTTATTCTAGGCCTGCTTTTTGGGGAGATTCCCCCCCCCAAAGTTAGAAAATTCCCCCACAAAATTTCTATATGTTGCGTCAAGGTTTTTGGGCAGACAAACCATATCCCCCAAACATGTAAAACTCCCCCCCCCAATGTCAAGGTGGCTAGAATAAACACTAACTGTACA
This sequence comes from Metaphire vulgaris, assembly GCA_018105865.1. Taxonomy (NCBI): domain Eukaryota; kingdom Metazoa; phylum Annelida; class Clitellata; order Crassiclitellata; family Megascolecidae; genus Metaphire; species Metaphire vulgaris. The sequence continues at coordinate 6,713,312 of CM030864.1, read as the reverse complement.
AGCTACTGCCCGGTTCATAATTTGCCATCATTTGAGAGTTAACATTCTGTGAAAACTCTATCAAACGTAAATTCCAGATGCAGTCTTGCACACTGGACCCTCTTAGACGGTCGGGTGACTCGGGTCGGGGGGCCCTTTGCAGGTTGGGGGCGACGGACGGGGGCCCTTGGCATTTGGCCAGGTTGTCCATATAGCTGCTATGCCTCTGCTGCCAGAAAGCAAGCACAAGATAAAAATAAATTAAGAATGTTGTCGTATTATGCCTCAACTCAGCATGCCTGCGATACACGAGAATGCCACATGACTGAAGCAGCATGTATTACGTACAATTCCGATTAACCCCTTAATTAACTGGGGATATCGGATATATCCGTCCATTTTACATTGAGTTACAGTTAAATACACGGTTAAGGGGTTAACTTGCAACAAAGTCTATGCACGCTAAAGCAGCATCGGAGTACTAAACAACATTTGGATAAAGTATTAAAGTCACAACAACATATCTTTGGTTCCGCTGGTGCTTGACACACACACACACACACACACACACACACACACACACACACACACACACACACACACACTGTCATGCATCGAACATTCAAAATTTAACGTGACCTTATTTTACAAAATTTAGACGACAAATTCAAAATGGCAACGCTTCAAGCACTCTGGTCTGGCACAACACTTAAATATACGTGGAACGCCTCTGTGCCTAATAAACTTATTGCCAAATCAAGCAACCCTTCACGGACAATAGAACAATTAGATAACTTATCGCTTGCGCTAAAATGCAAACTTCGAGAGACGACGTAAAGACGATGGAGCGTTTAAAATCATTGCTTGGAAGAACCATTCGGACATTAAAAACCAGCTCAAATGTACATCAATTCAGAGGCATCGGTATAATTCCGGTCATTCCAACAACTTGTGAAAATTCACACAAATCTCACGAGCAAATTTAGACCAATCGCCAAAACTCGTCAAAAATATCACAAACACATGGTACAGTAAAACACTCAAACAGTCATAATCAAAACTGTTGCAAACTCTACAGAGATGGGCAGACGATCTTCTAGATCTTTCTGGAAGTTATTGCATGATCGTTTAGAAAATGTTCAAGGAAAGCCAATAGGAATTGTTGTTAAGGTCATTCTCGAGACTGATAGAATAGTATGTATCCGGACTCTGAGCTTTTCTGCATGTCGGTTGCAAGGCCATAGAAGTCCTCTATGGCCGAAGCTTCAATTTTCTATAAGCAAATAAAATACGTAGCAACAGTAGTATTATTATTATTATTAAACTATTAATTTCTTTATTATTATTATTACACTGACAATTTCTTGTGTGCCATAGTACCAAATGTCAGGGCACATTATTATTAAACTGACAATTTCTTTATTAAACTGGCAATTTCTCTATTATTATTATTCTTATAATTATTAAACTGACAATTTATTATTATTATTATGATTAAACTGATAATTTCTTGTGTGTCACAGTACCAAAGTCAGGAAAATGGGCACATTACTGAGTCCAGCTATAGAAATCAGTAATAGATTTTAAAAATAAAAGCAATCTTTTAACTTAAATAATAATCATACCTAGTGAATAATTCATAAAAAGCAACATTGCATTTTCATTCATGTCTGCACTAAGTTTTAGCCTATATTGCCTTTAATGCTTAAATATTCTAAATATTCCACACATTATATAAAATTTCAGTTTATTTATGCAGACATACAATATACACAAAACTATATAATTAATATAGTTAATATAAGTAAAGAATTAAAGAGTTAATATAACAGGTTTATAACATTATTTCCAGAATAATAGATTTCCTACATGCTATTAAACTCATCATAGATGCAAATACACATAACAAAAGACCAATATCCAAAAAATTTAAATAAATATATAAAAATATAAAGTGAGTAGTCAAACGAAAAACACATTCATCTGCTTTGATAAGCCAAAATTTTAAAATCAACGTAATGTAATGTACCAAAATATTTGTATAGCACCTCTTCTGAAGAATCACTCAGAAGCACAATTACAGTGGCTTGGAATTAATTGCATAAATCATAATCGCATAACAACATAAAAACCCGATGCAAGAGATTGAGTTTTAAGCATCATTTGCACGGCAAAAGAGTTTCACTGGCCGAAGAGATGAGTTTTAAGTCGTTTCAAAAAGAGGGCCATAGAATTAATGTAACATTCTACAAGTCTCACATCAACGATGTCGTCATCAAAGAGCAACCAGAGGCCGTGGCTCTTGACGATGCTGATGTAGTGTCCCCGACTTAGGCCGCTGCCGCAATGTATTACGACTGATATGAGGTCGTACATGCGATCTGGATTGCTCGCATCATCCGACTGAAAAAGCAACAATCACGCACTGAACTTCACGAAAACTTCACTCGGAGACAAGTCTCGACGATCAAGCAGCTTTGCTTTAAAACAGTTTAACCCTTTCAATGCCCATTATGGCATGCTAACACGTCATGAACCCTTAATGCTCTGTGTGGGGGTCTAGGAATTTTGCACATACGGCGGCAGTGAAAGGGTTAAGACCTGCAACGTCAGGAGAAGCATAACACTGATTTTCTCCGAGAAGATCTCCTTTCTTCCTTAAATCCACTGCTTAGGATCGTTCATGCAAAGAAATACTATTCTTTGTGACCTGGATGCAGCAAGAGAGGAACCCAGAATTATGTCGCAAAGCTTGGGGAACTCACCTTTATCAGAAGTGTAGCATGAACTGTAAAGTGCTCCTGACTTTGGGCCTTCTTCCATTATCCCCACTACAAATTCGTAACTAACTAACTAACTGAGGACAGGTATTTTTTGGTAGCTTCTCCAATCAGTCCACTTTGCTTTTTTCTGAGTATCTTGTAGTTTTTTAATCTGTGGCTGCAATCATTCACCAGACAGTAACTCTGCAGCACAACTCTCGATTTTCCCATCATCTTTATGTCCTTCAGACTGTCTCAATCACCTTTCCAATAATGTTTTCAGCTCTCTCTCTCTCTCTCTCTCTCTCTCTCTCTCTCTCTCTCTCTCTCTCTCTCTCTCTCTCTCTCTCTCTCTCTCTCTCTCAATACCAGCCATTAAAATTTTCGAATCCGTTGTCATGGCTGCCATTTATTTTTACACAGCAGTGTATTATTTTAAATAGTCGAAATACTTCAGAATTTGATATGTTGAGCCTAAGGAAACATACAAAAACTGATAATAAGGTCAGATTCTGTATTCCTTATCACTTTAGGTCCTCAATCACTGAATTTTTACTAGGACATCCAATGAATGTGTTGCAAACGCTATTACAAAAGGCCACTTGCTAAAACCAAGGCAATTCCGGTTCAAAATCATAAATTTCCATCCTGCTATGGCCACAAACTTCAAATTTGCTCTAATTCCATTTATATTCGTTTTTGTTTTTGATTTCAGGCAGCAATATTTTCCCACTTTCTAGTGGAATATCGCTGCATAGCTAAGAATCTCTGCCAAAGTGCTGCCACTAGCGGATCAACTATTTGTTGGAGTGGGCAAAATAAATTCGATTTTTGACGAACATTCGCCAAACTACTTGATATATCTATTACTTTCACCGAATATAACGATACCGAAGCTATATTTAGCGTTTGGATGCATTTCTTCGGGGTCACCTTCTAAGTATTGGCCTGAAAAGTAGCGGACGAATATCTTCGGGGTTACCGGTAAAGGGGCTAACTAGCTTCATGCAAGTGTATATGCATTTACATCAATAGTACCATAAGGGCTAAAATACAAAACCAAAACAGTAAAGATCGCAGAGAGAGAGAAAGAGAGAGACAGAGAGACAGACAGATATCCACTGACAGGCAGATGAGAGAGAGAGAGAGAGAGAGAGAGAGAGAGAGAGAGAGAGAGAGAGAGAGACAGAGACAGGGAGAGAGACAGACAGACAGACAGGCAGACAGATAGATATCCACTGACAGGCAGAGGGAGAGAGAGAGAGGGAGAGACAGAGACATGCACACACAGAGAATCCAAATTCCAGAAACAGTTCTGACCGTGTTAAAGAGTCGCAGCTCGAGAGGAAAAACAACACGATATGAGAGTTTGATCGACCGGTTTGGCTGTTCAAGTTTGAAGCGCTTCAAATGCAACGCCAGAACACGTGGCAACTTCTTGACCCTCATTCTAAAAAACAAACAAAAAGCGCTCGTTTTTATTCAAGGTTCTCTCGCTCACCATGTTTCCACAGGCGAAATGCATCATCTGTGGACACAAAGCCCTTATAATAATAATAATAATAATATAATAATAATAATGTGATTTAAAGTGGTTTAGAAGGCTAAGCAACTCCGCATTCAATAACCTAGTTTTCCGAGATAGCCTTTGAATCCGTTTACTGTTTCAACTGTCACTCCTACCACCTCGTCCAAACTGTTCCATTTGTCCACAACCCTTGCACTATAAAAATTTTTTCTTTCTTGGACCCACCTTCTGCTTAAACAATTTGACATTGTGCCAATGTGAAGAACAAGCACATCTACTTTCTCAGTCATTATTTTGAATGGTATGTTTTGTATGTTTGTATGCATACTTTAAAATCTGAGTAATGATATATAAATATTTTAAAAAATAATTAATATAAAAATAAAATAAGTCATATGCCACATTTTCCCATCACAGTAACATCAAAATTGCTTACTACAAGGAAAGCCAGAGCCTGGGTTAGTTAGGTGTCGATCAGTATAAAATATCGAACTCACAACACTTGGGCTGGATAAACCACTGCTACAAGTTGATGATCACACATAATAATATACATCTTTAGAAAGCTTTCATATAGCAAAAACTAAGCCAGAAGGAATGTCGGTCTAATTAAATGCAAAAGAATATTTTTAAAAAAGTCAAGTCAAAGTCCTTCACAAGCCTCACGGGAAAATCTCCATTGCTATAGCCCTCAGAAGGCAATGCCACAGATACGGGGGTCTAATTAAATGCCTGTTTGACTTATCATGAGGGAACCATCCTCATTTTACCACCGTGAAAAAGGCTGATAAATCCTGCTCCATCACCCAACGTTGTTACCACTCTGCTAACACAAGAATAAATGAGATAAATCATCGAATGCAGACAAATTCTTGTTTGAAACAATTGACAATCTTGTGTGTTTGATACGGTTCGCAACTGACATTAGCACATTTGCTGCTTTGCGAATATTTGCACTCCAGAAATGCTCTTAATAATAATAATAATAATAATAATAATAAGAATAAGAATAATAAGAATAATAATAAGTCGACAATCGGAACCTTTTTGGGCCTCCTGTTTACTGCAGCAGACTTCGCAGTAGTACTTGCATTCGCTGCAGAGCGTTTCGGTGTTGCTGAAGGCCTGCAGACAGTGCGTTATGGAAGTGTTCTGCTCCACTTCAACGGAAAGGTCGAGGAAGTCTTCCTCCTTACTACGAACCTACCAAGGAAACGTTTACACAACATAGCAGAGAATCTGCAAATATATTTGACAGCTCAAACTGCCCAGGTGTATATCTAAAACATGGAAGATACATATAAATATGAAATCTACAGGTGTATATATACAGGGTGTGCCAATAAATCCCGCTCAATTTTGAAGTGATGAAAATTTAAAAATATTTAAGGTATGAAGGAAATAAAAATATGAAAGTTGAGAAGATTTACTTGAGAATTCGAAAAATCTAAAGCAATTAACATTGCTCTAACACACAATGAAGAAAAATGGTAACAAACAGGTAGACCCAAAATTGATGTTATTACAACATTAACATCAGATGCGTCACGTAATATAATTGCTTAAAACAAAGTTTGCTACAGATTACGGAAGGTAGTCTTAGTCAAAACGATGTTCAGTGTCCCCCCTTTAGCCCGTATAACCAGTGAAATTCTGCCCAACCATTGGTCAACTTTAAAATTGAGCTTCAGCCTGAATTCATTAAACTACCGTTTCGCAGTTGAGACAACGGGTTTCACTTGTAAAAGTTCCCTGGAATATTTCATGAATCCACGTTGGTTCCGGTTTAGACGGCCGGCCGTTCTGAGTCGTTTTACCCTTCAATGGTTGTCTTTCAGCTGAAACAAGAAGAAGAAGAGAACTCCATAGACAAGCAAACAACGAGAAATTTAACAAAATTTCAACCAAAATGCAATGAATAAACTTAAAAATCCCATCAATTGATGAATGACACAACTTAATATCAGGTGGTGCAGCCAACCAAGTATACTTACACTAAGAGGCAATACCTTATGTCTGAAAAGCATTGCATTCAAGTGTAAACTGAATGCAACACAAACATACAGGACATAATTGCCCACTGCAATGGACCTAATCATCCTAACACACAGAGTAGTGTACTGAACACAATACTGTACACACATGTATGAAATTACAACAAAGTGGCTGTTAACCTGTTAACTGGGCGCCCTGAGTAACGCTCGTCCATTTTACATTGAGTTACAAATAGTTGCCCAGTTAAGGGGTTAAGATAGCAACTTCCAAAATTTTCTAGCAACTGAATCAACTGCAGACAAAAGGGAGAAAATAGTTGCATCTGTATACAGTAGAAGGATTAATAGACAATTTACATGGTGTTCTTGTCAGTTCTTGAAGTAACTGTTAGTTCAGCATTCTTCTGTCACACATATTAAAATAATTTTTAAAAAATCAGATTATTATATGTCAACTTATAGGTCATGTATTATATTCTATTATATTATACGAATTATATGTATGTATATATATATGTATTATATGTACTTATATTATTTTAAATTATTGTATTATATGTCAACTTATATGTCAACTTATGTGAACTTATATATAATATATAAGGTGTTACATGATTATGCTACTTTATGTAATACTGACGCATTGTACTTTTGCCTAATTCAACGAATGCAGTCTATATAATTCTTTATAACTAATCAACAAAATGTGGCCGAGCCTACCTTGCAATAAATCTGCCACAGTATTTAGAAGGTAGTTGAGGAACTCATGTGCGTCATGCTGCATGTAATTGTCAAACGCCACTGAACAAAATTAACAGCAATGAAACCACACACTGTAATTGTGCAAAACTTGACATTGTTGAGAAGTTTTGCAGATGTGACACGCAAGAAAGTTCAGCCAAAGATAAAATATCTAATTGCTAAGTGCCAGTAACCAAAAATTACTAAAAACAAATTGATTTTTTTTAAAATAATAGTAATAAAATTAAAAATAAATATGTAGAGAGAAAAAAAACGCCTTCAACAAGAGTTGCATCAAGTATCCTTTTTGCAAAGTAACTTAATAAGAATATATTCGAGACTAAAATCATGCAGCTCAATATAAAATTAAATAGAGAACATCAAAATCAGAAAAAATCATCACTATGATGAGTTCACGTCTGTCCTGAATTTTCATAATCTCAAAAATCTTTTCAATTAAAAACATGAATTTCTGGTTGAAAATTATATACCAGTAATTTGTACTTCACCTAAACAGTCAATTGAAAACAATCTTCACAGTAAGACATGGCATTCTGCAGATTATGCAAAATAGTACAGCTATTCATGCAAAATAGTACAGCATTCATGAGTTTTGTAGATAAAACAGAAGTCCAATATTTAGTATAGAAAAAAATCAAAAAGCAATAAAAACTTAGGATCTGTATAAAAGTCGAAATATCATTTACCATTTTCTTTTCGCAGCCTCTGTATAAATTTTTTTGGTGCTATTGATCCAACTTTCCGTTTCTGCATCGCTATGGAGCAGAACAGATCAGCAAGGCAAGTAAGTAGCGTTTCTTTCTTCTGGTTTTTCATCTGTTGCTTGTAATGAAGAACCTCATCACGAAATGGCTTGCAGAAATACAACGCTTGCAGCACAGAATTGCAATAACACGTGTTGCCAAACTACAATCAGATATTCGATACATCAAACAATAACCTTAACACGCATTGAACAAGAATGAGTTTTTACATGGATGAACAAACAACAGAAGAGTTTAAAATATCATTCCTCTGGAGCTACCCAAGCTTTTACAAATAAATTCGATTGAAACTTTATTAGATAAAATCATAAAACATATATCTAATCTGATGGCCAGTAGCAAATAAGGCCTTATTCTTCAAATCATATAAATAGTTTTACACAATGATGCAGCCATATTATAATTTATAGCAGAAGGCAAGTGTACACCTAATTTCTTAGGTAGCAGGTAATGATTGGAGCTAAGAATTACAACATGGTCCTTCAAAAACTCAACATCATTTGTATAATTAAAATAAAAGAATACTTTTGCCAAAAAATTAGGAAAATTGAAAAAGTAATATATTACATTAACTAATCCAATGAAATGTTCGTTAATGCTCTGTGCTGCTCCAAGTTCTTTCTCTAATTGTGATGCATTTGCGCCCTACAGAAAAATATGAAAATTTAACAAGTTTACTGTACGTCCTTACATGGAGCAAAAATTTGACAGGGATATCCAAACACAGAAAATCATCACCGTAATCAGTGGTCAATTTTTAAAAAGAACAGTGGGGAGAACCCCAAACCCCAGAAATTTAAACATTAGCTTTAGTGGTGTCTTAACAAGCATTGATTTTAAAAGAAGCAATCAGCAAAAGTCAGCACCAGTTTAGTTACATGGTCAAGAACTGCTACCAGGAATATTTCTAGGATTGTGAATTTGGGGGGGTTGTCGACCTCAAACTGGGGGTGTCCGGAGCTAATTAGTATGCATTTTGTATGCATACCATTGTCACATTACCAAATTGAAGGGGGTGTTGGGGAGCGTTAGGGGGTGGTGGTGTAAAAATATCCCTGGCTGCTACACAATTCACCTCAACACACATCACTGTTTTATCCATCTGCAATACAATCCAATGAATAAAGGACTTTATACACTGTTTCTAGATAAAAAGGGTGCCAACTCTTTTCGCTATAGCTTTAAGAAAACTTGACCGATTTCTATAAAAATTTGCAGTTTGAAACAGGAATAAAATGACACTATTTTAATCCGGACACAGCATATAATGCCTCTCATATTACTACTAAGAGGAACTCCCAGCTCAAGAGTCACTTATAAGAAAATGAGACTTTGCAATGAACCGAGTGTGGGAGTAACAAGTAAGCCATGCAACCATGAAAACTGCTACGTAACATGAAGAGATTCCCTGTTAAGCTGTATCGTAAATAGCAAGTGATACAAGAATTACTTGCTATTTGTTGGAAATAAGAAGATAAAAACAAAACTGTCAATTAAACTGACATATACACAAAGTGTAAAATTTGTGATAGATCAATAGCCAGTCAATGTAATCAATAGTTAATGGTACCATGGGACATGACACTGGCCTCAACAGCACCCTTGTTAAGCATCAATGTTGTCTAAGATCTCCAGTTTCTCAACCTGAAAGCCGTTCATCAATATTCTCGGCAACTAAGCTGCAATATGAATTTTGTCTATGCATGGCACCTCTGCTCAGTGGCGGACATCTGCAAGTGGGGGCCGTTGGGGGGTTCATGGAGGGCCAACGGTATTGATAGGGTCCCAACTGGGGTCACTTACAACGGGCGCCGGTGGAGCCGGTGGGTTCACCAAGTTTGAGTCTCTCAGTTACAGCGATAACGGATACGGACGGAAAACCTGAAGGTTAGGCACCACGCACAATTTACTTAGGTGCCGGTTCTTGTCGGTTAATTCACCAATAGTTTATTCAATAGGGTTTACGGTTAGTGTTTGGGTTAAGATGGCTGTGATTTTACCGAAAAGCCCTTACATTTACCCATTGTTGGCGGTGAATTAACCGACAAGTACCTAGGTGCCTCATAATTTCGCCGCTACCGTGGTACGGTCTTCAAACCATAGCTCTATATAATAACCACATCTAATAAATATGCAGGTCATGCAATAGATTTTCAGTTGAGAGGAGCAACGGCGTTTACAATGGTACACTTTTTTAAAGAGTAAATTTACACATAGTTAAAACTCATAACAAAGCATTTAAATCTACTCAATAGGACAAAATAACAAACCATTTTCCTAATAAAGTCAACATCTATGCTAATTCTATTTATAGGCGAAACATCTCTATGGCACAAGCCGTAAATAAGTACGTAAGTAAGTACGTAAGATCGGAGGCCCGTAGAAATCTGCACCCCGTGCATCCCCTGGAAAAAAGAGAGCAAATTCCGTGCTTGAAGATCTTCATAAGCTTGTCAGGGGTATAAGAGAGGAAATTCCGTGCGTGATTACCTTTTTTGCTTGTCATGGGTATAAAAGAGAAAATTCCGTGCGTGAAGACTTTTTGCTTGTCAGCATAGTGCATACTTGTCAGGAAGCGCGATTACCTTGATTACCTATTTTTGTTCGTCAGGTTTTTTTAACATGCGAATTTTTTCTAATAAAATATGAAAATCTGCACTCTCTGATGAAAATTCGTTCCGACATGCCTTCACATGATCGTTAACACTGAGGACAAATCAATATTTTAAAACATTGGAACATGGACATCAATCATACGAAAGAATGTAAGGTGAGTCATCAAAGCACGTGTTTGACCAGAGTGAATACGTCATCCAATCATATTACAATTAACTAGGCCAACGATCTGCCTAATTTCTTGTCTTCTGATAATGTAAGCGGTGAGAGATTCTAAGTTTATTTAATAACCTTTATATGTAAGACTAAGTTATCGAAAGCTTACTTTTTAAAGCAAAAATTGACACTAAAACCATGTTTTGAACGGTATTTTCAATGATTATTCAAGATTAAATTTGTATAATCGATTACAAGCTTTTTCTCCATTGATAGGTTAAGAATTTTGTAGCGCATACATCATGAATAAGTTTAATATTTATTAAGAGAAGCTAGACTAACTTTTCAACTGCTTCAAGTAAGTAAAAACTCGCGAATTTTCATAGCGCTTTTGAAAGTAGTAATGCAGTAGCTACTTGTTATTAGGCGCGTACTTTGAATTAATATAGCTATAGCCAAAACTTAGGCAGGTCAGCCAAGCATGGTCATTTTATCCAAAGGGTTATCATAGTTAGGTCGTTACGCCTATATTGCAGTAGCACTAACCATTGGTTTGATTGGATAATTATTGGATTTTTAAAGTAGTTGAAGTATGTTATATTCAGGAATCCATTGTTTAATCCATAGTAAGTGAACTCTGGTTACAATCTATACAATAAATAGCCAACCTCTGGACATTAGTTTTGCACAAGTTCATGATTAAGCTGTGTTGTTTCACAGTGGTTGGAAGTTGTTTTTTTTGTTTTTATTTCAGCTGTGTTTTGATTATTTTTCATATAGGAGGACAAAGCAACACTGTCTTTTGATGAGATCCAGTTTTCCAGATATATTTGATATTAGAATCGTGTCGCATTTCTGCTCTATTTTGGATCTGGATCATCATCATCATCAGTGGTGACTGGTTGGTTGTGTGGTGATGCCACTTCTACATAAAGAACCGTTTGTGCCACATTCACCTCCTGTTGGATTGCGGTCAAATGATGAAGTCTTCCACCTTAAAATTACAGGAGAAGTTTTTAATAACTACGAGTAAGGTTTATTATTATTATTATTATTATTATTATTATTATTATTATTATTATTATTATTATTAATTCTGACAATTTCATACAGTGCAATACGCATAGCTAAGGCTAAAGTCAAGAGTGCTTTATTTAATTATTATTATTATTGATTATTTACTGGGTACTTGGTTCTTCTTCTTCTTTAGGTGCTGTGTATTTCTACTTGGTTCACAGATGCTAATTATGTGTTGATTGTTTATCGTCTTGTTCCAGATTTGGCTGCTTTCTATATTTTTAATTTGTCGGTCTGATGGCTGGTTTGATGTCAGTCTGGTCTGTGTTTTTTTCATTGACCATCCATGATCCAAGTCATCTATTTCATACAGAGCTGCGTTGTGACATTGTTCCATGTATAAATTCTTTTTCAAAGCATCTCATTATTATTCCAGACAGTGTCCCAAAATAACTCTGCTTCTACTCTGTTAACTCTTTGGCAACGTAAGGCCGACATTTCGGCATCGTAACATATTGGTTATACAGATTCCCGTGGCACAAGGGTTAATATCTTGAACAACTGTTCTTCAGTTCCTGCTTTCTCAAATAATCTCCTTTTCTCTTATTTTCTGTACATTGAATTTCTAGAATCTGTGTCGACTGGTTCATCACTTCAGATGCTTGAATATGTCTTTTGTTTTTCTCCTTTGGTGTTAACGTTTCAAACCCTTGTGTTTCAACGGACCATGTGGCGATAGCAGCTTACTCCCTTTGTCATGTCTTCATCTTTCTTGTGTTTTTGTAATGTGTTCGTGCAGTTCTTATAGGACAAGTTACCACATTAATCAGTACATTGTAGTAGTAGTAATAATAATAATAATAATAATAATAATAATAATAATCTATTGCCGTTATGCTTCGAGCTGTATTATAATCACAGTTTTAGTCGCCACATTCTGATTTCTTGTCATAACTCTCTGAATTTCCGATCATTGTCTCTGATTTGTGTAGAACCTATGAATTACCTAAATTTTAAGCAAAGAAATATTTATGAAATCATTTGCCTTTCTACTTATGTTGTTGAGTTAATGTCAATGGAATGCATTGTATGCTTAAATGTGTTGCCAATGATTGAAATTGGCTTACAAGTAGTCTTGAGAGTATATACATTTGCTCTGTGTTACCAGTATTATAAATTGTGCCTTTTGTGTGTCTATGTGTTACATTATTACATATGAATTTAGGACGTTTCATCTCAGGATGATTCATCTCAGGACTATTCATCTCAGGACTATTCATCACCCTAACCCTAGCCCTTATAACTTTATCCCAGATGAATAGTCCTGAGATGAATAGTCCTCCTGATGAAACGTCCTGAGATGAATCGTCCTTGATATGAATCGTCTGCATTTAATCATCCTGAGATGAATCGTCCTGAGATGAATCGTCCTGAGATGAAACGTCCGGATACCATTACACATGGAGGATGTGAATTTGAAGTAGTAATGCAAGTGATACGACGACGTATGAGACTGAATGTTATATTGCAGAAAATTCTACGAACGCATCATACTTTGCAACAGCCTTGTATGGACGTGCAGCTTAACTGGTCGTCTGAACCTGACTTTTCAAGAGGCACTGCACTCGGAAAAAAGAGCTCGGGAGCAACTCGACAGTATTCCAGACAGTCTGCGGATTCCGCTCTTATATCTCGCTCACCTAACGCACCGTAGTCAGTTTAAAGACCTTGTCGATGACGTGCACTTGTTTTCAAGAAACCGTTACTTTACTGGTGAATATGTTACGGTGGAAAGTTCAGACGGAAGGTAGTCGGATTTATGTCAGAATCGTTAGTTTGCACGCTAAATTTTAATGTTTAACTTAAAGATTGAGACATGTTTTCCTCAAATGGAGGTTGAATTTTAATCAGAAATTGAAAATCTGAAACATATTTCTGGTGAAGAGGACATGCCCTCTTAGTTTCCTTCATAGTCAGAACATTTGTGACTTGATGTGCCCAAGAAAGCTCATTTTTGCAAACCTTTACAAGGATGTTTGGCAAACATTTCTGATAAATGTTTTAATTTTTTTGAGGTGGTTGAACTGGAGCCATTGGTTGAATTGACCTGGAATGACTCTAACATAGAAATACACAGCACCTTAAGAAGATGAGATGATTATCCTTACATGAATTTGTGGAAATAATTGTTCTTAAATTAATTTTTACTTGTGTAGAATGTCATGCAAAATTGTCCAAGTGATCTCTCCAAGTGATGACAGAATGACTATTATGAAATGTAAAGGAGAAGACACCGACAGTGATGTCATTTGTCTTCTTGATGATGATGATGATGATGATGATGGTGATGATGGCATGCAGCCTCCATCAAAGAAGATTAAAATGTCAGGCAGGTTTGTTATTTCAATTGATAATTCTGCAGATTTAATTGATCGGTTATACAGAATGTTTTTCTTTGTCTAAATTGTATAGAAAATTATACAGCTTGCTGAATCTATAGTGGTTTTATTTGACTGAAGTTTGGCATATTGTCATTCACTGCCTTGAGACCTGTCAAGAACCAAAGCGAGACTCGGTCATGCAAATATTTTCACATTGGCAGCAATCCCTGACAGTGTGTATGAGTCGAATGAACTCTTTCTGTCAAGGACCAAAATTAATAATAATAATAATAATAATAATAATGATTTTAAGTGGTTTATGAGGCTAAGTAAGCCTGTGTGAAAACCACTGAAAATTGCTTTCGTTAAATTATGCAAACGTGTGTTGTTTGATTTTGATAAAAATCAAATCCAGAACTTTTGGCATTTTCTCAATGGAGCATCCTTGCACTTCTTAAATATTCAGTCAGTGACAGTTGTTGAGTATTTATATAGTGATCGTTTTTGTGTTAAGCCAAGAGAAGGTGAATGATAATAAAGGTGCGATCTTTGGACCGGATCCAGAATTGTTTTGTTACCTTGTTCAGGATCCAAAGAATAACAACCTTTTGACAGTCGATGCAAAGGATATTTGGTAAGTATACTACTAAAGTAAATGCCGTTCTAAGGCAAAACACTGATGAAAAAATGGATTTAAAGATTACTTAAGAATATTGGACATAATGGAAATTATGGTTATAAGGGTTATGTATTATATATATATAAGATATATATATATATATATATATATATATATATATATATAGGATTTGGCAATATATATATAATCATGGGGGCCAACCATTTGTTGAAGATGGCAGAGTGGGTCCCAACTGGGGTGCTGGAGCAGGCTCTCAGGCTGACAGAGTGGGTTCAAGCCCCGTTAGTGCCCATAGTGGCTTTCACACAGGCAGTAATGCCTTCTAAGCCACTTTAAATCATGCTAAGTTTTTTTAAAAATGTAACCTCATTTATTTAGGTATTAATTATTAATCACATTTGAGATCAGATATTGAATAGAGTATATAATTATTTTCCCAACCTGGGTTGTTGCTGTCTTAGAAAATTCAAGATAGCTGTTTTGATTTATAACTGAAAATTCAAGATGGCTGTTTTGCTTTATAACAGACATTTCAATTAATTATTAGCATTTTGACTTTTCAGATGTGATGCTGTTGTAAGGATTATGAAATTTGATAAGTCAGTTCCTAGGTACACAATGTACTGTAGATGCATGCCAGGAATGTAGTAATAATTTGATGGTGAAACAAAGTGAGATAAGACAACAAATAAATTACCTGCAAACAGATGTAGGCAAGACATAATTAGGATAACTGTAGTAGCTCTTTTGATAGCAGTGGATGATTGTGAATCTGCAATACCAGAGGATAGAATGATCAATTATATTTATTGACCATTGATAGCTATGATCACTATATTAGTGTTATCATTGTGTGCACATGGGGCGGGCCGAAGTTAGCAGAGTGGTAACAACGTTGGGTGATGGGGTGATGGAGCAGGAGGTCACAGGTTTGAGTCCCACGGGAACCCTAAATGTCGACTCAGCCTTTTCAGTGGTGGTAAAATGAGGAGCAGTGGTAAAAATCCCTGCAATAAGTCAAACAGGTATGCTACGCGATACACTAGCCCCATATCCGTGGCATTGCACGCCTGGCTGAGGGCTATAGCAACAGAGATCAGCGCCGCCCTATGAGCCCGTGAGGCTCGGGAAGGACTTTGACTTTTGACATGACACTGGGATTAGCATACCACGCAGAATCAAGAAACTTTGCTACTGATCTTGGAGATTACAAATCTAGGAAGATATTTGAGATTACAAATCTAGGAATAGATAAAATTGTTTGAAAATGTAATGAAGACCCAGATCACAGTGTTTACGATAAGAAATTCTGTAGGTTGTTTTTCTATATCATAGCGAATATAGTTAGGTGATAGTGATGAAATAAGATGCAATGGTTGGTTTTCTTAATTGACTTTAAAGCCGAAAGAAAAACATTTTCAACAGAGAAAAATGCAAACTGTTTCTTAGACATCACTGTGGTGTGGAGGAAGATGGAATTTGGAAGGTCAAGGTATGTGATAATTATTTTCAAATATTTAAAAAATTACAAAATGTAATCTGAATTTGTTTGTAGTGTAATTCCTAACCTCATCTTTTATATTCATTGTGATTCAACTTTAAACTAATAATTAATTAATGCCGTGAATATTAAATATTATATAAGTGATGTAAGTCAATCTATGCCAACTGGAATGTCTCCACTGGAAAGATATAGGACAAGAGTTACATAAAATACCTGAAAATTCATTATAATACCATATGTAGAGAAAGAATTCTAAGTTTTCACTAAAATTGTTTTATCTTTGTTTGTTTGAGAATTATGTGCCTTAATTTTATTTAGTGTTTGGTGATTTTTCAGGCAGAATATGTTAATAAATTTCGTCTGTCGACAGCAGCTTTCAGCAACTTTTTTGCCAGACCACTTCCATCTTTCAAGGAACCTGAAGGAAGGGCATCTGAAACCAGTAAGAGATGCCCATCAACTAAAGTTGCATCTGATATTGAGCCCCAAACAAAGGTCATTGACCCCCAAACAAAGGTCATTGACCCCCAAACAAAGGTCATTGACCTAACCGAGGACGATGACCTGCTTCGTATGGATGGTGAGTTTGGCAAACAGGAAGGAGAGTTGCCGGACAAAAGGTCATCAACAGGTCCAAATGATGAGACTGAGATAAAGAAGAAACAAAATACAGGTTCGTGCACTGATTATTTTATCTATATTTTAAGATTCTGTTTTATATTTTAAGGAAACGATAGCTTTTTAAAAGGGTTTTATGAATTGTTTTTGCATTATATTTTAGAATTTTTTTATTAGTAAAAGCCATTGAATTAATTAGTTTTGCGATTTGATGGTTTGAATTTTGGCAACATGGATTCATTCCAGGATTTTAATTAGCAACTTAATTTTGGGGGCAACCATTTGTTTTGATGGTTTGAAGGGTCTTGGCACTCAAGGGGCATGGATGGAGCCGCTACTGCATGGATTGGGATTGGCATTAAGTTGATATTCTGTCAGCTTACACTTGTTGCTTTCTGAGATGGGTTATTTAAAAAAATGCACAAACATGACTAAGGAATGCGCAATTTTCTTCTTTTCTTCTTATCAGAGCAGCTGAATATTGATGAAGAATTTCGACGGATGAGACAGGAAATTGCTGAACGTGCAAAAAGAGAGAAGAAGAAAGGTTAGAAAGGCAGAAAGAGAAAGAACTGAAGAAGGAAGAACTCAAGAACAGAGCAGACAAAAACCGACAGAAAAGAAAGGAGGTGTGTTGAAAATACATAATTCAACAATTTTTTTAGCATAATAAGAAAGGCAGTCCTTAATGAGTTAAGGCAAAACTTTTTGCAGTGTTTAACGTTTGATTTTTTTGGGAGATTTCATCTGTATCACACGAATGGTCCTGATGATTATTCTCCAGGCGTTTTGTTACCTTAACCCCTTAACCCCTTAAGTGCCGTGTTGACAAGCACTGACTGCTTATCATAAATACCATTGACACATACATTCGCTGTAGCTAAAGGGTTAATAATGAAGGCAGTTTAAATATATATTGTGCAGTGAGCCCAGTTAAATCAGTATGTGTAGCCTTTTTGGCCATAATGATCACTCGTCACTTAAGTTCCGTCTTGGGCAGAACGAAGTGCTTTGATTGTAGCCAATTCCAGTCATTACTGATTCAGTGACACCGGGTTGTTTTGAAGTCGTCATTTTACGCGCCAGGTCCAGGTATCATGCCAGCAGGTGCAATATACAGGTATCACGTTGGCGGACAGCGAAGGGGTCCAGGATGCTGGTGGATCATGGTGCATAGCATCTCCAGGCCAGACTGGTGGTATAGTTCTGCGTTGGTGATAATGTCTGACCTTTTGATTCCGAGGATTTGGTGGTGGGTTCTGGTATGAAATGCTTCCCGCCTGATCTAGTTAGCCCTGTTTGGTCATTGCCCAAGGTTCGCTGCCGTAGAGAAGGACGGAAAGGTTGGGGCATCTGTAGATTAGGTCCCTGAGTCAAACAAGGTCACAGCAAAGTGCAAAGAAAATGATTAATAAGAGAAGTGTGATATACAAGTACTTGTGTGGTTCTCTATTGATGATATTTTCTTATTTAATAATTTAATTCCATGCTTTTGAGCAACAGCTAGTAAAGCAAAATATTCCATATATTTTGATGGTCACTGATATCTCAAATTTTGTAATAGTGCTATAACACAGCCTGAGTTGAAAAAGGAATTGAGAGTTTGGACATGTATGCAAATGGGTGCTAGGACAAAATGTTTGCGGACAAAATATCACGGACAAAATGTAACTCTAACCCTAACCCTAAACTGTGACATTTTGTCTGTGACATTTTGTCCAGCCACGATGCAAATGGTCATCACAAATTTTATGAAGGCATTTTATATTCATGTTTATATTATAATAACTGTGTTTTAATGTTTCTAAAATCGATTCTCTTGCACATTAATGAAGAGAATGCAGGTCTGAGTGAGCTAATTGTTGAAATTAATTTTGAGTTCTTGTGTATTATTTGTATTGAATATTTCTTCTTAACTGTAGGAACTAGAAAAGAAAAGGCTGGAAAGAAAACAGCAAGTTGCGCTTTTGCGCGAATGGAACAGGCCAAGAGAAGATTTGGAATGCGAAGATCTGAAGGCAAGTTGATAAGAACATATCTTGGAGTTATGTGATTTTTAATATCAAGTTAGTTATTGGCACTGTTTTCACATCAGAACCCATGACCGGTTTATCTACTCATTGACCTTTTCTTAGGCACATTTTTAGCATTGTGATGGGTAAATGGTTATTCTTTAACAGTCAGACCAACCTAATGGCATCACTCTTAATATTTTGCTTCTCTTTGTGTCTCAATGTCTCATTGTTTTGTGAGCATTGTCGCTACTACTACTACTACTACTACTACTACTACTACTACTACTACTACTACTACTACTACTACTACTACTAATAATAATAATAATAATAACAGTAATAACAGGTTCTAGAGTGGTTCAGTAGAATCTGCCCAGTGTGAGAACCACTATAAAAATTTGAAGGCTAAATTGCACTTTTAAGAATCAAATTCTAAATTCTAAATTTAATTAATCAAATTTTTCGGTTTTGGACTTTCCTCAAAGAACGCATTTAACATCAAATTAACTATAATAATGATGGTGGTGATGATGATGATGATAATAATATAATAATAATAATAATAATAATAATAATAATAATAATAATAATTCTGTAAATAATAATAATAATAATAATAATAATAATAATAATAATAATAATAATAATAATAATAATAATGGTTTTTAATAATAGTAATAGTAATAATAGTAATAATAACTGTTATCTTGTGTTAGTGTGGATGCTGTTTAATTTCACATAGCAGTTCTGTAAGTGTGAGACTGACCAGCTTTGACTGTATATGAAATTTCAATGAATAATATGTTTAGCAAAATTTTGCCAAGCAGTAGGATGGTATTGGTTTTTTAATGCTGTGATGGCCACAGTAAATACTAGTAAAATATGACATGTTTATTGATGATTATGAGTATCAGTTTAATTTTTCTTTATTGTCTTTTAAAATTTACGCTTAAAGTAGACTTTGGCGCAGTTTTTACGGTAATTGAGTTCTTTATATGATTTTCTAACAGTTGCAAGGTAGCATGTTAAATTTGTCATAATAATAGTAATTTTTTTATTATATTATTTTGTTTTGTGTAATGCAGCAATTTCTTGTGTTTCAACTGATTTTAAGTGTTTATTTGTATTCTTCTTGCTGATAAAGTTGAGGCTTATATTTGTTGAATATCTTCCTTTCTTCTTGTTATTCTCTTGCCTTATATTTTATAGTTGAAAATGCTTTGGTGATGCAGTTCAAAAGTTCTGAATACCAGAAGTTTTTGTGTTTCCAGGCAGACATTTTCAATCTTTCTGTCTGGCCAAAGAATATAACAATTGGTAAGTGTCAATGCTGGTTTCTGTTAAATGCCATTGTCGTGATTTCATTCCTTTGGTATTCTTCTTTCTTTCCTTCCGTCATTCCCTATTAGGTTTGATGATGAGTCTGAATGGATTCCTTCCACTTTTGTTTGTCTCTTGCTGTCCTGTCCTGTTCATTTGGATGAAAATTCCTTTGATATTAAGCATTAAATTTTGACCAGTTTCTCTGATGGACAGATCACAAGTTGATGCCTTATATATGACTGTTGAATATCTTACATTTTCTTCTTGTTATTATCTTCACTTACTTTTGTGGAATTTTATAGTTGAAAATATATGATGAGTGATTGGATTTTTTGGGGTATGTGACCAAAATTTATTTGAGTAAATCCAGAAGTTTCAGTGTGCTTAACATACAGATATGTTTCTAGAATCTATGGTTCTGTCTGGTTTAGTATGAGATTGTTTCCATCTAAGTAGATTGGAGTGGAGTGATCAGTGCAAAATATTAATTTTCTGTAGTATACATAACATCAATTTCATTGTTACAAATATTATTTTATGTTATTTGCAGTGAATGAAATCGATGGAAGATTGTTTGATGAATTCGTTAGTTAGAATTTATATTGATTTGCCATTGCTGTTGTTTTGTTTATGTAAGATGTTCTTGCAAAAGCCCTTAATGAGGTGAACATTGACGGTATTTATGCCGACATTGTTAGAGAGTTGATGACTACAATATTTCGTCTTCAGGATGATGAAGATCGAGAGAAAGCAACAGACGAGAAAGATATGAAAGGTCTGCAGAGTAAAGAAAATCTTCTAAAAAATTCAATTGTTCTAGAATATAGGTTTCAAAACTAGAAATTAAATCTTTATCTTTATTTTATCTTTCAGATAAAATCTTTATAATTACTGAGTTCCTTTAAAATCATCCTTTGCTGCAGTCTATGTTATTTCATTTATGATAGAATATATAAGGCCCTACACACAGAAAGCCTAGAAGGCTCGATTTGGCATGTGAGATAAATATGGCCTGTTCTCAGATGGCATTCATCGATTATATTTAGGGCAATGCATTGAAATCCTATTTCTTTCATTTCACTTATTTTAGTAACTAGATATTTAAATAAAATTCCTGCTAAACAGCAATTTATGATCATAACATTTATGTTGCCAGTTGTAGCTCCTAGATGGCGCTGCATTCATTGTGTTTGCCCTATTTTGTGAAATGAATGAATTGTTCTGAATAATTTCTTGCTATCAAATATGTTTGGATGCGGTGATGCTGTCACAATCAACAGCACGTGCACATTACCCCCAACTCTTGCAGCTGGGTCGCCAACTAGATATGCATTGCAGTGAAAGGGGGGGCGGAAAGCCTAAGCCCTGTCTACTTATTAAAGCATCTGCCGTTTGCAAGCCCACCGCAGTGCTTCTTCGGGACACACCACTGTAAATCAGAGTCATGAACATCGGACTTAAACAACTGCGGCAGATTGAAAGATGCTGGAAAGCAGCAAATTTCTTGATGAATGACTGGCAGATGAACCACCCCTGGAGATCAATAGCAGTCTAAGTGATACAAAAGGCGTGTTACTAAATTTGCAAATCTTCAGACTATATGAAAGCTGTTCCCACCAAAATTAGATAAAAATTTTCCTAATGTTTCTGCAAGAATCTCCTCCTAGCATTGGCCTGCTCAGAAGCCCCCATGGATCGCTGCCTTCGTGGGGGTCCGGGGAGAACCCCAGTTGCAGAAATTTTGAGTAATATTAGAGTTAAACCATGGACCCTGGTGAATACTTTATAAACCATAATTCTTATTTATTTTAGAGCAGCCTAAAGCCGTAATACAACTAAGTATATACGATTCTGTCCACAACTACCATAGCCCGTGCCTGCAAATCTTCTCGTTTTTGTGAAAATTCCACGGCTGGTTTCAGCTGGAACAGGGTGGCCTAGCCCCTCTGCCCCTATTGTGGCTATGCTAATGCATATATTTTATGAATTAAGCTTTCACTCTGTGTAGGTCTGTTGGAAGGATTGGAAGAATTTGAAGATGAAATCATTAAAGATCGAATCAAATCAGCAACACTTGCCTCTAAGCGGCCTATTGTAGACTATGGTAAACTGTTGCTTACTGTATATTCAAAATAGTTTAGTTTTATTTTGGAGAGATTTTGCTTTGACTTTGAATTCCAATTTTTAGAGTTGAAGTGTTGGCCAAATTATGAAATTTTCTCAAAATCAACCCAACTTCGCAGTTTCACTGCACACTTCAATGTAAACATCTAAAATAATGTACAAAATACTTGTTTGTATGAGAGGCATGTGGGCGGGAAGTTAGCAGAGTGGTAACAACACTGGATGATGGAGCAGAAGGTTGTGGGTTCGATTTCTGCAGGAACCCTAAGGTCAACTCAGCCTTACTCACTAAAGGGAGGTGGTAAACTGAGGAGCAGCATTAAGCATGGGTCTGGGGAAAGTAATGGTAACCTACCCTAGATTAATGGCTTATATCACCTACGTTGCTGATTGCCTAGACCGGAGATAAGTGCCGGAGCCCAACGCTCGGACTCGAGTACGGGACCTACCTTTACTTTTATGAGAGGCATTGTTTGAATAAAATGCAATTTACTAATATTTTGTGTCTTTTTCTGGAATTTTATTAGCATTGGCATAGCATGAACCAGTCCTTTGCTGTGTTCACTCATTTAACGATTGTTTGGAAGGATTCTGTACTTGATTCAGTTATTTCTTTACATTTGTAATTTTTCATTCTTTTAAATTAAGTTATTAAATTTTCAATTGATGTCAGATAGTTGAGTTGAGTTGAAAGAAACCTCAAATTTAAAAAAACCCACTGGATTATTAATTCTTTATTATTCATATGTGGAATATTTTGCCATGGCAATTTTACAGTGTCATGACCATGTAGATTGTAGAAAGGGTATCACTTCATGACCTTATGAAGTGAGGGCTTGATCATACATGCCAATGATGTAGACTAGTCGTACCTGAATTTATGCATATATTCATAACACTCCTTTGTGAAATTGTACAAAGGCCGTCCATAAACTACATCTCAATCACAGGGAGGGGTCTAAGAAAGTGTGACAGCTTGTAAAAGGGAAGGGGGTAGGGTCAGTATGCCGTAACACTTTCAGTATAAATAGAACCTTAAGTATACCTGATGGGAGATATAGTAAGACTTTTTAAATTGCTCATTAACCATTTTTTACCCGAGATACATCAGATTTTAGGTCTAAATTGTATTTTTTTCATTGTTGGAAGTTAAATATTTGATTTGCTGCGGAAAACTGAACGAGAAGCTAAAATATATTAAATAGAAAACCTGCGTGACATAATTTATGGATGATGCTTCAAGGGTCCAAGAATTGTGAAGTACTTTTAGGAAAGCCCAGGATTTGTGACAGTTTGTGACAGGATGGAGAGGTAAAAATGACCAAAATAGTTGACGTACTTTATGGACGGCCCCTGATGTGGTTTTTCTGTTCAGGTACTCCACTTAGGAGACTGCACGTCGACAGCTATACTCTGACGGAGATTGTCCGCCTTCATCTTTTGTCTTCTGGTTCCCTGAGTGGAATCAACAGTAAATACGATTACCAGCAGAGGGGAGGTTACACATCGAGGGATGATCCTGGCCTTGTCTTCTGTCAACAGGAAGGGGGAATCATTCAGCATCTTGGAAGAGGAAATATTTTTGACATGTGTTGTTGTAAGCGTCTGGTTATAATATAAAAATTTTGGTGATTTTTAATGGCCTATATTTTCACTCGCATGTTACATTAATTAGTGATAACTAGCTAGCTAACTACTTGATGCTATGTTTTAGTGGAAAATTCAGTGAACAATTATTTTGCAGTGAATTTATATTGCATATTAATGAAAGGTATTATAGTGGTGATAGTGCAGAGAGGTAAAATCGCTGGAGAGGTACGCTGGTGGAATGGGATCAAGTCCCACTGGAGCTTTAAGGTCAACTCAGCCTTACTTGCTAGAGGACGGTGGTAAAAATGAGGAGCAGCATTAAGCTGTGAGGTAAAATGTGGGTCTGGTGAAAGTAATGGCAACCTATCCCAGATTAGTGGCTTATACCGCCTACTTCACTGGTTGCCTAGACCGGAGATAAGTGCTGGACCCCAAAGTTCAAACTCAAGTACAGGACCTACCTTTACCTTTATTTGCATGATCTTAATTGTAGTTTGGCTCTAGTCATGTTACATTCTAGATTATGATGATTAATAGATTTTGGATATTGGTTGCCCCAAATCACAAGTGATAGTGAATTTTTTATTTTATGGAACCTAAGACTTAATTTTTGGTTGTTAAATTCCATTACAATTTTAGTTTTTTAAATCTGTCTTTGAGTTCTAGTTTAATTTTTTCAAAATTCTTCTTTATGTCTGCTATCAGAGGGTTGACAGTAATTTTTCTCTATTTTCTTCTATCTTCTGCTGCTCTTTTTATGGTTTCATAGGTCTTTGTGCATGCCCAGTCAAAGATGTCATCCATCCAGCTTATTCTCAGTCGCCCCCTTCCCCTTTTTCCTTATATTCTACCTTCCATTATTATCAGTGGTAGGTATCTGGCTGAACCTCTCGTGATGTGACCATTGTGGGACATTTTTCTTATTATTATTTCCCGTTTCCACGTTGCTATTGTTTTGCTTCTTTCTATCTATTTTTTCAAATAGGATCACAAAACTTTTCTATTCAAACTACAAGTTGACCAAATCAAATCATTTCTTTCTGATGTAATCTCAGGTTGCTTTTAGTTGCATGTTAGGATAAGAAGTAAGCATACATTTTACATAATTCAAACATTTAAATTCAACTTACAGAAGCATTTTTATGTCTATGAGAGAATGATAGTAATTTTGATACAATTTTGCTGCAAGTGAAAATGTTCTGTCTATCTTATTGGCATTTAGAACCCCTTACTGCTTGTTATTCAATTGAACATTTAAGTCACTTTTCTGTAAAAATTCATTTTTAAATAAAAAATATAATAATATAATATGTTATATTAGCTGACAAGCTAAAGATTATCACCGTCCTGATTCATCAGCTGCTAACATTTGTCCTGAGCCGTGAAGTTATCGACGAAAACTTTGAAAAGTTAAAACAGATTCGGAGAAGTCTTCGACTGCTTCAGTTTGCCGAGCAGAAGAGGGGCAAAGCTGAAGCAAACTACAGGTTTGTAATACAATCTGTGTTTTCTTTCCAAGATGATCAACTTAATGAATCTTTAAAAAAAATTGATTTTTACTACACTATGCATTACATTGAATGCAGAAGACTAAAAACTATTAAGTTTCTATTTAAAGATGGAAAAAGAAACTGGAGGAACGCCAGCAGCAGGCCATGGGAATAAAGCCGTTGGAGGAAAGGTTAGTTTTTATGTGTTCCTTTTTCCACTGGCAGTTTCAGTGTCACTGTATCATGTTTGTCTGGATTGCCATTTGATGCTTCTAGGTCAATTTGCAAGTTTTGAAACGCATTACCTGGTCACGTGACTAGAGAGTCCAATCTTGATTCGTTCACAAGGAAACTTAAAACTTATTTCTTCGAGACCTCGTATTAGTGTAAAGCGCTCTAGCCTTTGACTCTTCGTTCATGTTTTTGCGCTATATAAATTGACTTTTTAACCTAACCTAACCTACTGATTTTTGTCTGTCCTCATACCATGGTTGTTGCTTTTAATTGATTATAGAAGACTTTGACTGAAATGTATTGGAAAAGTATTGCTTAAACTATTGAATATTATACCATTGCAATACTTTTAAGGTGCAGTGTTGCCGTTGCTATTGCAGTGCTTTTTATGCAGTTATTTTATTGCAGTTGTGTTTTGATTGTATTGCTGACAACCCTGTTCATCTCTTTGATTTATTCATAAGGAATTAATTGCCTATTAATTAAAATTACTGCTACTCTCTTGGTTGCCATTTCAAAAGTATGGCCTAGGTTTTTTTTCCAAACAGCCATTTTGAGTGAACGAGTTTTGTTGTTGTAAATACGATGGCTTTTTATACATTGATATTTTAGTATGACTGTGAAGAACATTGCTGACGATCGGAAGTCGTCTGGTAATCAGAGAAAGGCGCCCGAGTTAGCGCAAGACATCGACTGCGATGACGTGCCAACAGAAAACATCGACTGGGGAAAGATTACACCCGAGGAACGAGCTCGAATGAAAGAGCGTTTTGAGAAAAAGGAGAAGGAGCTGATAGATCTTGCTGCTGAACTGCAGCACGCACATTCCATCGGTCCTCTTGGTCGCGACCGTGCTTTTCGATGTTTCTGGGTATTTCGCAGCATTCCGGGTTTGTTCGTCGAAGATAACGGAGATCAGATTCCAACCGAGTATTTTCGCAGCGCATCCGAGAATCTTGTGGGAAAGTCTGTTGTCAGAGATTGTAGCGGTGATGTTTCAGGACGTGGAAAGAGCAACAAAGAGAACGTTCCCGATGCATTTAACGACCGAAGCATCTGTGCGGCCGATTGTAACGGAACGAAGAAAATAGCGACCGAACGTGCTGACGCTTCGTCTTTTATTTTAGATTCTTTGGTTAATCCTGCGACGAAGGTAAAATGGGCATTCTACGGCTCAGCAGATGAAATTGACAATCTCATCGAGTCTTTGAATTCTAGAGGTTTGCGTGAAAGCGTGTTACGCACGGCGCTGACGGAGCAGAAAGATCGACTGAAGCAGTGGCTCGGTAAATGTAACTATCAAGTTCTCCAGAATGCAAATGAAGAATCAGGCGGATGTACGAAGGACAGACGCGTTAGTCTGCGAAGCAGGCGGTTTCCTAGCGCGTCAAAACATGCTTCGGCTCAAGAGAGCCTGGAAAGGAGCCTTCGTGATATGCTTCTTGATATCGAAGAGCGCATTTATTCTGGAAATTTAGGCAGTCTGAAGGTCAGTGAAAAACATTGATGATTTAATCGTTTGGTACAGTTGAATATAGGCTTCGGTCTTTAAAAGGTTTTCAGCAGTTGCCTCCTTCTTGGTGCTGTGAGATTGGTTCCCTTCAGAACACTGAAGTTAAGTGACGTTGAGTGTGGCTTGTACTTGGACGAGTGACCATCCTGGGATCGAGTCGTGATACCAGCTGCCAGCCAAACCAGTCGTCGATTAGGCATTGATAAATTGGTAGCAGCGTTAAGCTGCGAAGGTAAAACGTGGGTCTAGAGAAAGTAATGCCAAACTACTTTAAGTTAATGGTGTAAGCCACCTGCTGCTTGCCTAGTAACCGGAGATCAACGCCAGACCCTACGCTCGTCCGAGTGCAGAACTAACATTTATCAGTTGCGCAGTTATTGCCGTATATAAATTTATATATTGGTGAATTAGAACTCTGTTAGTGGTTTTGTTCAAATGGCACTTTTTTTGTAAAAAAGTTTTGCTGCATCTTTTTTATATGGTCTGTGATTATGGAAAACCACTTGCTGTTAATATAAAAATACCTGTGCAGTGCGTTTTTACTATCGTTTATCTGTCTTTGTTGTTTTCAGGTGAAAGATCGCACGCAGTGGCGTGCTGCCATTGACAACGGTCAATACGATCGCCAGACAGGTGCAGTAATGGCCAGCAACTACCCAATCTGCCCTAATGGCCAGTTCTCTGATAGACAGCATCACATGTTAGTCATCAAACAGTTTTAGATATATTTTTCTGTTTTTCATATAAGATCCTTCAGAAAGTGTGGACAATATGGAAATTATGACAAAGACAAGAGGTCAGGAATAAGATTTGTTAAGGATTGCAGGTTTTAAAGAGATTTTCTCGATGCATTATGGGGAATAGTGGAGAACTGAGGATTTGATAACTCTACTATTGAACAGTCGAAAGGGACGTATACTCTTATGTCATAATTTTTAAGCGTGTGCGGTCTGTGTCTTTTCAATTGTTTTTGTTGGTATAGTTTTGTTTTGTTTTTGTTACTCCCAGTAATGATCCAATCAACTCGGATGAATCCACGATTGAAAAATCATCGATCATTATTCAGGGCTTAGCAAAGGCATTGGTCCAGGTTGAACGGATGGTTGATCTTCGGTATTTAGAACCTCCTCTCAGTGAGTTTACTGTCAGCAGTTATCAATTCTGTTTTTCACAGGATCTTCTGTTACTACATGAGTTGTGTATGTAGGTTCTACGTTTTGCATAACACAGATGTAGGATGGATGTTGATTACATATTTGATTGCTACTTTGATACTTGTGTTTCCTTTATGTTGTGCAACTCATGACTTAAGTCTTGGCTGCCTCCAATGGTGGTGTTTTGTTAAAATTTGAAGCATTTAAAAAAAGCATTACTAATTAATTATGGAAATTTGTCTTCATAATATTGAGAATTTTACTGCCATTGTTTACTATCTTGACATGCAAGTGAACCAAATATTATCCCTAAACTAATATCTTTTGTATTTTAATGCCTTACAATCATGCATGCTTTTTATGTGTAAACATATGCTCAATAGAATTGATTACAATATTTAAATATATGATAGTTTGTTGGTTGAACATGAAATTACACATGTACAGTGTTCAAATGAAATATGTATAGATAGATTTGAAAAGTTTTTTAGCTTGGGCTGTTAGGGGTTTAGGTGTCTCTCTGTGTGTGTGTGTGTGTGTTTGAAACTGTGCTTGCTTTCATATGTTTACTGCTATCAGGATGCTTACCATTTATATAGCTGTATTGCTGTATAGGCAAAGAAGTTACAAAGAAAAGTAGGCAGAAGGTCATAATCGATTCAGTGCTTAGAACTTCAAAGAGAAAGCAGGATGCAAAGATGGATTCATCTTCTCTGGATAGCGATGAAGGTTCTAAAAGACTTTGTATGGCATAAAGTCGGTTTAAATGCATGAAAATTGTCTGAATTTTAAATGGAATGGAATCCCATAATTTGTAGACTTTTTGCATTTTGTAATGCAGCATACTAAAATATCTTTATCTTTATCTTCTTGACGACTTCTATAATAGGTCAAGTCAAAGCGCTTTGACATACTTTGGCATGCCGATGGGGAACGTTGGATAACAGAGACAGCGTAAAGTCAGCCCTGATGGAAACGACGGAAATCACCGCAAACGCCCACGGTGGCGAATCCCGTGAGAAAGGAGCCTTCCGCTGTAGAACCCGTCCGCACCAGGCACGTCAAAGGAACAAAAACACGGGATGAGATGTTGTAAATTCCGCGGATGTTGTGAGAACTGTCCGCGAGGCAAGCCACACGGAGAATTTCTGAGATGCGGACTCCGTGAGTAAACCGTCGTCGATCTAGGTGAATCCGACTTTGGATGGAATTCCAGGTTACAATTAGAACGGATGTCGCAGCATTCCCGCACGGGTATCTAGTCTGCAGTTCTGCCAGGCCGCGTTGATAGAAAAATCGCAAAACAAGATGGCGGACCAGACAGGCGACGAATCAGCGACTAAAACCGTCCTAATCCACCGAGAAAGCGCAGAGGACCTCCGAAAATGACGGGAAGGTCACTACTCGCACATTTTGCGCTAAAACGAGCGCAACATATCGTCGAACCGCCCAGAACGACGCTTTTCCGAGGCATGCACAGGAGCATGCTTGGCCGCCGGAAACGGCGCCACCGGAAATCTCGAAAATAGCAACAGTTGATTGTTCTAAAGATGGAAGTTTATGTTGCAGCTGGCTCGAAGTCACTGTTTTAGCATTGTGTTGTTATTCTTGTGAGTTTTTTTGCTAGACTTCGTTTGTTATAAAATGTCAACTATTTTGAGTATTATTTTTATTCTTCTTTAATTTTCTGGTGCCATTTCAAGATGGCCATTCTGGCGCATCGCCTCGTCACAGAACTGCGCTTGAACGTTGGGAAGAGTCGTTGGTATCGTCAAGTAGTCTAGCTCAGATTTTCTTGCACCTTACCGTTCTCAAGTCGAGCATCAGCTGGTCAAAGTTGGCGCTGCACGCAAGGTGTCACGTCTGCCGAAAGAAGGGCGGAGAACGCGTGCTGCTATGTGACGGCTGCAACCGAGGCCATCATACGTACTGTCTAAAGCCACCAGTTAAGGTTGAGCTAAAGCTTTATTTTAACCCCTTAACCGTGTATTTAACCGTAACTCAATGTAAAATGGACGGATATAATCGGGATCCCCAGTTAAGGGGTTAAAGTTGATTTGCAGATCGTAGATGAAACTGCTTTGATGAGCAACAATGCAATTTCTTTTTGCAGTGAAAATTGTGGATATTTGCATTTTGAAATGTCAGAGTGGCAACAGTTGATTGAATGAACTATTGGTTGTTCTCTTGAGATGGGAATTGTGCTCCAGTTGTACTGAAATCACCGTTTATAGCATTGTATTGTTGTTCTGTTTGATTTAGCATGTTCCAACTGGCGATTGGTTTTGTCCAACTTGTCGTCCAAAAGATGTTCTTCGTGCTTCTCGTACGAAAAAGAAACTTTTAAATGAAGATTCGAGTGAAAGTGAGGACAGTGAATCGAATGATTCATCAGAGGATGAGGATAGGAGTATATCAAGGCAAGTTATCTCTTTGTTTAAATTTCAAAATTTTGTATGCAAATGTTTGTCTTGCTTAATAAGCAAGTCTTTGAATGATTTGAAGATGAATCATAAAATCAGGAATATATGAAGAATAATAAATAATTGAATATACTAATATTATACTAATAATACATTATATACCAATTCATAAACCAACTCAGAGTACTAGCGGGCGATGCCACCCGATGTGTGCGACAATGGTGTCTGTAACTTTTATTGCCTTTGAATAATTCTGAATGATGTTACAGTGATAACTATTATAGGAATTCAGTAAAAATTATGTATTATCTTTATCCCCTTAGCTGAACCAAAAATTCTCCTTGGGTGATCATGTGAATGATCTGGATATAATTTGATCATATCTGCATTTATGGAATCGATTTTCATAATATGAAGTTTTAGGTTTACTTCGTTCTGGTTATTTTGTCAGCGTTTTACTTTATGCAACAATTAGCATTTCTTGACTTTTAAGTGAGAAGGTGTCATCAGATGGAGGAGAAATGGAGGAAGATGGCGAGGAATTTGGATACAGAAGCAGCTCCGAAGGAAAAAGCGAGGATGGTGATAGCAGTGATGATCATTCTGACTCAAAAACTGTGATCAAACCTGCAGTGAAAATTAAATTTGTTAAAAGTGAGCGTTTCTTGTTCTATGTACCAGGAATATGAGGAATTGTCTTTTTGTGGAAATTAAAAATGTGTGTAATTTATTATTGGTGAAGTTTAATTAGATTTTCAGCTAGCTCTTAACCCCTTTAGCGTGTAATAAAATTTTCCAAGACGTTACCAATGTGTGTTATTAATTTTGGAGAATAACGTTATTTTGAACTGTTAACATGTACTTTTTAAACTTACTATATTTCAGGCTATATTTACAAAGATGTGGTTTGCATCATTGTTTAGCATTTTTATTGTACTTACCATCCATCCGTGCCAAAAAAGAAATTTCGGGGGTTGGGTCCACCCTACAGACCAAAATATGACCTCCTCCCAAAAAATACGTTCAAAGGTCAATAAAAAATTTTTTCAGCGGTGACCCCCCTAGGTTCAGCGGCAAAGTTGTAGGTTTGTGTCTTTGGAACAGATTAGTTCAAAAATTTTGAAGATGGGACCCAATTTGGGGAGTTATGGTGTTTCTACACCAGGCACCCGTTGCTCGGAGAAGTGACATTTTTTTGCGAGAATCTCAAATCTGAAACACCTTACCTTGCAGGCTATATAGAAGCTACAAGGATGTGGTTTGCATCATTGTTTAGCATTTTTATTGTACTTACCATCCATCCGTGCCAAAAAAGAAAATTTGGGGGTTTGGCCCACTCTACAGGCCAAAATATGACCCCCTGCCAAAAATTTTCTTCTAAGGTCAATAAAAGAAATTTTTCAGTGGTGACCCCCCTAGGTTCAGCAGTACAGTTGTAGGTGGGTGTCTTTGGAACAGATCAGTTCAAAAATTATGTAGATCGGTCCCATGGTAGATAATCAAAGACAGGAAAACTAGCAGCTCATCCATACCCACGTCCTCCCATTTGAGCAACCTTGAGTGCCTGGCCAAGGTTACTTGCTGCAATTGTGCTGCCCTCCTGTTAGTTTCAACAGCATTACCCCAAGTATTTCCGTGGTAAAAAATAACTTGAAGTAATCCATGGGGATTTGGTGGGAGGAATGTCGACCTTCATATCTGACTCCCCAGTGAACGCCCCATTGGAAACCTCGACCCCTCCGTCTTCGCTGTCCCCGAACTTTCGTCTTCCGAGGACCGCTCGTCACCGCTCCGCATAACATCATCGTCGGTGTCTTCGAATTCGGAGAGATCATCGTCCGATTCGGCGATTCCATGACCATTTCCAAAGCTTCAGCCGCCGCTAACCTCTTTCTCGACGCCATCTTTTCAACAACAACGAACCCCCTCCCTCTTCCAGCCTCAACTACGATTCTATTTTTAGGAATAGACTGGCTCCCGGCGCGCCATTGAACGCAGAATAAGTCAATAAACGCCTAGATCGCTTTTGACGTGCTCAGCTCGGGGCAAACATATAGATACGGGTCTGTGAAGTTCATGACGAACTGGACTCGGGGCAAACATATAAGGCGGCGCCATCTATGACGTGCTGGGCTCGGGGCAAACGCTAAAGAGGTTAATTAAAATTTGTCGACACCTACATTGTGTTTTTCTTTTTTCTCATTTGCTGATTTAGAGGCATCTCGTCTAAGAAACTTCCCGCTGCGGGCGACTGCAAGTCAGATGAAGACAAGGCTACGAACTTCGGCCGGAAATTCAAATGCCTTAAGCGTTCAAGTGACACAGAGACCATCATCAGAGACTAAATGCACATCGGAACCAGTTGATGGCCGCTCGAAATTTAGTTTCTTTCAGACATTTTCTCCAGGTAAACTGATTGCTGCATCTGGTAGCAATAGTCGTCCGAAACAACTCGGTTTGGAAAAGGAAGCTCTCCATCTCGAGACAGATGCTCCTGCGTCAAATGGTTTGAGAAGATCAAGACATATTCTCACAAAGGAATCTTCAAACTCTTATATGACTTTACACCCCGAGCAGTTGAGATTTTGTAAGTATCCGAATGCTGCAACGGCAGATAATAATTAAGGAAGAGCCGTTAAAATAGTTCTAGGTTCAGTTTTGAAAGTGGAACTAATTTGCAAAGAAGTCCTGATAGAAACAGTGCAGGTGATGTTAATAATGTTATGTTGTCTAAGGCTAGATAATTATCTAATCCATTGGAATTGTGCTTTTGTGATGGTAGTGATTTATTTCAGTAAAGTGCCCATGCAGTAGACTGTGTCCTGTGTTCACCCAGGGCCATATTAAAGGGGGGCTGAGGGGGCTGTAGCCCCCGGCCCATCATGAAAATAGGCCCACCGATTTTCGAGATAACCTTTTTTTGCTTGTCAGCACGATTTGGAAAGGAAATAACCTATTTTTTGCTTGTCAGAGATTTTCAGTATAGGCGACGGCCTTTTTTTCAAACTCAGCCCCAGACCTTAATCCGGCCCTGTGTCCACCCCTTGGGATCTCATCTAAAGTGGATCCCTGCTGATATGTCAGAGAATCCATAGTTTGCTGCAAATTTGCTTCCTTCTGTCGAATGCATTAAATTAAATGATTTCAAAGGTAAAATAAAGAAATAAGAAACAAGGCCTATGATCATCCTGCAGTTTTATAAGTATTCATGCACAAGTGACAGGCTTTGAAGAGAATGCTTATAGTTTTCACAGTTTTGGATCAGATCATCAGATGTGACGAGGGGGGGGGGTACTAGTTGGATCTTGTTCAGCCTTAGAATCAAATCTGGTGGAGTGCTACAGTACATTGCTTTGGTTTTGCTAACTGCTTTTTTCATTTCTATAGATCAACGAAAATTTGCTGTGGTTCAAATGGTTGTTCTGGTAAATTAGTAAATATTTACTTGGCAGATGATTCGGCAGAACAGAATAATTTTACAACAAGAATTCATGACCGAGAGCAACAGTCAGCAATGAAGACCTGTGAGGATCTTGTAGATGAACTGATACAGAGGGCTGAAGCATGGCCCTTTGTCAAACCAGTCACACGACAAGAGGTTAGGATGATTTCTGCACTTTCACCAACATATATGATTTGTCCTATGATAAATCAAGTCTTTAATTGTGTATTGATAATTAATTATAAAGGTAAAGGGTAAAGGTAGGTCCTGTACTTGAGTCCGAGCGTTGGGTTCTGGCGCTTATCTCCGGTCTGGTGACGTAGGTGGTATAACCCATTAATCTGGGGTAGGTTGCCATTACTTTCCCCAGACCCACGTTTTTTACCGCAGCTTAACGCTGCTCCTCAGTTTACCACCACCCTCTAGCGAGTAGGACTGAGTTGACCTTAGGGCTCCTGCGAGGATTGAACCCACGACCTTCTCCTCCATCGTCCAGTGTTGCTACCACTCTTCTAACTTCCTGCCCCTGATAATTATAAATTATAAATGTGATAAAAAATGTGATGATTTTTACTTCTGCATACAGACCTGAGATTAACTGCTATGGAAGCCTGTTGGAGGTAGAGCTGGAAAGAATAGTGTCTGAAAAATCAAGATCAAACAAATTGTGGATATTGGACAAGACAGTGCACTTATAGTAGAAAGGAGGCAACTAAAATAGAGAATGCTGGAATTGAGCAAAGAAAACATTAATACAGAATGAAGTGTGTAGTAACAATTGAAGCCAGGCGTGACAAACAGAACCGACTGCCTATGGATATTTTGTTTTTCAGTTCACTGATTTAATGCACACTTGGGGTTAGATTGATTTGGATTTAAATTATCAACATCACAAAAATAAAATAATTAAAATGTATGATTTAAGTGACAATTTAAGTTGAAGTTGACCTATTTTGTGCCTGCTGTTAGATTAATTATATGCATATAATTATTTATTGCTTTATTTATTAATTAAATTTATAATTATTTATTGCTTTCTGCTGATTTTTTTTCAAGGCACCTGATTATTTTGACATTATCAAGAAGCCAATGGATCTGTCCGTCATTCGAAACAAAGTGAAATGCTTTGAGTATTCGCTGCCTGGCGAAATTTTGGATGATATTAGGTTAATTTTTTCTAACTTCAAAGAGTACAGTATGCCCACTGCACCAGAGTATGCTGCTGGGCAGAAGTTGGAGTCATATTTTGAGAAAAGATTTCGGCAATTAAAACTCAAGTCTGCCTTCAACAACAACGCCGGGTAAGTCGGGGAGCCGAAAGACCCGCATCTCCCCCAGGAAATTGTGGAAAAGAACACTTTAAAGTGCAAGACTGTGTAAATAAACTCATTCTTAATTGAGTCTGCATAGTGACTGGTTAAATTTATTGCACTGTACACTGTAACTGCATTTACATATATATATATATATATATATATATATATATATATATATATATATATATATATATACAGTATTATACACACTCACAAAAAGCTTTGGTTAAGTCATAGCAAAACCAATAGATATTTCAGTGCAGAATTAATTTCAGACTTCAAGGCATCATCAGGAGTTTTTTGCTGTAACATGCACTATTCAGGTTCACATTAGCACAACTACTGTTAAATGTAACTTAGCATGCTGTAATTAGGATTTCATGGTTTGTAGTCATTCATGTTCTTTTGTACAACAATTATAACTTTGTTGGCAATGATGTTGCAAGTTTTTCATGTTATGCGCAAAAATCTTACTATTTTTACGATGTATTTACATTGACCAGATACTGCTGTATCGTGATGATGCTTGATCTCTTAGTTTAGTAGAATAATTGTTTTAACTAATGTTCATATATAATATGGTAAGAGCAAATTTGTCAATTTTCAAAATTATGTTTTTTAATGAATTAGATGGTTTACATGTTTATATGCATTTACCGGGTAGGCTATTTTATATTTATATGGATTTCTATTTACATTTTTTACATTTTAGTCAGGGCTTAGTCTTTGCAAAGAAATTTGCTTTTACATTATTGTGGCTGGGAAAATGAATTGGATTTTGTGGCGATGAGCGTGACCGAGTTTCATTCCAAAGTGTTTAGACCGGAAATGATGACCAAAGAAGTTTATGTGTATAATTTTTATAATGGAAGAAATCAACAAATATTTTCAATGTTGTGGAGTTTTATAAAGAGTTAGCAAAACCCTCAAGTTATTTTTTACAGTATTGAAGTATTGCTCGTTTTTGTAGCATGCAGTCTGAACCAACGCAGGCTTTAATGATCGTAGCACACAGAGAAAAATATCCATGATTCACTTCAGTTTTAATTGAAAATGTTGCTGATTTTTTTGTATCTTATTAGGTGCTATTGACAGAGAGTTTATTAAAATGTGATTGCTAAAACAGCTTATATGCTCAATAATTGGTATTAGTAATAGCATAATTAGTTATTTAGCGAAGGTATAAGTGTTTCTGATTGTGTTTAGTGCCAAGAACTGAAACAATTTAACAGCAATTGTGTGGATACTGCATGTTTATTTATTACAAATTTGGGACAAAAGAACTTGTCAAAGTTCAGCATGAAACTAATGGAATTGACTTAATTTTCAGTGCAATGTAATCCTCTTTAACAGAATTTTGACTAGAGTGGCGTTTTTTGCATGACCAGCTCAGGATACAACCGATTTTTGATATTACAAATTGCTCTGCCAGACCCTTGAAAAATAACAATTATACTGTAAGTAAGTAAAACAAAATTTCTATAGCGCTGCCTGAACGTGTGGTGCAGTGCACCAGCTTATTCACTAGCGCTCAATCTGAGTGAAATCCAAGGTTGTAGAGCCTATAGGTAGGCGGTTGCAGGAAGGTATTTTATCGAAGATGATAACTGCAGTAGATTTGCGGCAGATGGAATGTATAGTATTTTGCCACAAGATTTATTAGGGTGTTCATAGCCACCATTATACACATTACTTGACCAATCTTCTCAGGTATTTTTATATATTAAAATAGTGTTTCATCTTTGTGTGTGTGTGTGTGTGTAAAATTCTATCAGCTGAAATTAATTATTAATTTATGAAAAACTGCAAGTGTTGACTGGGTTATACAACTGTATACTAGTGTATAGTATATTGTAGCATGTTTGCATGGCGACTAAATCTGTTCACATTTTTTATTTACTTCAAATGAGCCAATACCCAGTGTATTTATGTGCATTTATACCAATATATATATATATATATATATATATATATATATATATATATAAAAACCAGTATATATGCAGTAAAATAAAATAGATTCAAAAATTTATTTTGTGTTACTGCATATGTTGGTATACATAATGTTGGTAATGAACAGGGTGCAATTTGTGACCTGGAGCAGTGGGGGGGGATATGTCGAGCTTGGGGAGGATGTAGTTGTTGGGTAAGTGTAGCAGTGGGGAAATTTTCCGGAAATGTAGTGGTGGGACATTACTGTCTTGTGCCAGCAGTTTGTTTAAATAAATTTAGGGGATGACAGTAGGGCCTTTAAAAGTTACTACAACTGTTTGTAGGCAATTCAAGAACATTGAAACATAAGGGAATGATAAATACTGTCCATGCTATGATGCTATAATACTGATATTACCACATTATGTCAAAATCAAGCTGTACTGTTCTGAGTGCCCTGGTAATAGCTTCATATAACAAATAACTGTTTCCTAGTTTTTTAAAACAAAATAAACATGCAGCTAGCTAAAATATAAAGTTTCTGTTCAGTGTTTCTCAATCTTAAAGAGTTATTATTACAGCATGCTATTCTTCTCAATTTTTAGGAAAGAAAAATACGTCGGGAAATTTTCCGCAATTTTCCGGAAAATTAAGAAATTTTGTATAATTCAAGTAACAGGACTAATAGTTTACAGATAAAATTCTTCCAGCAAGAACAATTATTCAGTTATAATTCAACAATACAGTCACACTCTTATAATGTCATGGCATCTAGAATCCTTCGTTATCCTAAATGCTTTAAATATTCCACCTACTGTTACTGTCCATACCTCAAAATATAACACTATCAACCATGCCTTGAGTGTGACCAGTGTTTAATCTAGGCCGTTTCCGGGGGGAAAATTGCCCTTTCCCCCCGGAAATTTCAAATTCCCCCGGAAATTTTGGCATACTACATGGACTAACAGCAGCAAAATTCCCCCCGGCTTTGTCAGTCCCCCCCAGTCCAGATTAAACACTGAGTGTGACATAGTATATAGTTTTACTACCTTTCTTTGCATTTAGAAACCAAGGTAAATCAATTGAAAGACATTGGACAAGAACTCTAACTAACTTTGTATTTATAAAGTTCTAAATTTCAGCTTTGTACATAATCACAGTAGAACTTCGTTATAACGTGCTTAGTGAGTCTGTAAAATTTAGTTTGACCTGGATTATATCTGATTTTGGTTTGTCGTGCCATCGGCTGATGCTCCTGTGCGTTATGAAGTGGCGCTATAGAAGTTTAAGATTAGATTAGATAGATTAGAGCATGCACCATAACCGAGCCCGTTATAACGAAATGCTAATGTATATGAAAGTGACATTTTCAGAGTCATAAAAACTAAGCAAGACTGGACAGTGTTATAAAAAGTTTTTGGAATGCTGAACGTTGACAGTTGAAGGCAGTATTCAAATATGACGGTCATCTAGTTGAGCTTGCTAGAATTCAGTACATTGTGACCACAGTAAACTATACAGAACAACCGTATTGGGCAACACTTTAAGTGCTACTGGTACTTTGCTGTTTTGTTGATTCTGAAAAAAAGCCACAAATGTTTATTTATTTAACTACAGCAAACAAAAGTGATACAAAAAGACAGGTTAGAGGTCATGTGCATAAAGAAAACTGAAAGATTATTGCCCTGGGGTAGAAACAAGCAAATCATTTTTCCATGGCTGAGGACTGAAACCTGTATTCAGGGCTGGAAAAACCTAGGTTTTTTAAAGAAATGAAATGTAGGTTTTTAGGTTTTTTTAGGTTTCAATGTTTGGCATGTCAAAATCCATAGATCCCTCTATATCTTTGTCACATGTCAACACCCATAGACCCTTATCTATATTATCACAGAGAGAAACAAACTTTTAAAGCATTAAAGATGGGATTTTTTCATTTTTCGACTTAAGAAAAAAAATCTAAAATTTGACTTTTTGGAAAAATCTAGGCTTCATATACCGGTAAATCACAATTTCCAGCCCTGCCTGAACCCCATGAATGCCAGACCAGTGTACTACAGCCATAACACTATGAGAAAAGGGCAGTGCAACATGACCCAAGAATAAGACGTAATTAGAATATTTGCCCAATCTATCAACAGGCCATTTTAAACCTGAGAATAGATGCATTACAGAATATCTGAAACTTCCATTATAGCACTTAATTCTCTGTTAATATGTGTAATGTACTTACTAACTGTTACAACCACTTGTCGCTTGAGATCAGGGCATAGGCCTGGAGTTTGGTGAATAATTTGAACAGGCCTAAAACAATATTGTATAAGTGTAGTTTCATTAATAATAATAATAATAAATAATAATAATAATGTGATTTAAAGTGGTTTAGGAGGCTAAGTGTGTTAAACCATAGTTTATATTTTGTGCCTGTATTTTTATGCATTGGCATCACAAGCTTGACTCAAATTTTATGAAATATGATGTCAAATAAGAAAATCAAGTAACATAATCAAGGCTGGCATATATTCATAACTACTGTAGTAAAGTAACTAGTTATGATAATTAAAAAGTAACTAATGAAATAACTAGTTACTTTTATGTGCAGTAACTAGTAACTGAAATTAGTTACTTTTTAAGAGTAACTAGCCCAGCCAACAGTCATACACAATGATTGAATCTCTTAACTTTTTAAAGTACTGGTAAGTAAAATCTTGTGGATTTATATAGCGCTTTGAAAAGTAGTACAACACTAGCTGCTTATTCCTATGCACTTAGCCTTTCTTAAAATAGCTGTGGGAAAGATGAATGATCAGCCAGGCAATGGTCAAAATATCCAAAGGGCAGTGAGGCTAGGTCATTGCAGCTATGGAGGAAATGAATTCAGAAAAGGAAGGATTTAAGCTTTGATTTGAAAACATGAGGAGATAATGCAGGAAAATAGGAAATAAGGATTTGAATTTTATTGTTTGAAAGTGTCCAAGGCTGTGGAGGGAAGCTGGGATCGAGTTCCAAAGTTCAGGTGCAGCGCATGGAAAGGCACAGTTGCAGATTTTCAGGGATGACTAATTCAGCAGGTACTATTGCTTGGGCCAAATACAACAGTCAATCTTTACAAATAAATTCAAAGCAAACATAATAATAAACTAATAGAGTATGGAATAAAGTAATTTAAACAAGAATTTCAACAAATTACTGAAATATACTGTGGTCCCTTCCCCATCAAAGACCGCTTTATTCGGAGAAAGGTCTGTCACGCGCGATAACTCAGTCTTATGAAACAAGCTGCCAGATGCCCAAGTTGCCGTAAACACTAAGCACACATAATGCGACCTCTGCAGATATGTTTGTGAAGAAACTGAAGACTCATTTATTTAACATATCTTTCAACTGACAATGTAAAGCGCCCTTGACTTTTGCTCTTGCCATGTTTATCGCGCTATACCAAATTGACATGATTGATTGATTTTATTGATTGATATTATGAATGGATGGCTGAGCATTTGCTGTGCTTACAAAAGCACACATAAAACAGATACTTCTTATTTGCGACAAAAAGAACTTAGACAAAGCACTGAAATTGGTCCTTACATCTGCCTCATTTTAAAAATGTAACAATAACCAGCTCCACCCAAAAGATTGCAAAAATTTTCACTTTACCTTGATGACTTTTTCCCTTGGCAATCTGAAACAATAAAATGACTAGCAAATATAAAAATGAGTCTTTGCAAGTTGCTTAAATTAAGTTCACATCTCTTAATCAGCCAATTGAATGACAAATACAAGAGTGCTCAAGGTACAATAGAGGGGCAGATCCACAAGGGCAGCTCCCCCCCCAACCACTCCAAAATGTCGGCTAATTTCTCATAAAAGTAAAAAGCTGAGAAGTCATAAAAATGCAAACAAGTAAGTGTTGTCTTTTCATTCCCTTCAATAAATTTAAGCAACATGCAACAAGACAGAATATGGGGAATGGAACATGAAGTGTCCCTCCAAACTCTATTCCTGCCTAATTTCCTGGATCTGCCTCTGTCACAATAAGTAAGTAAGTAAAATCTCGTTAATTTCTATAGCACTTTCAAAAGCAGGACCAAAGTAGCTCCTTATTACAAGGCGCTTAATGAAACTTCCAAAAACTAGGAAGTCAAGAAAAACTGTTGGTCTTCTCTAAGGCATAGAGGCCGATGTATGCTGTAAGTAATTCTGCAGACAGTTATTACATTCAACACGTTTAAAAATTTAGTTGGGTTAGTTGTTCTTAAAAAGTAACTAATTTCAATTACTAGTTACTGCACATCAAAGTAACTAGTTATTTCATTAGTTACTTTCAATTATTGTAACTTTACTTTACTACAGTAGTAAATGAATATATGCCATTCTTGATTATTACGTTACTTGATTTTCTTATTTGACATCATATTTCATAAAACTTGAGTCAGGTTTGTTCAACACATTCAAAATGTTCAACATATCCAAAAATTTATTACACCCTTAGATTCCTTACCCACAGAAACTGACGACAACAGTGTGCCATTTGTGGCATCCTTTTGACAAATTGCTTTTGTTTTCGGTGCTGCTTTTGAGTAAAAGCCGGTTCTGAACATCTGATAAGTTGTCGACAAACGGACTGTCTGCGCCTGTCTGTGATAAATGCCAGATAATATTCAAGATCAGAAGCCACTAGATGTGAGCATTCATTGCAGTCAATACAGTCGTTTACCAAATGAATGTCAAGCGATAGACTGAGAACAACAATTACGCTGTAACAATTATTCTGTCCGCTTGATGTCACGTACCGGTATGCTAGATTTGCATCAGTGCACAATAAACAGAGCCAAAAAGTTGTGCGTTCAATGGCTGGACAGACATAAGACATTATAACAGACTTTAGTTTTAACTGATTATACACTGTTGTTACTGTTTTAACAGACAAACAGACAGACAGACAAGAAGGCATGGCCTTCAGCCAGTCTCCATTGGCAGAAGCACCTTTTCAGGCTATGTTTGTCCATCACTTTTATTCAAATAGTACTTAATACCATTGCTCGTAGTTCATCAATTTCCTGCTTGAGAAACGTCATCTGCCCTTCCATAATGCAAAATTTCTCTCTGTATTTATCACAGTCTGTGGCCAAACGTTGATTTTCTTCTCTCTCTTTTCCATACATGCTTTGTAGATCATCCATTTGATGATGCACCTAACAAAAATTCAATTTCCAGCTCATACAATAACGTAACATGATACCAAATAGAAAGTTATCAGTATTCCAGTATAGAATTAGCAGAAAGTTCATTGCAGTTAATGAATAGAGAGAAGCTTTGGTTTTGAACTTAGACGTTAGAAGTCGAGAAGAAATATGGAGGCTTTAGCGAATTGTTGGAAGAAGAAAGCATTAACCCCTTAACTGGGGATCCCGGATATATCCGTCCATTTTACAATGAGTTACAGATGTTACACGGTTAAGGGGTTAATGATTCATCAAAATGTAAACGCGAAACCAAAAAGAAATAAATAGTAGAAAGTCTTATAACAAAATGTTAAGTTAATGTTAATGTTAAATGTCTTCTTCTACATTACATGCACTCTCTTCTACTATTATGCTGAAATTCTACGGCTGCTTGAACATATTAGGCAGAAAACATTGGACAAATGTTGTTGAGAATCAGAGAAAAATGGCCACAAGGACAACCGTGACCAGGGGATGACAATTTTACTTCAAGGTGAATATTGACTGATGCTAAGTGCATGAATAAAATGGTGCTATAGAAGTTCGTCAGTTAGTCAGTCTATAGCCTGGAAGGAAGCAACAAACAAAGATATGAAGAAACTTAGTAGTTTGTGCACCAGTACATTGCACACCGCTTTTTGGGTTAGGGTTAGTAACATCATGTGCGCAAACTACTAGTGCACAAATTCCCAGGTTAAGATAAAATGTCATAGAAGCTAATGTCTTGCAAATCAGTTCACCTAGAAGCCAATCGTGAATTGAATCAGTGACATCATCACTTGCAACCAACAACACTAGTAATTTATTATTGTGTGTTCAAGCATTAAGAGCATTGCAAATGCAAAAATGCAAATGTTCAATTCATAATAATAATAATAATAATAATAATAATCATAATGATCATCATCATCATAATAATAAAATATACTCCACTGGTATAATCAGTCCTAACTGCTATTTACAGTGTATATCCATTTCATGCCAGTGGATCTATATATATACACGAGACAACAAATTATTTGTTAAAGTTTTTGCGGGCTCAGAGTTTTTAGTTGATCCAAATAGTTTCAGCAAACACAAGGACAAAACTGTGAAACGCATTCAGTTTCGACTTGAATAATAAATAAGTTTATTCAGAAAGACCGACCTAATAGATAGCATATCTACCTGATTTCGTTCTGCCGTCAACTCCTCGAGATTTACAAGGAGACAGGTGTATTGATCCTGAAGCATTGCATGCCGGTTCTCCCATTCCTTTGCCCTCATTTCCAGGTCATCTTTTATTATTTCAAGCTGGAAAAAAGAAACTGTCTTGAGCAAGTAAGTAAAATGAAATTGCTACAGCACTGCCTGAAAGCAGTGCATCAGCTTATTCACAAAGTGCTCTGAGGTAAGTGTAGGAAGATGTATGAAAACTCAAACCTCCAAATGAAGAACATAGCATATAATACACTCACACACAATTATAAACACATTAATGCTGTAAAAATTATTATTATGGATTAGCAGACAGTCTTTGAGTTTGAGTTTGATCTGCCATTTATTTCTTCACAGTATTAGTACCACATCAAGCGTACAACATCTTTGGATAATGCCTACAATATGTCATAATGAGCATTGATATGGATCACAAAAATATCTTAAATTCAATTAAATAATTAATTAATTAACCCCTTAACCGGCCATTTATTTGTAACTCAATGTAAGATGGATGAGTATACTCGTCACGACCGGTTAAGGGGTTTATTGTATGTCTTAAAAGCGATCTCATGTAATCTGCTGGAAAGATCTGAAACCACATTTGCCAAAATAAGTATCAACTGCACTTTAATCACTGCAATCTAATGGCACTTATTCAACATTTCAAACCAGATTTCTGAGCAAAAGTGACAAGAGTCACAGCTACAGTGGTTCTCACACAGGGCAGTCCCTACTGAACCACTTTAAACCTTGTCATATTACATTATTATTATGAGTGCTATTGCAGTCTCCACAAA
Organism: Metaphire vulgaris; assembly: GCA_018105865.1. Lineage (NCBI taxonomy): Eukaryota > Metazoa > Annelida > Clitellata > Crassiclitellata > Megascolecidae > Metaphire > Metaphire vulgaris. The sequence continues at coordinate 6,668,819 of CM030864.1, read as the reverse complement.
ATCAAATAAATGCATGCCACAGGCCTACCATGGTTTAATGGAATGAATTCATTAAATACCTCTTTATAATGATGGTACATTAAAATGTGTGAAATAATAATGAGAATTTATACAGTTCTGCAGATGTCAATCACTGAATATAGACTTCTTAAAACATGACAAAAACTTTGTATTATCAAATGACATGCAGTTGTCTTCAGACAGTCATGGGGCAACAAGCCTTCTCATACGCTGGACTCCATGCCTGGAACGCCTTTCCACCAGCGCTACGGAACATAAAGTCGCCCGTCGCTTTTCGTAAACAGTTGAAGACACATCTGTTGAATTGTATTTATAATAATTGACATTAATTGTAATACGCTTGCTAATATTAATTTATTAGGCGCAATATAAATAGCTAATTAAATTAAATTAAATTAAATTAGAGATATCTACTGCTACTATTGAAAATGATATGGCAACTGCCTCATGATTTCTCTCGTCATTTGTTGAGTTGTCTTTTGATTCGAAACAAGAGCGATCATCAGAATCATTTCTCTCGAGGTTTACTTCCTGCTTTTTACTCCGAACCTCAGTTGAAGGATTCCCAATCTAATGTGCAATAATAGAATTTTGTGTCAACTAATATTACTAAACACCAAGCCAAGAAAGTTCTAAATTGAATAAATCTGTCATCAAAAAGCCTCTCAAAGAAATTTAACATCATTACCAGTAAATAATTCCAGACAAGATCATAAACAGACATCATCTACAAAGACAAGAAGATTCTCCACAAAGACCTTCAATAAAATATCATATAATGCCTCCTTTCAAGTTGAGTGAAAGAAAATTTTACTTGAATGCAGCAGATCGTGATAAAGTGATTTACAAAATTCAAGATTTAATTCCAAATATCAATATATCCGACCACGTTCTTCTCTTTGTTCCTGGCCATTCTTGTCATCATTGAACACTGTTTTTGTCTGATCGCGCGCATTTCACGATCCGACAAAATCAATGCTAACAAAATTATTAAGAACATTTAACACAATGCTTATAATTCCTTTACAGTTTTCGATATAACGAGTTCTGAATAATGCCTGCATAATTCCCCATCAAGAATAATGATAGTAGTAGTAGTAGTAATAATTTATATATTATTAAATTAATTAATAATATAATGATTATTAATATAATATAATAAATAATCAATAAAAGCATGTGACAGGCCTATCATATATTTTGGTATGCCTCAAGACATGAGAAAATTTGAAATGTTTTTCAAACTGATTGATTGATTCCCCAGCGTTTCTGAAATCTTTCACATGCTGGCAATGTGAGTGAAAGAAAATTTTATTTGAATGCAGCAGATCATAATTCTGGCCTACCTGGTAAATTAAATCAAGTGATTTACAAAATTCAATATTTAATTCCAAATATCAATAACGTCCATCTTACGACCATGTTCTTCTCTTTGTTCATTCGGCACCCTGCAGAAGGCCCTCAAAGTGACTTTGCCTTCTTCCCTCATCTGACTGATTGAACTCGATGATGCTTCACTTTCTTTGTTCATTGCTTTGACAACGTCTGACTTCCACGTTTGCAGCATTTAAATGTTCGATCTGACAAAATCAATGCTAACAAAATTATTAAGAACATCTAACACAAAGCTTCCTGTAATTACTTTACAGTTTTAGTACAGCGTCAAGCATAGAGCATCTCCGAATAATGCCTGCATAATTCCCCATCAAAAATAATGATAGTAGTAGTTGTAGCATAGTAGTAATAATAATAATAATAATTATTATTTGCTTACAGCCAAAGCAGAAAGCAATTAATTAATAATATAATATAGTAGTATAATAATATTAATATAATATAATAATAATAAATAATAATAATCAAATGGGGATTGCTGGATGTCGATGGCTCAAAACTTTGGGTCTTCCGCAATATCATTATTATTATTCTTATTGATCAACGCAGGTAGACATTTTTACTGGGTACTAAATTTGGAACAGTATTTTGATGAAAACATTTGCGGATACTCAATAGTACAAACCTGTAACATTTGTGCAGAAACCACTTGTCCTATTATGCTGTTCCAATTGTAAGCATGGATGGCCCCCTCTTCATTTCCGTCTCTATAAAAATTGTCTCTCCTTCTCTCCCCGTCTAACTCTCCCTCTGATTTTAAGTGGTTCAAGACTGTCTCTGACATGAAACAGTATTAATGGCTCTATTGACAGTTTAGCCTATTCTTGGTACAATGCCAGGACAGTGACTGATGAAACAAATTGTCTACTGACAGAGTGGTAGAAGGATAGTGACACAGAGAGACAATTTGGAGGAAAGAGAGGAGGAGGAGAGAAGATGATGGAGAAGGCATGTAGGAAGACAGGACGACTTGGATGTCTGGCAGCATTAATTACTCAATTGAGCCATCCGCTAACCTGCTTCAGCCTATTGTTTACGGCTTTAATGCTGGCTAGTGGCTAACACCTACAACAAACAATTCAACAAGGTATCATGCCAGGAAAAAGTAAAAGACAAAGGTCGGCGGAAACAAAAAGATGGGTAATATCGATATATTGTTCCAGGTTGGAAGAATGGACTGGAATGACCGCCGATAACAACGATTGATCAACAAAAACATCGAAAAGAAAGAACTACATTGGCTGAAATGCCTGATTCATTGATGTCATCTTATCTTCAACTACTGAAGGAAAGATGAACTGATGAATGATTCATGATGAAGTGGCTACACGCGGCAACCCCTTCTTTGGAAGCTCTGTTAAACAAAGTCAGGTGTCACTGCAGCCTGACTCTGCTGATGATTATTGGCTGCTATTTTAATAAATCGCCTGATCAACCGGTAGACATTTTTCACTTTGCAAGTATTTTCGATGAAAACAGTGGATCCCCACTTGTCCTATATGCCTTCCAATGTAAGTCATGGCCCCCTCTTCATTTCCGTCTCTATAAAAATTGTCTCTCCTTCTCTAATTGCATTTTAAGTGGTTCAAGACTGTCTCCGACATGAAACAGTATTAATCACACAATAACTGTCAGTGATAAAACCAGAGGTAGAGGACCAGTGTTTTGTGCGTACAATTAATTATCAGCCTATTGCGTTTCCGGTTATACAACAAACAATTCAACAAGGTGCCCAGTTAGATGGATGGACGACATAGAAGAATGGACTGGAATGGCGATAACAACGGCAACAAAAAAACATCGAAAAGGCGTTATGTCATCTTATCTTCAACTACTGAATGAAACCTATGCAATGATGAATGATGAAGTGGCTACTAGATCTGTTAAACAAAGCCAGGTATCACTGCAGTCACTCTGCTGATGATTAGCTATTTGCAAAGTATTTGCGAGGCGAATACCTGGATGGGGACGGACATTCTCCCCCTGGACATGTCCCCTCGGAATTAGCGCATTTGCAGTTGATCACTAAATCAATATTAGATCTTAATTTTGCCGTCCAGTATCAGGGTTAGTGTTTTGACAGGTTTATGGTGTGGGTAATGATTATTTCAACAAATGATTTTTTTTTAAAGTAAACATCACCGGCAGTGTCATTTCAAAGGGTGCATCCATTTCAGAGGGGAGAATGTCTGGCCGGGTTGTCCAGATTCACGGTTCATCACTAATTATTATCATCATCAATGACAGGAAATTATTTGAACATATGATTTATTTTTAAGTAAACATCACCCGAGTCCCCGTGCATTTTCAGTATTTCAGTCCCAGTCTCCTGCCTAATAATACTAATACTAATATATTATTACAGCTTGTTTGTAATATTGATTCACTACAAGCAGGTGATGCAGACCATTGAACAGTGTTGTTTATTTCTTTTTCCTAGTCTATGCTCTATAGTACTGTAGTGTAGTGTTGTATAGCTCTAGCTATAATAATTCACATTGAACTGGACCGTGGAGTGGGCGCATTGATCACGGAAACAATCTCCCGTATTTCGACTTTGGATATCTGGCAACCCTAGTTTCAAGTTATTATATTCCAGTAAGAGGATGAATAGCACTGAATATTCACAGACTGAATGCTGTCCTCCAACTCTACATTTTTCCCCTCCCTCCAGCAAAGAAAGCCCCAGTTATAAGATATATTTGTACAGTATAGGCAATGCAGAGCCGTAGCTATGGGTCTGGGGCGGCAGAGGGTGGGGTGGATAAAGCTGCCTCAGGCGCCGTTCTGGGGAAGGCGCCGGAAACCATGGCTGATTTTATTCATCACGGGAGTTTTAACAAATTAAACACCCTCGTTGAAAGTATTACCAGTATTACAAACAAATAAAAGTCATCACCCGCTTTCTGCACTACTTTACTGCTCCAATGTTATGAAAAGTGCAATAGGCAAAAAAAGGTCATCACCAGTTTTTTTAGACTGTTAGGGGCGAAAATTTGATACTTTGCCCCCCCCCGGTGCCGAATACCCTAGCTATGACTCAGAAGCAATCAGCTAACGATACCATTTAACTGGAGCATCCTGTGGCCCAGATCATCGCGTTCCTCTCGCAGTTTCTGATTCTCCACCATGTACTTGTCCTTAAGTACGCAAAGCCTGTCGCACTCGCTGAGCAGCGCCGTTTGTTTCGCGGTGTCGTTCTCGTGCTTTGACAAGAGAACCGCTGCAAAAAATATACTTTTTTCCATTAGAAATATATGCAGGACCATCAACAGGAAGTATTGTTATCAATACTAACACTATCGATTGTTTATTTATCTACTAGATTGACTGGCTAAAATTTACTGTGCCTGACCTTAAACAATCAGTTTCTGAATTTCATAATGGTTTCACTTTTGTGTGTAATGTTGCATTAAATCTAATATCACGAAGTGCCTAATTTAGGCAATGACTGGATGTGTATTTCCCACCGGATACTGGATCCGGATATTTTGAGTCAATATTTGCCGGATTCGGAGCGAATATCATGAATATATACTGTAGATGGTGTGCATGTAAACTGCAATGTAAAAAAGACTTGTTAGGCTATCACACGTGCTATAAGCATAAAACTTCTTTAAGAGTTTTAAAATCACAATAATTAATTACGTTATTGCAAGTGTGCAGCTTTAAAGTTGGAAGTTAAAGAGAATCGTATAAAATTAAAACTTAATCATCCATCAAGGCAAAAACCAATAACAAAATCAATGTAACAATGATATTTGAATTCGGTAATTATCTGCTATAAGCATTTGGTGAATTCGGATAGTGCTGAATACCATACTATCCGGTCAGAGCGAATGTCCAGAGCAGTTTCCGGTCATTCCCTAGCCCAAATAAAAAATTAAAATAATAATAATAATAATAACAATTACTGGATTTTAAATGGTCTAGTAGGATTTCTCCAGTGTTGAAAACCACTGTCACTCATCTAGTTTCTGTTTGTCCAGTCTGCTACAACTGTTATCTTTGAGTCCACAAAACACAATTTGCAGCATACAATGCATATACAGCACAGATTTTAAATTTCAGTTCTTCATAATTTTGTACCACGATCACTATGTATAAATCAAACTAGCAGGGCCTACCCATAAATGCCCAATCTAATATCCCATTGTACTCAGTTATCATAAATGCATTCACATTAGTAGCTGATACTGTCTTAGCAACTAAGGCGATATCCATTAATTATGTCAACAAATTTTGAGCAATTTTGTCCCCTCCACCCTTGCCAACAACTGTCAACTTTCAGTGACGACCCCCCCCATAATTAGGTCAACAACTTTTGACCCCCTAAGATCAGTGACGGGTCTCGCTAAAAAGTTTAGAAGATTAATATTTTTGTGAGGCGATTACCTTTTCCCCTTTTTTGCTCATCGAGTGTCAAAATCATTATTTTTGCTAGTCAGGCTTTTCTTCGTTGTAATAAATAGTATTCCATGAAATTTCCTATTTTTTTGATTATTTATAAATTTTAAGTGAAATTGCTGATGTTAATTTCTTTTGACCTTGCCAAACTTTGTCAAACCCCTCCCCTATTTTGTTGATGTAATTAATGGACAGCCCCTAATTCATTCCTTCTGTCCACTACTCTGGAACTAAAGAAAATTTAAAGTTGTCTGTACCTCCCAACTCATTTCTTAAACAATATACTGTGCTAGGGAAATATTATCATATGGCACTTCCACTTAGTATGTCTCCTCTTACCCTACTTTTTTCAAGAGCAGTCAATTATAACAAAGAGCCTTTCAATGCTTAATCTTTGACACAAATCATCTTGTTTGCTCTGCATTGAACTCTTTCCAAAGTCTCTGCCATTCTTTAAAAATGGATTCTACGTCTAAATGCTCCAAATGTTGGCGTACCATTGTCTTCTATAGTCCCATTTAGAGAGTGGCACGAGGACAACATTCTATCCCCACCCCGCACCCAAACATTTCTCTCCGTCCCCACCCGTGGCATTTGTCCCCATCCCCTCAACATCCTTGTCTTCCCCACATTGTCCTCAAAGTAAGCCGTTAACATACGTTAACAAAGACACCTATCGTTATATACTATTACGTTTTTGCTTTAAAAACCAGTTAAATCACTCAAGTCTTAGGTCTGACTGACCTGGCTTGATTCGATTTGGATTTGGTGCCATATCCCCAGGTTATAAAGATGACCTTTGGCAGAAGACTGGTTGAAATTGGACTATAATTTAACTATGAACACTGTTACTTTCTCACGGGCAGGCAATTCCAAGAATTGTTCACACAGCTGTCAATTACATTTATTGCTTTTTAGTTGAACCATCATTTCCCATAATCATCATTATCTCCTCAAGTCTTCAGGTCATCTTAAATCCTTCTTTTAGCTAAAATCATCCTCCATCAACAACCAGCATCACTGCCCTTTGATGTTGACTGTTTCTGCCTGCATATTTAAGATCTCAATATGTGTAATGTTAGATACAAAACATTTCCTAAAGCCTGAATTTAAATCTATATAAGTTGGCATATTGACATATTCCTTCACAGAAATCCATAAGATTTTACTTACTTACTTTTATTTTCAATCAATCTTCGATGTGCATTTTCCATTTATAACTCTGAGTGATGAAAAATAACCTCTCCAATCTGCCTAAGACAATACAAGTTAAAGGGACACAGGAAAGGAAGTACTAGGCAGTACTTTTGCACATTGCTAAGTCATCGGCTGCTCCAGTTCTTTTCCACCCATACCCTTAACAAATAACCTACTTCTCCTAAATTTACATACAGAATTGCAAGAATGCCTGTACAAGCGTCATCAAAATTATTATTATCAACTTGATAATACCAAACTGTTACCACGATATTACTGTAGCAAATGTCCCCATTACTGCGGTAATTACTGTGGTTACCGCAGGAAATCCACGGTAACCGTTACTGTGTCACTCTATAGTCCCATTATTATTTCTTTATCTCTACACAATGTGTTTCTCTTTATTATTCCCAGGATTTTGATGCCATTTGTAGTTGCTTCCGCATATCATCTACCGGTAGTTGGTCTTAAATTGCTATGCATAATTACATCTAAATGCCTCTCTCCAGTTGTACATGGTGCAACTAAATCAGATGGGGCTTCAGTAAGGGGTCATTCATATATTACGTATGCAAAAAAATCACATTTTCAGATTCCCTTCCCCTGAGCATTTTTAAAATGTCCTATGAATCTGTACAAATTAGCTTATCCCAGCCCTGTTCGAGCAAGTAATTTTTAGCCATAATCACAAGGCCTACAGTTGACTAAAGCTGTTACAGCTAAAAAAAACAATAAATGTAATTTAACGAGTGCCAGCGTGTGAACAATTCTCGTGACCAATTGCCTGCCCGTGAGAAAGTAACAGTGTTCATAATTAAATTATAGTGTGTAATTTCAACCAGTCTTCTGCCTAAGCTGTTGTTTTTTTTAAAGAAATTGTTACATAGGTGACTATCATAATGACCAGGGATATGGTGCATCAAATCCGAATCGAATTAGAGTCAGATCAATCAGGAAAGGTCAGTCAGAACAGCGGGGGAGCAATCTAAGGGGGATAAGCCAAGTCAGCAATAGTGATAATGATCAACGTCTTGGAAATGAGGTCTTTCCAGAGAGTTTATTAGTCAGGGCTAACCGCCTGATGGCCTTAAATATCAAATGATGGCCTTAAATATCAAAGAACTTGCGAGTCTTGCACGGAGGAATTGAGCAAACTAGCAAATCGACGGATTTGCGTGGGACCTTAGGGCCCATGTGTTGATTAATAAAGAAACCAATGAGATCAAAATTTATGAAGGAATTGCATGATAGACATCCTTTTTAAAATTACCCTTCTGTACTCTTTGGTTCTTGAAAGTTTAAGGTCAGTGGCAAGATTTTGCACAAAAATTGACACAGTGGTTTTTTTGCACAAACATTTTAAAATTTGCACAGAAACCAGCAAGTCTTAGAGGGAACGTTGATACCGGGTCTATAACCAGGTCATAAAGATGACCTGGAGATCCGATGACCCAGTGGACAAAGGTGACCCGAATGACCCAGTGGCCCGGCTCCAAGTCTGGACAGCTGTATTCATTTATGAGTTGAAAGCAATGAAATTCATCCTCATCATCATCATCATCTTCTTCATTTTCTGCCTGCATGGTGGCAATAGTTAGATACAAAACATTTCCACTTCGCTTGATCTTGCGCTAATCTGCATCCTTCAACAATCGACATGTTCTTTGCTTCCAGATCTTCTTTGATGTTATCCATCCATCTCTTTCTCGGTCTTCCTCTCCCTCTGTCTCCTTCTACTTTGTGCATATGCAGTGCTTTGTAGGCCCATCTATTGCTGTCCTTTCGTTTGACATGCCCAAACCAATTTAATCTCCTTTTGCGTATACTTTATCGATAATTGTTTCTGTGGCTCCTGTCTGTTGCCTGATGTGTCTTCATTTCTCAATTTTTGATATTTGTTGACTCCCATTATTTTTCTTAGACAGCTCGTCTCTGCAACCATTAAACTTTTTTTGTGATTTTTTTATTACCCAAGTTTCTGATTCATATAAAATTTGTGGTATTACTAATGTATTGTACAATTTCAGCTTTGTATTCATTGTTAAGCTTTTGTTCCTCCATAGTGTTCTCATTCTTCCCATTGTTTGTAATCCTGTATTTATTTTCATTTTCACGTCCTCTGTGTGTTTTCCGTCACTCTTGACTATTCCTCCTACGTACTTGAATGTTTCAACTTTTTCCAATATCTGTCCATTTAGTATGATTTCTGCTTCATCGTTGCCATCCCTCAAAACAGCCATAACTTTTGCTTTTTCATTGTTAATTTTCAGGCCAAATTTACTTCATTACTGATAGTTTGTAGATCCTTAATATTTTCACTCATCAGGCTGACATCGTCTGCAAACTTGAAGTTGTTTAGATCTTCCCCACTGCATTTCACTCCTGCTTTTAGATTCTTTAATGCCAGTCTAAATAGGCACTTCAGACTTATGATGAACAGCATTGGTGACAGCATACATCCAAGACAAGGATGTATGCTGAAATTACTTATCAAACATCAAATTTTTTCCCACATAAGTCATATTTATGCTCCTCTTCCTGTCTTCAAATGAGATATACCGGTACTCGTATTATACTAGTAGAACTAGTTATTGACTTAGCAAACAAGAGAAATAGTAAAACAGTCATTACTTAGTTTCTGTTTAAGCTGATCAATTTCTTCCTGTGCATCTTTGAACTTCAATAGCAGAGAATGATTTTCATCACACATGGTTTTATTCTCTTCCTAAGACAAACAACACAACTAATTCAATACTTCAACAATGAAGCACTGATAACCTTCAGAAGATGTGAAAACAACAGCAAGATAAAACAAAATCTACACCGTGTGTCCACTAAAAACAAACATTCCAGACAGAGTCATCAACGCGACCGACTTGGAAACATTCACTAAGAGACTAAAAACGCACTTGTTCGGACACTCATTTAATTCAGTGTAAAGCACTCTCGACTCTTAGCCCGCTCGGAAAATAGCGCTATATAAATCAGCCTATAACCAACTATTCCTAAGGATATTCTGCTAGAGCAAGGTCTGTAATATATCATGAAATGCAGCTATAAGATGTTCCGTGTCTATGACTACTGAATGCCATCACAAAAGCACTGCCCTACAGTGGTAAAGTTGATGCACTGTGTGTCTGGTTTCAGTCGAATTCAAAGAATTTTACTGAATAACCAAAACATCGTGCAGCTAATCACTTTCAGATTTCGCAAAAATGAACGCCTCTCAGGAGCCATGGGCTACATCCTACATCAACCATAAATTTAAAATCTAATTTGCAATTGTTCTTTATAATTAGGCTAGATCATTAGCAACAGGAATCGTAGGTAAAATAACCGGAATTAATCTAATATCTGTCTTATAAGTTGGTAATTCTGTATACAAAGCTAATATTGAGTGCTCGTGCCAAGCTTTCAGGCAGCACTGTAGAAATTTGGTTTTACTTACTTGCTGAATGACGAGCGATCAAGCTTACTGATTAACTTTATAGAGCAGCGGTTCTCAACCTTTATAGTAGACCCTTTTAATTAAATTCCCACTGATTATTCGGGCCCATGCAGAATAAAATTTCTTATAGACCTTTTTTTTTTTTTTTGCTTGTCAGCCTTTTTTACATCTTAAAAAATGGCATTTTTTGCTCATCAGCCTTTTCCATGTTAAAATGAGTTTTTGCCCAATAACAATAAAAGGGACAACCCTATAAGGTCTCCGGCGACCCCTGGCAAATCGTCATTCGACCCCCTTGGGGTCGCGACCACACAGTTGAAATGTTATAGAGCATATAAATGTTGAGATACATTTTATTTTAATGAACTTTATGTACTAAATGTCTACACATAAAAAGAAGAAGAACGTATCTGGACTATAAGAATCATTGGGTAGTACATCATATTGAGTAAGTAAGTGAGTCTAAAAATGTCTAACATTACTTACTTACTCAGTATGATCAGAAATAACAAGGATTTACCAAAGATCACACTTAGATTGGGTATCCGGACGATTCATCTCAGGACGATTCATCTCAGAACGATTCATCAGGAGGACGATTCATCTCAGGAAGATTCATCAGGAGGACTATTCATCTCAGGACTATTCATCTCAGGAGTAGGACTATTCATCTCAGATAAAGTTATAAGGGTTAGGGTAATGAATTGTTCTGAGATGAATAGTCCTGAGATGACTAGCCCTCTTGATGAATCGTCCTGAGATGAAACGTCCTGAGATGAAACGTCCTGAATTCCTCAGATTGTTAAGTGGCTGATAGAACTGCTTGGAAAAATTAAATTGTTACTAAATATCATGGAGGTTTTACTAGAATATTTTATATTGACAAGGTGAACCAAAAATAAAAATTCTTTCTTCAGTGGATCAAGAGTAAGCAAGAGTATGCCCACAGTATGGCCATATACACCAAAACAACGCCGAAACATTTGACCAATGACTTTATAGTTACAGGTATGAACAGACATAAGTATAGCTGGACCATAAAAATTTACATGCATCAAACAATCATAAAATTTTTATTGTGTCCTTTTAAAAATGTGCCGACTATCAATTGTGAGTTGTTCAAAGATAAAGTTGTTGGTTTTGAAATGGAGAGTCTAACTGAAGTTAAACCAATGCTAAAGTCCAGAGAACAACCCGATATTGCTCAGTTCTGATAAGAAGGATAGACAACATAGAACAACAACCAAGCACAAACAATGACAACATAAGATGACACATCATCAATTAATTAATTTTTAATAAATTAAGTGTTAAAGATGAAAAGCTGTTGATTATAATTGATGTCATCCGAAACCAGGGTTGGAGTTGCCGGGGGAGGGTGGGGGGGGGGAGTTGAACCCCCAGCTAACTTTGGAACCCTCCCAAAATCGCATATCTGGTACATGCAGTTTCTGTCATTCATTGAATTTCAGTCCTCAACCCCCCCCCCCCGCTCAAATTTCACAACTCCAACACTGCCTGAAACAGGTGATTATTAAAGATTTTAATTCGCAATTAAACAGAAAAGACCAAGATTGTCCAGAGTCGGAACCGGTAGAACTATTTACACACAACTCTATCCAAAGATACCTTAATTAGCAATTAATCCAACAAGTAAGTAATAGCCGCACATAACATAGGCAATATAATTGCTAAATCAGCAAAGACACCTGAGATATTTGATAAGAAGAAAATACTTTGTTGTACCTGGAGTTTTTTCACATAAGCCTGTAGTTTATCGAGCTCCTCCTTTTTGCAGGCATTTGCCTTAGACAAGACATTGACGAGGTCTCCCATCTGACCCAAGATTTCTGCACTAAGAGCGTGACTTCGCTTTTCTCTCAGGACGGAACTTCCAATCGAAGCCTTTGGTTCAAACTCTGTTTTTTGAAAAATAAATAGTACACCAAATTCATAAATTAACGGATATTACATTATATCATATAATATGTAATAGCGTTGACAGGAAAAAGAAGAAATTAATCGTAAACAAGCTTCGAGGCATTGTAGTAAGCTTCAAAGTTCAATTTTTTAAGAATAATATTTTCTGTCCATCTGTTAATTTCAGTCATGAATTTTGTCTGAGAACAGTTTCAAATATCCTTTGACAAATTCCCAGAAAGAAATTCCGACCAACAAAAACATGCATGTCCAAAAACAACCATGAATCACCAGCTATACTATTACCTGTAGGCCTACAATATATCACAATGGTAATGTGGCTAAGCTGAGGCATTAAAACTAAACACCCACTTTCTCTCTCCTCTCCCTCTCCCAGAATGGTGGCCTAGTCATGCCACGGATCAACAACCACAATGCAGTGGTTCACAACCTTTTTTTAAAATGTATCCCCAAGCAAACAAGTTAACTTCACGCATACCCCTAGGCACGCAACATACTGCGCAACACTCTGAAATAATCTTTTAGATTTCAAATTCTCCCCAGAAATTTTGGCATACTATATCAACTAACAGCAGCCTTGTTTCGGGTTTGTGCAACAACGGGTGAACAGACAACATCCTGACTTTAAGGAAGAGCCACAGGAACAATTAAGGTGAAGTCTGGCAGCCAATGGTGTGGTGCAACTTGGCTATAACATCCAGGTTTCTTGTACCCTTTGCTTAGAGAACGTGTCTGTCGTTGATTTCTATATAAAATATTTCTGCAGAAATTTGTGCCTAGTAACGATCTCCAACACTAGAATTAGCCTTATTGTAATTGGTTATAATTGTGTTTTACGCTAAATCCTCATGCATATATACAACATTCAATTCATTTTGAATTTTTGAGAACAGAATAATTCTGATTACTTGTCTTAATATCCACATTATGGTTACTGTTACAATGGACGTGATACAAATTAGATACAAATTCGTGCTTTGTACAACAGGTTGTGAAGCTGATTCTTTTTCAGTTTTAAATGCATATCTGAGCTCAGAAATTGTCCGAGATTCATAAAACTGCGTTTTCTTCTGGGGCTCCACCCCAGACCCCACTGGGGGAGCTTACAGTGCTCCCTCAGACCCCCTAGCTGACTTCCCCCGGCCTTGTCAGTTTCCCCCGGAGTCCAGGAGTCTAGATCTGCTCTGCTCCCTATTCAGCCTGGGACTGGTTATGGGATTTGTGCAAAAGCGTTGAGTAGTGGGAGTGGGGAGGGGGCAGTATGAGAATGAACGACAGAAGTTAAAAGTGCTGGAGATTGACAAGACAACGTTATTTTTTTGCTCATCGAGACTTTTTCACCTGAACACCTAACAATGTTTATGTGCCCCTCCCACCCCCCCCCCCCCAATAATCCGTAATCACGGCCTATGCCACTGTCAAAGGAACCAACCTAACGGAGGTTTCCGAGGCTGCCTTCCTGTCAGAATCGAGAACGTCTCAGGGTAAATGTATTCTACGACCTCCATGAATGCAAGAAAACCCTGATAACCTTTGGCTTTGACGATATCAATCAGATGACCTAAAAACAGGATTTCACACAACTATGCAAAAACCTGAATAAATCAGCCAAGCAATTAGCGTAGAAATTGCAAACAGCGTATGGCAAAAGTCAAGCTTCAGTCCTTCTTTTTCTCCTCCTGTTTCTCTGCCTCTTGATCCTCCAAATGCTAAAGTGCCAGGCACATCGGAACGAATTTTTAGCAGGCGGCGCATTTAGTTGCCCATTTAGTAAATTGATGTTATTAGCATATGTTACAAACCGAGTCCATTATAGCAAAGTTCTACCGTATAAGCATTATTAAGTCATGCAGACACCCCACAGTTCCGACGGGCCTGTAAAGTACGGTAGTTGACAGATGGAATGAACTGGATTGAGAAGACAGCATCAGAGCTCTACTAGTCAGGGCCATATTAAGGCAGGGGCTGCAAGCCCCAGGCCTACCATGAAAAATAGGCCCACCTATTTTCCATCTTTTTTGGCTTCTCAGCACGATTTGGAAGGGAGATAGCCTTCTTTTTTTGCTTGTCAGAGATTTTCAGTATGGACGACCTTTTTTCTCAGCCCCAGGCCCACTCGGACCTTAATCCGACCCTGCTACTAGTACTAATTGTTTAAAATGTAACCTAAATACAGGACATTACCGGTAGATTGGGCTGGCTTGCATAGCAATTAAATTGTAGTTTAAACTATTGTTGTAGAAGTAGTTTGTATTTTAATTGAACAAGACATCTTATATCATTGTGTACTGCAGAGTGTGTGGGAATTTGTAGACTTATGGACTAGAAGACAAAGAAAAGAGAAAACATGAACAAAACCACAATTTAAGTGAAATGGAACCCCTCTCTCACTCCTTCTCTCTCACTCACACTTTCTCGCATTATCTCTGTCTCTCCCTGTCTCTCATTAGAAAATCAAAAAATAACAATAACTAGCGTCATTGCATCTCGGATATAGTTAAGGCCTATTCAAAGGTATATTAAGCAGCTAAGAATAAGCAGCTACCAGGGTACTACCTCCAAAGTGCTATATAAATGCATAGGATTTTACTTACTTACGTATTTACTTGCTTACCATATCCGTGAGCTTTCTAAATGTAGAGCAGTGTGTCAATTTTATCAGGCTTCATTGTAACTGCTAAGCCACAATCAACTACTGGTTCCAAGTCTTATCAAATCAATGTTGCCCCACAGATGTTCCTTTTTTTAGATGGCTGATGATCACACCACAATGACTAACTTCCTTGCATTTTTCAATTGAAATCAGAAGACCAATTCATTTCACACCTCATGAAACATCACTGGTCAAAGTTTTCTTTTGAGTTAAAAAGAGTAAAGTCCTTCCCGAGCTCTCTCAAGGCTAACCTCAAGGCTCATAGGGCAGCAGCGCTGATCTCCGTTTCCAAGGCCCTCAGCCAGGCGACTGGTGCAAATTTCACGATACGGGGCCAGTGTTCTTATGCAATGCGCCTGTTTACTCCCCGGATTAATTCACTACTCAGTTGCCATGGCCATCTGGTGAAAGAAGATTGAGCTGACCATAGGGCTCCTGTGGGAGTTGAACCCGTAACCTTCTGCACCATTGTTCAACGTTGTTACAACTCTGCTAACTTCCGGCCCTCTTTTGAGTTATTTGCACTGTCAAATCTTAGTGTAGGATCACTGATAGCATTACACTGTAAACGTGCATCAGCAAGTTCTTTAAAAATTCAATTACATTCTTGTGTTCAGTGTGTAAAACTCTATGGTGTTTGCCAGAAACTGTACAAGAGACAGAAACATTAAAATTTTGTCGTACAGCAAAGTCAGAAAAATTATACACAACTGCAAAAAATGTTCCTAATGAAATACCAAGTGGGCAGTCCATTATTTAGTCTTTACAGTGTCAGCGTGTAGCTGTCTCTACACAAATTGGAATTGAAGCACTCAACTAAACCAGGATGTTAAGATTCAAGGCGTGGTTACAATCAAACTAACAATGTTGACAAAGAAAATGATCTAAATTGAATTCAGGGAGTCTTCAGTTATACTCAACTTCTTTCAAGCCCTTTGCAAACGCTATTACCACAGCCCTATATATATATATATATATATATATATATATATATATATATATATATATATATATATATATATATATATATATATATATATATATATATATCCATAGAAATGTCACTTATAAGATCTTTTGTGTGGGAAGACAAGAATCACTATATCCCAAACCCAATGAATCACAAACCAATGTCTCTCTGATCTAATCGTAGCAATAAAAACACTCCCACACCTGGAATAATAATAAGATTTTCAAAGGTTTCTCTACAAAAAAACTGAAGCTGAATTTATTTAAACATTTATTGTCTCCTCTACAATTTTTGGTGAATTTATCTGGAACCATATTCATCATGAGATGGGTTGAAGCATAAATCACTTACTGTGCCTCACCTTCTTTTTCTAATTATTAATACATAATTACTAAATACTGTTCTGTTCTGTTCTTTAGCCATCCTCGATGCGAGGTTGGGCTACACTATGTATCACATCTCTCCATGTCTGTCGTTGTTCTGTTTTCCGAATCATGTTTTGAAACGAGAGTCCAGTCCATGTTGTTATGTTATCTAGCCAGGCTGTTCTTGGTCTTCCATGTGATCGTCCTCAGGATAATGTTCCTTGAATTACCGGTAGTTCTTTTTCTAGACAAGAGCCTTGTTTTCTCATGACGTGTCCATAATAACATACTTTGCCTTTTTTAATGTTGTTCAGCAGACTTCTTGTCGTACCTGCCTGCTCTAGCACCCACTCATTTGTTCTTTTTGCTGTCCATGAAACTTTTATAATTTGTCGTAATCCTTTCATTTCAAAGGCTTCAATTCTACGTTCATCTTCTTTATTCAGTGTCCAGCTTTCTGAGCAATATGTTACAACTGGCCAAACCAATGCTTTCCACAATCTGATCTTTGTATTATTTTGCAGATTGTGACTCTTCCACGTTTCAATAGCAATAGCGCTGCGTTTACTCTTCTTCCTTTGTTCAGTCTTTCTTGAATTTCCATTGAGCAGTTTGCATTTGCTTGGATTAGTTGTCCTAGGTATTGGAAAGATGTGACATTTTCTAGTGGTAGTCCATTAACAGTGAAGTTGATGTTTTGTTCTAATTCAGATGTTGTCATGACTTTAGTCTTACTTGCATTAATTAATTTAATACATTGTGATTTTGGTTGAAACTTCCTTATAATAGTTCTTACTGTTTTAAACAAACCTCTCATACCGGTATCTCCTCTTTTTTTACTAAATACTATATATCTATAATTTGAATGAAGGCCATTAGACTGTAATATAAAATATGGCAGAAGTAGTGAGTATTGTAACCAAATGAGTCACGATATAACATTAATATAACTCTAAGGTTTGTTGCTACTTGCACACTTAAGAACAAGAAGAACGAGAATACAGGAGCAAAATCACAATTTGAATGAAAGGCTAAATGCAACATAGTCAGGCTTTCACATAGAACAAGTCTTACTGAACCTGAACCACTCTAACGCCAGTTGAGACATAAAGTGATTAAGTACTTGAGAACTGTCATGACATAGAACATGTGAAAGAAGATTTTAAGAATACTGAGTAATCAAAGAAGTGTGAGGATGAATAAGTAACAAGTATTACAAATGTGTTGTGGTTGTTGTGATTGCTTCTGAAGGGGGAGCAGTTGGGGGTAAACAGAAAGCTCTATGCAGTCAAAACATGAGAGCTGTTCTTCAAGTCTCTTTACCACTTTACACCTCAAATGCACACACACACACACACACACACACATCTCATACAGCATTTGTGTCTGTGAGAGACAATCAAAGAACCATCATCAATTCCATTCCATAGCTTTTTATCTTTAAAGTCATATTCTCTTTAATCGAAATCTCTTCATAGCTTCATTAATGACGACATTTTGCCAATGCTAAACATGATAATCTGTTGGGTCATTTTCTCCTCTCCAGTTGAAATTCAATTCCTGACTGCCTTTGATCAACATGGTCAAACTTTGTGGGCCTTAGTTCCTACAACATCTGCAATATCATCTATTCTGAACTGTTTCTTAATTAACTGCTGATTATATTATTCTATCTTTAGATTTTCAATCACAAATGCTCCCATACACACCCACAACTTGAACAAATGTCATTTTACATTATACATGTGCTTATCATATACCGCAGCGGTTTCAACTTATCAACTGAATCTGTGTTCAATGTAATTTCAGACGTTTGTCCTCTTTATTTCTATACCAAATGTAGGCTTTTTACAATAAAAATACATGGCCCACACATATGGAACAATCTCCCTATTCAGATTAAAAATATAACAAACCTAACACTGTTTAAAAAGAGACTTAAGCAAATAATTCTACAGGATTAGACAATTTTTTAAACTTTCATTTAATCTATAGTCTACCTTGTTACAGACACTTACATGCTATGTTTGTTAATTTTACTTAAATTCAAATTATGAAAGTAATTTCTTAATTTATGTTTGCTATCATTATAACATTTCATACGAATTGGATACTTTCATGCGCGATCCATGATCCCTTCAGTAACCATTTCTTATTTCTTTCTCAACCTTCTGATTAATTACAATGCTATTATTAGGTAAGTTCATAGGCTTATGTACATGTTATTTTGTTCATAGTTTATGTAAGTTGTGAAAAAATTATGGAGAAAGAAATAAAGCTGTCATGTCATGTCAAATGCAATTGTATCTGCTTCCATTGTAGAATGCACTGTGAAAAATGACCCTGTTCATTTATAAAGGACAGCAAAGAGATAATTAACAGATGAAGTTTCAGAGAATTGGCATACATGTCACACTTAATACACAGTTTCATCATTAGGTCTATTAATATATGGTTTCATTGTTAGGTTTAGTGTACATCATTCTCTCTATGAAGCACTATGGTGGTCAGAGACTGCCGAATACTCAAAAGAACCACAATTAAGCATCAGTGTTGATATTAACATGTCGCATCATGTCTTGTTATTAGTCTAATTGCAGCAATTAATGTAGATTCATAATTCACTTTCTGGCAAAAGGAATCTCCGAAGATCACGAGAACAACAAAAACAAAAACAACACAAATAATGAGTCATACAATAGATAGTTTTGCGAACAAACTAAAGACGTATTTATTTAATATCTCATTTCCACGTTCATTGTAAAGCACCCTTGACTTTGGCCCTTGCTATGTTATGGCGCTATATAAATTGTCATGAACAATAACAATAACAATAGTTTGATGGAAGAGTCTGAAGAGACGGTTTATTTCAGGGCTATGTCTACAGGCAGGCGAACAATCACCTATACTATAATTCTGGCTTAAGCCTTCAAGGAATGGTTGTGCGGTGATCCAGCGGACAGTGGTAGCCAGGATTTAAAGGGGGGCTATGGTTCCCATGATTCCCAACTTCTAAAATTCTGACAACCAAAAAAGAAAAGTAATCATCACTCCATCATTTGATTCGTCGGTTAACACAGCAACATGGAAAAAATCCTGACAAGCAAAAAGAAAAAAAGGTCGTCGGCTATAATTATGCGCTTCAATAATTTTTAGTATGTAGGAAAATCTAAAATAATAAATTTTAAAAAATTGTGGGTCACCAAGGGGTTTTAACCCCCAAAACTCCCCCTTCCCTACACTGCAAACAGTCAAGGGGTTTTAACCCCTAAAACTCCTCCTTGACTAAGCCAATGCCAGTCGATAGCAAGGAAAAGTGGGCAGATGTTTCTTGATCATAAAAAGTGAAGGTGCTAATGTTTCAGTTCTCCAATGGGCTTTGAGCCTTTCAAGTGGCCTTTACCTTTACCATACCTTCAGTAAATTAATGGTAGAGGCAACACAGTGATCAAAGAAGTATATTGTAGCATAAATCTAATAACTTGCTACATCTTCATTGGCTGATAATTCTATCAAATTCAATATCAAAATCCTAAAAAATCTAATCTTAAACTTTCTAAAGTCCCACTTCATAACGCACTGACACATCAGCCAATTGCTATTGGCTGATGTGGAACAACAAATCAAACTGAGTCAAGATCCCGGTCAAATTCAGGATATCCTACCGGGCAACCAGGTTACAGTTTAAGGCAGATAAGCCGGGCCAAAAAGATAGGTATTTAATCTTATTCTTAAAATTGGTGTTAATTGGCATTGCACACATGATGCTGAGGTAGAGTTGGGGGGGGGGGGGCAGCCACTGAGAAGGAACAAGTACCAAGAACTGAGAAAATATGAGTACCAAGAATGGTCTGAGAGAGAGGGAAAGAACTTATGCAGATGAGGATCTAGTTGAGTAAATATACTGAAAATATACTGAAGGCACCCTGTCGTCTTTTCTCCTAATATCAGTTATTATCCTTTCATTGACTAAGCAAGTAATTAAGTAGGTAAGTAAAATCTTGTAAATTTATATAGGGGCTGTCCATTAATTAAGTCAACAATTTTTGGCCAATTTTTGATCTCCTGTCAACAACTTTCAACATCTGCCTATACCGGTAATTATGTCAAAAACTGTTCCCCCCAAGATCAATGACAGGTCACAATAACAAGGTTATTATTTTTTGCAGTGATGACCATTTTTTCCCTTTTGGCTCATTGAGTGTCAAAATGTGGTGATGCTGATCTTTTGCCATGCTTTTTTCCATTGCAATAAGTAGTATTCCATGAAATTTCCTATTTTTTGATTATTCGTAAAAAGTGAAATTGTTGATGTCAACTTCTCTTGGCCCCCCTCCCCCCCTGTCAACAACTTTCAAAACTTTTTCAAACACCCTCCCCCATAAATTGTTGACGTAATGAATGGACAGCCCCATGGCACTTTGAAAAGTAGCACAGTACCGGTAGTAGCTGCTTATTCTTATGTGTAACCCTACCAACACGTTACCAACACTAAAATCCTTTAATTTTAGACTCATCTGGCTGATCATCTGAACAGCAAAAAATGCATTGAACACTTGGTGAAGACGAAGTCAACTGTTTTACTGACCGGCCTTCATTACTGTCGTTATGTATTTGTGTTCTACTTCTTCTTGATCATTAAGCGTGAAGACGCCCTTGCAGCGAAGCCAGGAGAAGAAAGCTTCGGGTCTGACCGAGCGACAAAGGTGATGATAGCTGCTCTCGAGCAGCACCAACCAATCGTCACTTGTACCGGATGCCCTTCGATGAATAGACATGACAGCCAATGCACCTGAAAAATATAAAAACTGCTTCATATAGAGGGTGGCACAAAAATAACCGGACTATATTAAATGCCACATCTAAATGTGACTACCGGTAGTCTGATTTTTGTTTGCACCACCCTGAACATGCAGTCAAGCGTTGAAAAAACATTTATAGACATAAGTCATATAACTAATACTTCTGATTCGGGTTCATGCATGTCTAAAGACTACTCTTGACCCTGCTTGACTCGGTCTGATAATATCTATTATCTAATATTGATATATTATATTATAATAAAAAAATAAAAAATAATAATAATTATGCACTTTTAAAGCACATTTTGTAATACTCTAGAGGCATCAATCGATCATAATTCAAACTCATCAGCAAAAGACCGGGTCATTCCAGAAATCAGTCAGTGAGAAAGCGTGGTGGAGCTATGGAGGACATGATAATTTAAAGAGATGGGTTTTAGTCTAGATCAGAAAATACTAAATTCTGTGGAAGATCTGATGGCCGAGGGAAGTGAGTTCCATGTTTTTTGGCCAGAAATAGAGAAAGCTCTCTTACCAATTTCAGTGCTGGTTTTAGGCATATGTAACAATGAATTAGTGAATCTTGTTGAATGAGAATGTTTTGGGTTGTCTACCATAGAGTTAAATATTGAGGTTGGCCGGACTGCAGTGTCTTATAAACCAGGATACTAGTCTTGAATATAATGGAGTACCATCAACTGATACCTTTAGACTACCGGTATTATAACTGGTGTCATAGAAGTGCATAATAATAATAATAATAATAATAATAATAATAATAATAATAATAATAATAATAACAACAACAACAACAAAGAAGGTCTCCACTTCTTAAAGGAAATCTGCAGTATCCTATCACGACAATCTGGAGATGAAAGAAAAATATAGTTTCTTATAACGTGACACTCCAGAGATTTAATGCAGTTGCCTTCTACGGGACTTTCACATAATAATAATAATAATAATAATAATAATAATAATTTATTATGACTATTATGGTTATTATTACCCGGTAGTTCATTTTTTGGTTTTTTAATTCCGATTCTTTTCTAGAAGCACTGGTGAAGACAGCGAACAAAGACAGACAAAATTGACATAAAAATGGAAACTATGATTCCTCTGTACAAATCTTTCTCATAAGCCATCTTGAATTTTCCAAATGACCAATGTGACAAAGGCTATGTACGGTAAGCAAGACAAAAGTCATTAAAACAGCTTTGGGGCATCACAACCACCCCTCACCTCTTGACTCCAAGACTATTTCCATCAGTATACTAATCAGACAGCGTCACATAATACAGTTTTCCATTCACATAGCAGTGGTGGAAGCCTGATGTGTTTGATAACAGTGGCGGTTCCACGTGGGGGATGAGTGGGGATGCATCCCCCACCGGACTTCCGGACTTTATTTTTGCTTGTGGAACCTATTTTGGGGTAAAAGTCTAGTAAAACTAACTGCAGATGACCTTTTTTTTGCTTGGCAACCTATTTCTCGGTAAAAGTGTAGTAAAATTAGGGATAAAATTCCTCCTTTTCAGTCTTTTTTGGCAAAGTTTTCCCTTCTATTTTCATCCTCCACCAACTTTCTATGAATTAATTCATCCCCCACACAAGAAATCCTGGAACCGCCACTGTTTGGCAAGACATAATGAAAGAGAAACAGAAAGATTAGTGCTGTAATGTTTGGAATAATGAAGGGTCCTAATAAGAAAAGAAGACCACTCAAAGAATGGTGTGATGATATTGAAGAATAGTGTGGAAGCAGTTTACAGGAAAGAATGGCAGCAAATTGTAGTGATAGCATTACACACCTATGGACTATGATCAGAGGTGGACCGAGGGGGGAGGGGGGACATATGTCCCTGGACGCCGAGGTGAGAGGGCGCCAAAATCGGGTATTTGGGTAAGTGAAACGCACAGTAAAGAAAAAGAAACACGTGTGATTACCTTTTTTCTTGCTTGTCAGCACTAAATGAAGAGGGGTGCCATAAGAGCTGAGAGGCGCTGAAATGATGTGAAGACCTTTTTTTTTGCTCGTCAGCAATGTTAGGGGCGCCAACGGTGCACTTTGTCCCCGAGCACCGCATACCCTCGGTTGGCCTCTGACTATGATCCCACGGTTAATAATGATAATGATGAAGACAACACTATTTTAAATTCTTGGTCTACATCTTTACCATAACCCTAATGTTTAGTGCACCAATGCAGAAAATCTGAGTGGGCACTGACAATTTATGAAATAGTGCTTTCTCACACAGAAAGCCAGCATCATCAAAATGCCAACTTCCTGCTCTCTGCAGTTAGACAACAGGATACATCGTGACATCCGTTGCCAACAACAAAATAATACGCCCGTACATGTGCAAACAAAGGCAGTTGTAAATTAAATAAAATAGACAAATTTTCTTGCATAGGGGAAGCACAAATACTACTACATAATGTCTCAACGAAATTTATAGAATCACCATAAATCCAAACAATCACACTATCACATTGATCAACCCCATTTTAAATAATAACATTAAGAAACATCAGGTCCAGATATTATTGTTAAGACTTCTTCTTTTAGGTGCCCTGCATTGCTGCGTCGGCAGCCATGGACTTCCACTTTTCTCGATCTCTAGTGCTCCTCAGGCAGTTCGATGTTATTTTCTGTCCCCATTTCCTCTCTCAATCTGTCTGTATAGTTTAATCTTTGTTTTCTTCTTGATCTTTTGCCCTCCACCATGCCTGTCACTGCCAAGTTCTCTAATCCTTCTTTCCTCATCACGTGCCCAAAAAATTTCGTCTGTCTTAACTTGATGGTAGTCATCAGTGACTGTCTCTCTTCCATCATCTGTAGTATTTCTTCGTTATTTCTCTTGTCTGTCCATTGTTAAGACTATCTTCCACTTATGGAAACTGAAGTCTCAATTTTTAAAACATGAAACTTTAAATGAGTATATAAAAATATAACAAGGTTTAAAGTGGTTCAGGAGAGTCTGCCCTGTGTGGGAACCACTATGTTTTACCCATCCACAGTAGTATCCTATAGTACTACAGTTTATTTTGAAATCATAAACACTAGTAGCAATTACTATCTTCTTGTCCAATTCATGAAAAAACAAAAGTGAAATAAAATAATTGCTATAATTTCGCTCTAAATGTCTCCAGACAGGTTTACATTCATTCTGGCCACTCCACAATATCTATTTATTTATATATCTTGAAATATCTTGGGTTACTAGAGTAATTTCTGGTCCAGACTAAAACCCTAGCTCTTTAAAATTAAGACTTTCCCGAACACTCAAGGCTAACCTCAAGGCTCTTAGGGTAGCGCTGATCTCCATTTCCAAGGCCCTCAGCCAGGTGACTGGTGCAAATTACATGATACGGGGCCAATGTTATCATGCAACGCGCCTGTTTACTTCGCGGATTAATCCGCTACTCGTTTGCATCGCCATCTGGCAAAAGAAGGCTGAGTCGACCTTAGGGCTCCTGCGGGAGTTGAACCCGCAACCTCCTTCTCCATCGTCCAACGTTGTTACCGCTCTGCTAACTTCCCGCCCCAATGGGCAATGAGCCCACGGTTAATGATGATCTTTAAAATTAGCATATCCTCCATAGCTCTGCATCGCTTTCTCACTGACTGTTTCCTGGAATGACCTGGCCTCTTGCTGATGAATTTGAAGTATCATCGATTGATACCTTTAGAGTATTAGAAATGGTGCTATAAAAGTGCATTATTATTTATCTATATTTATTTATAAAACCTAGCCTCACTGCCCTATAGATATATCGACCATTGACTGTCTGACCATGATACCATTCACCCTTTCCATAGCTATTTTAAGAAAGAAGCACTTAAACAGCCATTGTGGTACTACGTCCAAAAGTGCTATATAAATTCACAAGATTTTACTTTACTTACGTACTTACTTTAAAGAAGCACAGAATAATGATGAGAAATAATAGTGGAGAATGAGAACCGGAGAGATTAAAGCAGTCGGAGGTCTGCTATGCATTAAAAAGGACATATCAGCATCATCCAATAGTGCAGACATTGCAAATATCTTAATTATGTGAGCGGATTAGCTAATAATATCAAACAGGACAGTAAGAGCCTTTTTGGATATATTAGGAAGAAGTCGAAAAATACATTGTATAACTGCTAATGGACAACTCTGAAGAAGTAGCGATGGAAGACATGGGAACAGCAAATACACTGAATAATTAATTTGGATCAGCATTTGCAAACAAAACACAACCAGTGAACCAAGGTCGACAAACTATATAGATGAGAAGAGGATGAAATGTTATCAGATACAATTATTTCCAATAAAGAATGTGTCCTGGAAATTCTGAGTGAGAAGTAAGCTGACAAAAGCAATGGCATAGTGTGGAGGGACTAGAGGGGCAGCCGCATTGTGCACAAAATTGTAAGGGGGTGCAAAATTTCAAGTGAAAAAATAAAAAGACAAAGCAATAATAAATCATACAATTGTTGTAAGTGCTTTCTCAAAGTCTATTATTGAAATATGGTAATATGATGCAATGGGGCTTTTTGTTTGCAAAGATATTTTGGGGAGAAGTTGGAGGTGCAATTGCTCTTTTGTCCTGAGTGCTTACAACCCCCACTACACCACTTGACAAAAGCCTGAAATAAATAATATGCGTCAAAACTTCATGTATGAAGTACAATATGAGGTAAGCGAGGTAATAACTACAATTTTTAACCCCTTTATGATGGGTCTCAAATAACTCGGGCAGCAGAAGCCAATCGCAAACGGCAGATCCCAAGATAACTTGGGAAAGCCCCTCTTTATGTCCAATAAATTATTTTCTGTTTCCAATAATATATTGCGGATCTCTAGAAATGCCGAGCTAAAATATTCGATGACTAAGCAACTCATTGAAACTAGGTCACATGAAAATAGGGCAAGATAATAACATAACACAACATGCGATTTAGCCCCAAATTTTTTTCCACACAAAATTCCGCGTCGATGGGGAGTTTTCGAAAAAACAATTCCGCAGGAAAGGAGTTAATGAATCACTTAGATTAGGAATAGTACTTAGGGACTTAATGGATGCATTAGTCACTCCTGTATTCAAATACGGAAACTGCAGCGAGCCAAGAAACTATAGACTAGTGGCTTTGTCCTTCGTACTGTGTAAAGTTCTTGCAAAATAGTCAAGGCATGGAATCATCAGATGAGATACAAGATTTTACAGGACAGTCAACATGGGTTTATAATAACATGATTTAAAGCGGTTTAGGAGGATAAGTCGGCCAGTGTGAGAACCACTGTTTTCAGGGTCAGTTAAAGAAAGATCTTGCTTAACAAACATTGTAGACTTTTAGAGGAGATTTGTGACAGTTAGATGAAGGGATAGCAGTTGGCAAAATATACTGCAACTTTGCCAAAGCATTTGACAAAGTATCTCATCCATCGAATAAAAGATAGGATAATGGTAATGGACAGCAAAAGTGAAATGAGAAGAGGGAAACAAACCTCGGTGTTTAGCCCTCCACTGTTTAATTACCGGTAATTTCTCCTGTGGGATAACTTTTAAGCGAAGCAATTAATATCATCGTAGACTTGCAGAGCTCTGCGTTAATCTCCCACCATTTTGTCCTCGTCTTTTAATCACTCAATAATAGCAATAATAATAATAACATAATTATAAGAGTATAATCATATAGTAGGATCTGTCCTGGTTGTGAGAACGACTGTGTTGCATTTAGTTTTTGTTCAAATTATGGTTTTGTTCATGTAATCTCGTTCTGTGCCATCTTGTCTTTGAGTCTACAAATAGCAACAAACTTTGTAGTAAGCCTATACAAAGCTCACTACTTCTACAATATTTTATAATACATCTAACTCCTATGCAAGACTCATTTTAGAAACATCGGGCGCTATAATACACGTAGGCATTAGGTTGGGCACTCTGCTACGCTTAACCAAATACTGGCCATTGAGTCCCTAATTTGCCCGTCACGCTTAGTGTAAACGAAAAAGTCATGACTTGGACAACATTATCTAACAATCTGCAACTAACACACATAACGGATGCCAATTCACTCTCACTTAAAACCTCCCAAAACATCTTTTAACAGTTTAATTCGTTACCCTTCGCCTTAGTCTCACCTGGCTTAGTCCTTTCATAAGACGTCGGAACAACGACTGATTGTCCGAAAGCCTTGCAAAAATTGTCCCAAATTCTCTTTACAAACGCAAGCCTCAGCCGCACATAATTATGTGAAAGTTTATAAATTATTAATGTCCTGCCATTGGTTAATTACGGCTGGCTGGATGCCTACCCATTACGCATAGCCTTTGTAGTTTCAAGCACTAATGCCGGGGCCCGAGGCGTTGGCACATACGAGCACTTGTTTTAGGCTACTGTATAGGCTCACCATCATCATCATCATGTTTTGACTTTATTTATGTCAACTCAGAAATACA
Source organism: Metaphire vulgaris (assembly GCA_018105865.1). NCBI lineage: Eukaryota > Metazoa > Annelida > Clitellata > Crassiclitellata > Megascolecidae > Metaphire > Metaphire vulgaris. The sequence continues at coordinate 6,641,171 of CM030864.1, read as the reverse complement.
TCTAAATGCTTGGTACATACATCGATCGTTTCAAAAACGCATGATACAGAGATCTTTTTTCACATGCTTGATACATAGGCCTACATCATTTCACACAAACAGAGAGAGAGAGAGAGAGAAAAATATACAGAACTCTAGGCTCACTTATACAAGAAATTATAATATATTATTAACAGGGATGTATAGCTAGGCATGGGCTTGGGGGCTTGACCTCCCCCCCAAACTGAAGCTAGTCCCTCCCCCCAAAATAAAATTAATTCAATCCCAAATGGCGTTGCGGGCTCAAAGGTTTGTGAAAAGCACAGAAACACCTTTGCTGAACGACTGGATAGACCAGCAAAGTTCTATTAATTAATGTAGTGTTATATACTTGAGACCAGAAACAATAGTACAAGACTTATAGATGAACAATGATCAGAGGCGTTGCGAAGGGAGACGGTGGGGGCATATGCAGTGGCGGCTCTAGGATTTGGCAAGTGGGGGGGCCGTTGGGGGGGGGGGCAACTTCTAAGCATGGGGGCCAACCATTTGTTGTTTAATGTATGTAGCATTAAGTATAGGGTCCCAACTGGGGGCCACTGGGGGCCAGGCTCTCAATAGGGGGCACGGGGCCCCCTGGCCCCCCCGGTGGAGCCGCCACTGGGCATATGACTCCGGGCGCCGAGCAGGGCGGTTCTAGGAATTTTAATTTGGGTAGGCCAGTCAAAGGCCATGAAAATTTTGGGTAGGCCAAGCTTGGACCGTGTCGTGGTATCAAAGTTCATAAGGTTAATCCCGCCCGTAATTCTGTGGTTATAAAATACAATAGCGCAGCATAATAGAGATGTGCGGTGAATTTTTATATATATATATATATATATATATATACTGTATATATGTATATATGTATATATGTGTATATATATATATATATATATATATATATATATATATATATATATATATATATATATATATGAGGCGCCGAGGACCAGAGTGACCTAACCAAAAAAGTAAAATTTTGAGAAAACGGATTTGAAGTTTGTTTGAAGTTTGGAATGAACCTGTAAAATCACCAAGTTGTAATTTATTAGCTTTGACCTAATATAAGTTGAATATTATCAAGTGCATATAAATATGCAAAAATGAGTGCTTGCAAATTATGTGCATTTGCAAATGTTCAAGGGTTCAAGGTCAGGAGAAGGTCAACTTGACAAAGAGCATGTTAGGCTGAGACTCCGACAAAACATTTGCCATGCTGCCAGTTGCATCAGTGTACTTTTGTGTTTTCCACTGTGCAAGAGCATCAGAATGCATGCGCGCTTGCGAAATGTTTCGATAGTTTGCTGTCAATATTTTCCCAACCACGCAACCCAGTCTCCGTTAAAGCAGATTCATCATTCTGGTAGCCTATCCTGCTCGTGGACAAAAATGACGGCACACAAAACAAACTATGGCATTGCTTGCAATTGAATATTCCAAGAAATGATAGGGCCTACCTGTCATGCAATGAAGAGTTAAATGCTCGTGAAACGCTGACCAGATTTTGATTTTGGAAAGACCTGCAGTTTAGGTTGCACAGGTTGATCTTTATAATCCTTGCTGATATCAGCCACAGTAGTATGACAACTTACGCAGACCACCTGAGTCAACTGGTGCTGCTTGTGAAATTGATAGGCCTACATCCTTTGAGTGATGTTGAATTTGAACGTCTTGAGATTCGACAGTTGTCTTTGTAGGTCCAGTTGAATCGTCAGTCACCATGTCTTCTACTTATTCGTTGCCACTAACTCGAGCGCGTTTAACCAGAAATTTATCCATCTCTAATTATAATAATATTATAGAGTGCTATAGTAATTTGTATGATAGGCCTAGACTGTCTCTTATATGAGCTGCAATCTTAAACGGACTGAACTTAGCTTAGCGTCGCCGTCTTACACGATAGTTACTGCGGCTTCTCCACCTCTGTTCTGTTAACCAGAACATACATTAGATTACACCAGATGTCCGACGACGTTGAGAATTGCTTATCAAAACAGTCATGTCATCCATGTCATCAACCGTCAGATAAGGCCATTCATTAGAGGGAACTTAATTATGGACAACAAGAGGAACTACTCCCATGGCGAAAACGCCTAAAAGTAGCCCCTAAACTATACAACACTCACCTGGAAGTCTGGTAATTCTGTGGGGATACGGAGGGAATAGGAGGGTAAGTACTACCAATGACAGTACATCTAACAAATTATGAGGAGGGTGGAAAGAAAATGTGTGCGGAGACCGTTGAACGACCATTGATCAATCGGTGGTGGTTGATCAATTAGATAAAGCTTATTGACAACTGGAAATCGAATGGAAAAGAAGGTATCTGATGCATGAGTGGCTGGGGATTCAAATGGCCTTACACTACACTCGACAGCCTCGTAGCGTAGGCCATACGCACTAATTACCCAGCCACACAACGCATTTTTGGGGAAGGCCAGCTATAGGTAGGCCATGTATTTTTTCGGGTAGGCCAGCCACAGTGTAGGCCACGTAATTTTTTGGGTAGGCCAGACAAAGTTTTGGGTAGGCCATGGCCTACCCGGCCTAGGCCTAGAACCGCCTCTGGCGCCGAGGTGAGGGGGCGCCAAAATCGGGTTTTTGGTGTAATTAGTTAAACAGTCAAATACATAATAAATAAGAAGAAACAATTAAGTGCGGCGACCTACTTTTAGCTCGTCAGGAGTATAAGGAAAGGGGCGCCGTAGAGAGTTGACTCAGTTGAGGGGATCGAGGGACGCCGAGAGAACGATGTGATGATCTTTTTTGCTCGTCAGCAGTGTTGGGGACGCCAACGGTGCACTTTGCCCCCGGGCTCCGGATACCCTCGATCGCTACGCCTCTGACAACGATTGGTAGTATTGGATGTCTGTTAATTGTTATGGCTTAACTATATATAGCCTATTGGTTTTTTAACTAGCAGCTTTGATTTGAAGTTTTATTAGCATGCAATTTAGTTGCCAGCTGTCTATACTTTTTGTTGCTAGCTTTTTCACTTATGAGTTGTGACACTGAATAGATCAGTGTCTCGCAAACTTTTTACCTCGCGGCACACTAAACAGAACAAATTTTTTTCACGGCACATTCTTCATAAAATTACAAAACCAACCAACAATTTATTAAATTGAGTGTTCTTTATTAAGGAACTGCCGGGTCTGCAGTCACATATAATGATATGTAGATGTAACAAACGCGAAAGTAACGTTCATAGACTGTAGATTCTCGCCGTTGTTTTCCTTAGTGTCGTTTTCACCTTGCATTTTCTCAGATCTTGCCAAAAATTTATCCATTTCAAATTTCATAGGGCTAAATCTCGGTAAAAGCATCAAATTCAACTGTTACTATACTTATAGTTACCCTACTATTGCAACATCTCAACACATGCAATGTAATACACACCACTTTCATCTCTAATTAATTCCCTCAAATTAAACCACCAACTCTATGCCGATGACACTCAGCTATTCCTTTCCTTCTCACCTCTTTCATTCAATGCTTCTATTATTGAGCTTGAATCTGCATTCTCGTCAATCTCTGCATGGATGTCATCTAATCTCCTCGCTCTCAACCCATCTAAGACAGAGTTTCTTTTAATCGGACTACCCCAACAACTCAAAAAAATTGACAATCCTAAACTAGTTTTGGCTCCTGACACCACAATAATCCCTGTTCCAACTGCTAGAAATCTCGGATTCAAATTTGACTCTTTTCTAAACTTCGAATCACAAATCTCCCAACTTTCAAAAGCCTGCTTTATTCATATTCGTGACCTTCGTCGCCTGCGTCCTTGTCTTGATATTAAGACTGCGTCCACAATCGCCACCTCTATAGTCCACTCCAAATTAGATTACTGTAACTCCCTCTACTATAACCTTCCCAAAGCCTCCATCAACAAATTGCAATCAATACAAAATGCACTTGCTCGTGCTGTTACTAAGTCACCTAAATTCTCCCATATTTCACCCATACTAAAATCATTACATTGGCTTAAAATAACAGAACGTATCCAATATAAGATAATAACACTTACACATATAGCTCACTTCAGTCATCAAAACCTGTGTACCTTAGATCACTATTAACCCCTCAGCCTCCTCGACCCACACGTTCGTCATCTCATCTCACTCTGTCACGCCCGCTAAATCAGTCATCCCTGAAAATTTGCAACCGTGCCTTCTCATATGCTGCACCTGAACTCTGGAACTCGATCCCAGCTTCCCTTCGCACACTTGGACACTTTAAAACAATAAAATCTGATTCCTCATTTCCTATAATTCCCGCACTATCTCCTCAAGTCTTCAGGTCTAAGCTTAAATCCTTCCTGTTTCTGAAATCATTTCCGCCATAGCTGTAACAACCTAGCCTCACTGCCCTTCGGATATTGACCATTGCCTGGCTGATCCCACACCTTTCCTATAGCTATTTTAAGAGAGGCTGAGCGCCTAAGAATAAGCAGCTACTGTTGTGCTGCTTTCCAAGGCGCTATAGAAATCCACGAGATTTTACTTACTTACTTACTTACTTAATAATTTCAAAACGGTAATTGGTTCAAATGTATCCTTGCGCGCTCAGACGCTGTTGTTTTTACATTGTAAAGGTCGCAAGGACGGTGACGTCAACGAAAGACGTTAATTTCTGGCAGTTGTATCGTTGCGCGCGCAACGTTATATAAAAAAATGGATGTCCGATATATTGTATTGTAGACTGTGCCGCAGGCTGGTGTGAGGTTCTATATATGACGCCATTTTTACACTTGCTCATCCGGCAAAATTTTTAGGAAGGGAACAAAAAAATTAAAATAATAGTAAAATTCTGAAATTCTTTCACGGCACAGCTGGAATCTCTGCACACTAGTGTGCCGCGGCACACAGTTTGCGAGACACTGGAATAGATTTACAGCGGTTTTAAACAAGATTTGACTGAGCTATATATAGACGCGGCCGGGGAAGGAAGCGTCTACTGCGGGCGATTGGGAGGGGAGCAGGGTTATTTCTAGGATTATCAATTTGGGGGGTTTAATTGGTATATTCTGGAGGTCTGGGCCCCTGCTGAAAAAGTCGGACAAAGCAAAAAAACGTCATCCACGTCTCAGCACAGATTGTCCTCAGCTGAAAAAGTCAGACAATTAAAGAAGGTCATCTCTAGCTCAGATTGAGGGGGCTGGAGAGTGTCGGTCTCAGTTTGGGGGGTATCCCTGGAGGGAAGAGAGGGACGCAGGTGGACTCTTGGGCTTCAGTCCCCCAGTGGTTTTCACACAGGCTTACTTAGCCTCCTAAACCACTTAAAATCACATTATTATTATTATTATTATAAACCTAAAATCCTGGCTACGTCCCTGATTATTAATAAATTCAATGTTCCTTTTAAATAAGATTAACAATAAACAAACATTAAAGAATTTATGTTGTAGGCAATAGAAATCAATAAGAAAAATAAGTTATTAATTCCAGATAGGCCCAGTGCTGAAAGTCTGTGAAAAAAGGAAAACAGGTGGGGCCCGGGAACTCTAACCCTAACCCTAACCTAACCCTAACGAACTATGGGTAGCCATCATTTACATTTCTGTAGCGCTTTTTAATCTTAGCTTAATGGTTTTGCAACAAGTACATGGTGCTTTTACAATATTGGAAAAATATTTAAAAATTATGGAAACACATTTTCAATGAAAAATTCTCATGAATATTCATGTTCAGTATACAGATTTTGATTGGTGGGCGCCATTTTCTGCTGCTCTGTCTTGAGGTGCGCGTAAACAAATATGGCGTCCACAGCTGGCTTCAACATACAGGCTTATGCTGGACGCACATTGACGTCTATTAATAGCCTAGACTGGTCATAGGCTCAGTCTAGGCTATTAATAGACATCAATGTGGACGCGTCACGCATGTTCACCTCGGTGGTTTCGTTGCTGAGGTCGTCAGTTCCGCTCGGATTCGATAGGGCCATAGAATTTAATAGTGTATTTATTTCTATGGATTAAGCAGTTTTGCTTGAGGATATAGTTACGTCCTAGCAGACTAACCTAGTAAGTAGAGGTGGGTCGATTAATCGAAATCGTAATCGAAATCGCGATTTTTGGAAAAATCGTAATCGTAATCGACACGATTATTAAATAAATCGAAATAATCGATAATCGTCGAAAAAATAATCGAAATCGCGATTATTTTTCGATTATTCCCGTAAGTTATATTATACAATATTTTCGATTCAAAAAAAGATCAATTTATCGTTGATTATCAGATTTTCATTGAAAATGGATTCAACTGCGTATAAAGACAGGCACCATCTTTCTGGATTTGACAGCAGCTTTCGATGCGGTATGGCATGCGGGTTTAATGTACAAACTCTCGCTCAATTTGCCACCCGGCCTGGTTCTGTCAACTTGTGGAATTACTCATCTCTGACAGACGGTTCTTAGTTCACTTGGGAGATGTCAGCTCCTGGAGACGTCAGCGAAACGGTCTAACAGTGTTCAGTTCTAGCACCTATGTTATTCAATTTGTAGGCTTATAGGCCTACACACGACTTACCGGATACCATAGGTAGGAAGTTTGGATACGCTGACGATATCGGTCTTGCCACCCAGGCTCGATCCTTTAAGGAGATTGAAGACCAGGGTTATTTCTAGGATTGTGAATTGGGGTGGGGTGTCGGGAAAATCTGGGGTGTGTTTATTTCTAGGATTGTAGGATTGTGAATTTGGGGGTGTCGAAATTTGGAAGTCTCTACCGAAAAAGGCTGACAAGCAAAAAACCTTATAGAGACTCACAAAACGTCTGACAAGCAAAAAATTCATCCGAGGATAAAAGTTGTGGGGTGTATTTTTCCATTTGGGGGCAGGCCCCTTCAGAGGCTGAAGGAGGCCCAGGCCAGTTGGAATTTCGAGGCCTCTCCTAGCCTTCCCAACAATTAAAATGTTGACAAGCGAAAAAAGGTAATCACCAATTTTGAGGACCGCAGAATACCTTCCTAGCTTTCCCAAAATCCCAAAATTGTCGACAAGCAAAAAAGGTCATCACCAATTTTGAGGACCGCAGAATACCTTCCTAGCTTTCCCAAAATCCCAAAATTGTCGACAGGCAAAAAAGGTCATCACCAAATTGTGAGGCCCCTTCTAGTAGTAGCTATTTAGCTTTCTAGCTATCTCAGAATTCTAGACAAGGAAACAAAGGGAGGCCCTCAAATGATGGAGGCCCGGCCGAATGGCCCTCCTGGCCCCCTCTGAATGGGCCTGTTTGAGAGTGTTCGGGGCTAATCAATATGCATTCTGTATGCATACCATTGTCACATTACCAAATTTTAGAGGGTGTCGACCTCAAATTGGGGTGTTGGAGGGTGTTAGGGGTGTAGAAATATCCCTGTTGAAGACCAACTGAATATCGATACACAGAGGATTGCGAATACTGTAAAATATGGCGGGAAAGCCAGTTTCTAAAGGTACTGTGAAATAATCGAAATCGAAATCGCGATTATATAAAAAACCGTAATCGTAATCGAAATCGTAATCGTGAAAAATAATCGAAAATAATCGTAATCGTAATCGGAAAAAATAATCGTAATCGACCCAGCTCTACTAGTAAGGCTAGTATCAAGCAGCACAATCAATAAATCTGTATCAATAAATGTATATTATTATATATCGATATATATCGATGGGTAAACCTACACATGCCCCATCTGAAAAGAACTAAATTACAGAAGTTCAACTTATAGATTTAGACTTCTTCCGCGATTAGGATGAGTGATTCTAACAGAAGGCTATACAAATTTCAGTTACATTAATATATAATATAACAAGGTTTAAAGTGGTTCAGTAGGGACTGCCCTGTGTGAGACAGTGGCGGCTCCACCGGGGGGCAGGGGGCCCGTGCCCCCTATTGAGTGCCTGGCCCCCCAGTGGCCCCCCAGTTGGGACCCTATACTTAATGCTACATACATTAAGCAACAAATGGTTGCCCCCCCATGATTAGAAGTTGCCACCCCAACGGCCCCCCCACTTGCCAAATCCTAGAGCCGCCACTGGTGAGAGAACCACATTCCACTACATTATACAAGGCTATGACTGAAGTCAATGGACTTCACGTTTTTTGTCAAGAAAATTTCGTATTATAATCTATTGTCCATGGGACCATACCATAGCCACAAAACATGCTCAGAAGCAGAGATCTGTCAAGACGTAACTATAGCCGCAAGCAATCGCATTCCGTCTAGACGTACCCATAACTGCTGCTCTGTAGTTTTCGTCGGCAGTTTTTCTTTTTCGACGGATTTTTTGTTTTAGAGACGATGAATATCTTCCGACTTCTCGGAGATCTTTCGCACGTCTTAGCAATTCTTCTGTTACTCATGAAGATATGGAAGACGCGGTCGTGTGCCGGTCAGTCTTTCAAAAGCATGCTTTAAAATCTATAGGCAGGCGCCTAAGATAAAGAGATTCACACAAAACCATAGCGCTATATAAATTCTCGAGATTTTACTTACTGTCTTGGTCGCCGGTGTGGCATGTTTTATCAATGCATCGTGCTATTATTTTGCTATTAGTTAAGGACTTCATTATCTTCATATTTGAGGCTAACTTTTTTCATTTCAATTCCTTTACAGAGATTATAGTAAATAGGATTTGAGAGAATTGTTTGCTTAGTTAAATTTAAGAGAATTGAGAATTGTTCACGGTTCCATTTGTTGCAGGCTAAACACTGACTTATTGGATTTAAATTCAGACGTAGGCCTACATGATCAGGTTTTATTATTTCTTAGCAGTCTGAACAAAGCTGATGTTTATCTCTTTTAAACACCTTGTATTTTCCTGGTTTCGATTGAAACTCCTTAAATATGGATGTAACTGGTTACTGAATTTAACTTAATGTTTTTCAGGTATTTCTGGGAAGTCTCAGATTCTGTTTGTGACAGTCTATGTAACCCGATATCTGGATCTCTTCACCAGCCTCGTTTCTCTGTACAACTCGTTTATGAAAGTTCTCTTCTTGGTCTCCTCCATTGCCACAGTTTATTTGATCTACAAAAAATTTAGGGCAACGTACAACCGCACCAACGATACCTTCAGAATTGAGTTTCTGCTGCTTCCATCCATTGCGCTTGCTGTGCTCATTAACCATGAATTTGCTTTCCTAGAGGTTAATTTATTTTGCTTGATTCATCAATGTTTGTTGCTAATTGTGCATGTTACTTAACATTTTTGCATTTTATTAGCATGGTACTATAAACACTATAAACACTTATTCAGTCTTATTGTAATCTGATGTTGGTTACTGATATCGTTAAACATTCATTGTTCAATTAATTTATTTATGTTTAAAAGAAGTTCTGATTTTCATGGATATGCAACTATTATCCGAGACAGTAGTTAAAGCACTGACATAATTTATCGCAATGAGATGACATATTTTCTGTTTGGTGTGAGTGCGAATTAATTGATATTATTTGGGTATATATGGCAAATTAATGGTGTAAGTCAAGGGCAAATGATGCTGAAAATCAATTAACAGTTGAAAATGTCCAACATATTTTGATATTTTTCTCATAGGCATGTCTTTGAATTTCTAAGTGCATGTAGAGTTGGCATTGAGCATAATTAACTACCATTTTATTTATAACAAATGCTTTTTTCCTGCATTTATGAATTGTAAATGGTTGCTAACATTTATTTTCTGATATGCTAATTTTGATTTAGTAAAATAACTAATGAAGAATGTTTGAAGAGAATGGAAAACAGAAAGACCCTGATGAAAGAGATTGCTAAAAGGAAAACACAGTATGCTGGACATATAATGAGAGGATCATGCACACAGCAACTCTAAATGTCTTGGAAGGGAAATATGAAGGAAAAGCAACTAAAGGACGACCACGAAGAACATGGTCAGACGACATAAAAAGCTGGACTGTCATAGAAAATTATGAGGAAATGAAAAGATTAGCTGAAGACCGAGACAAATGGAGACAAATCATGACTGCTAACCTTCGAATCGAAGATGGCACACCATGATGATGATGATTTAGTAGGGAGTTTTTTCTCAATTTCTGTATATTTTTTTCTAGATTCTTTGGACATTTTCCATCTATCTTGAATCGGTCGCCATTCTTCCGCAGTTGTTCATGATCAGCAAAACTGGCGAAGCTGAGACGATCACTAGCCATTACCTGTTTGCTCAAGGCTTGTATCGTACTTTGTACATCTTCAACTGGATTTATCGTTTCCAGTATGAGGGCTTCTTTGATCCCATTGCAGTTATTGCAGGATGCATTCAGACAATACTCTACTGTGATTTCTTCTACCTGTACATAACTAAGGGTAAGTGTTAGGAATCATAGATAATACCATAAAAGAGAAACTAGCAACTAAAATGTGTACTGTAATAAAGTATAAATTCCCGGAGATATATTATTTTTATTATTTAAGCACAAAAGTGACTTATAATAGAATTTATTGCATAATAACTGTAGCAGACATTTATTATATAGCATTTAGTTATGAACATAAGGAATAGAAAAACAGAACACTTAGATTTCAGAAACCATCTGTGAATCAGTGAGCCAATCACAATGGGTGGAGACCTGATTGACAGATGGCTGTAGATGATATATGCTTAAATAATAAAAATAATATCTCTCCGAGAATTTATACTTTATTACAGTACACATTTTAGTCGCTAGTTTCTCTTTTATGGTATTATCTATGATTCATAACAGTAAGTATTTGCTATGAATATCATCTCATTCAAATACTTCTGTTTACTAAGCACATAGTTTAAATATAGGGGAAATTTTAGCAAATTTACTATTGCACTGGAGCAGTTAATCATGTTTACTGTAATAGGATTTGAGTAATTTGCATTTTCTTGAGCTAAATGATTCATTCTATGGCTCACATGAAGTTAATTGTCACTAGTAATGGTTAGTGTTTTTGCATCATTGAGGCACTATTAATTTTATTTTAACACTTCTATGCTAGTAATGTAAGCAGCATTGTTTGTCACTCACTGCTAGCATTGGGAATGTGTAGATAACTTTGTTTGCTTTATGTTTCTGTTTTGGCACAGAGCCAGAACAGGTTTCCTATTGGTACATTGTACTTTTGTAGGAAATGATTGCAGTACGTTCTGTTTTGTTCTGTGATTAAATATGGAAATTATTCATTTTATAGTTACAGTTTTTATTAAAGTGGTTTCATCCAAAATAATTTTGAAACCTGCTTTGCCTTTTAGTTTGGCGTGGAAGAAAATTTGCGCTTCCAGCATGAAAATTACAAGCATGAATCTTTGGAGATTTCCTCCTATATCCAGAGCATTTGCCGTGGAGGCATTCTTTATAGTGTCTTACATTGCTTAGATATGGGACTAAAGTAAAGTTTAACGTGTTTCTTTGAGTAAATTTTAACCAATTTCTAAAACTTCTTTTATTATATTAATTGAATCTTTCATTCCATTTCTGTTGAGCATCTGTAGGAAACGTTCTAGGTGATGGAATATTAATGCCCAGCTTATCTGTAAATATGAACAAAATAGATGTTTACTTGGTAGCATGTCTTATGGTGGGTTGTAGGGCTGTCGATTATTTTAAAAAGCTGCCCAGGTACTCGTCCAAATTTTGTATGGGTACCTGAATTAGCATAACCTTCGTTGTGGCCTCTTATCTCCACACCCTACTATAATATAACCATACTTCCCCTCTGGGCCCAACAACTAAGATAGACCACCTTGACCATTGTGTCACACTCCGTCTCCGGTCCCGGCAACTAATGATTCTATCATGGACGGAGGGTGAGTGCGACTTAATGGTGTCGCTCCCCCATTGGTCCTGCAACTAATAGAATCATTAGTTTCAGGAACTGGAGGGGGAGTTTTACTTAGGGGTCATGTTTCTGCAGGTACCCCTACCCAATTTTGCTGCCTGGGTAGTAGGACTGCAATGGGCACCCAGGTACCCATTAACAACCCTAGTGGGTGGTCTTTTCATAAACTGTTCTTGGCAAAGTGTAATTTGTAGGCTATTTGGTAGAATTATTACCTTGGTAGTAGTTCAGTGTGTACAGGACCTGTAGCAAATACTAATTTCTGGAATGGTTTGTTTTTTTACTAGAATTATTATCTGCATAACATTGGCAGGTTACCACCACAGAATTTAGTGGGTGAGATAACAGTTCATATAATGAAATGAACTCTGATACAGCAGAGTCTGAATGTTTGCTGGCCCGTTATTATAGAATTCTGCTGTATACAAGTTTTCAAATGACTCGATTAAAATCAGATTGTTTTTCTTACTTATGCCTGGCTGTTGCCATATTATTTCATTGAACAAATTCATTTCTATGTACCGGTACTATTAGTTAGGTGCAGTTCAAGAGAAAATTTTTTAAACAGTTAATGGTTTGTTGGGCTTTTTTCAATACATGTAATTTGCAAAGGATCTTAATTGTAAAGTTCATTGTTTGTTTTTTTAAATGACTGTAGGCTTTGGTGTTGGTGCTTTGATTTTATAAAAGTAGTTTCAACAGTCGTGTAGTGCAGAGTTTTACAGGGATTAATATTTTTTATTAAATAAACATGTTTAGTACCCAATTCACAAGTGTAAAGCAGTTATAGGCTTGGATACACTTAACATTATGCGTGAGATTTTTTTAACCTGCTGTCTTTAGAAAATTGCTTTTACCTTTTGTTGTCAGTAAATCTTTACTATGAATGTATGCTTTCTATATCCTGTTTATAATAGACGATTCTTTATATCCATTATGTTCACATTGTTGCTAAACAATTCAATAGAAATCATTAACAACCTGTTAACACTGACTTGGACAGCATGAACCCTTTGTTAGATTGTCATTTTATTTGGACTGACTGAAACTCATAGGTTTCTTTTAAGTGGCTGACACAGGCTTTCAGTTTACTATAATAGCCTTCATTCTCTTCAGGACAATGTGACACATACAATGTAACTTTTAATTTGTTATATGATGCAATACAGTAAACCAGTTTCATGTTCTAACATGTGTAACCCACTGACCCCCAGTCACCACCAATACTACCTATTCAGTGCCTATTACACTGTAATATCATTCTACTTAATATCACATAACTTGAACAGTTCATTAATGTGACTGTTTTCTTTGGTTTTTGCATCACCATAATGTTTACAACTTACGGCCAATTTAGAATTAGACTCTGAGAAATGGAACCTGTAACTTCCCTTAAGATTGTTTTCTAACACATGTGCTAAAATTCCCTATGTTAAAAGTTACAATGCATGAACTGATCTCTATCAGCCCAACCGTATTTTGTATAAAGAATCTACCGTAGATACTTAATTTTTCCTTTCAAATTGCTACATGCAAGCCCGTAGTACTGTAATAATGCTTTGTGCCCTGTGATCTTATCCAGTCATTGCCCTTACAAGTTGATTACCACCCATTAGTATAGTTAGCAACTTCTGAACATCACTATCATTTGATGCTCGGTCAATAGGTTCCTTGCACCAAAAACCACTTATTCTTTCTATCTTGCGGTTTATGCTTTAGGACAGGATAATTTCTGATTGCATTTTCATTGTCAAACATAAGAAGTTCCACTCAAGCATCTGTTTCCTTGAAGCTTTTTTCCTTTCTGTTGCCTTTCTAAGCATCAAGTCCTCTCTAAGGATGTGCCCTAATCAATTTTTCTGTCTACAACTGATGATAATCAGAGCAACATAAATGGGAGTATAATAAGATATGTGAACCTTTTAACATTGGAGCTTGAACAGATTTCTTGACATAGAGTTTTTAAAGATACCTGAAAAGACTCTGCTCAACGTGAAATTTTGTACTAATTCATTTACAGCAAAATGTTTTAAAATGTTTTTTGTTAATTATGTGGCAAAGGCATTTAAGAGAGCTAAAAAGAATGTTTTATTAGTGGCTTCAGTGAGTTAAATCAACATGAGAAAAGGCATCGTCATTATCCATTAATGCAACATCTTGTTAATTTCTTCAGTGCAGATAAAGTACATGTACAGTATAGTAGAAACAGCTTCATCTCAGGCACTTATGAGTAAAAATTCATAGTAAATCATGTAACTGTAGCCTGTAGCAATCGGTCACTGGTGATACGTGAAGGTAATGTAGTGGTGCAACAAGATTATGGGTAAAAAGATGTCATGTCATGTAAAAAAGAACTCTTGAAGAGAATGTGGTTAGATTAGAAAAGAAATTCCATGCTTAGTAATTTTTGGCTTGGACGGTCATTAGTCTTGTAATCTCACTGATTAATGAAAGAAAAAGAGAGAAGAAATTAGTCCTTCAGGGAATGTGGACATATTACATAAAATGACATTTTACATTAAATGAAAACCTTGTGCCTGGCAATAAAAAGCAGTCTGCTCAATATACCAAAACCATCTTAATCTCCATCCTGTTGCTTACTATCAATAATGCAAATTCAAAAATAAATGCATGTCTGGCCAAAATATATTGTAACCAAATCCACAGGATGTTTAAACAGGAAAACGCTTCCTTACTAACTGAAGGCAAAACCAACCATACAAAATTAAAACCAATACTAATCTGGAACCTGCTAACATTATGAAATTCAGAATTATATGGAAAATATCCATAAATGATTTTATTAACTTTCTTTACAGCATTAAATCATTGCTGTGAATGGCATTGTACAGTAATTAGAATAAAATTCTGCGGAAAACCATCTCAAGTAAAATATTCATGCAGTTGACCGGATCGAACACCAATCAAATCCAACAAAAAACCCTTACGTTAAAGAGTTTTATCAGATTAAATTTCTAAACATTATAAAAATATTACTCTCCTGGTATTCAAATGTCAACAGAACACAGAAATGAATGCGCAGAATGAAACCACAAAATAGGAAGTAATGATTAAACAACCTTGGCATCCAATTAATATCACAAGTCAAGTTTAGCATTCCGTCATTGCACTTCATAAAACTTACAAAAAACTTACTGTGTAATCACTTACAGATGAAGCATCTCAATTACTTCTGGAAGTACAGTAAACAATGAGCAAATACAATAGAAATCCAGAATATACTTTTAATGGTAGTCAAAATTACAGGTAATGCACAAAAATTGTAAAATATTTTTACCGAAACACCTTTTTCTGCAGTTCAACAGTGCAGTGCACCATTCACTTTTATGCATTGAACTTCTGCACCACAGAGGTGAAACATCTGCACAAGAACAACTAAAATTGCACAATTTACTCTTACTGCACAACCTTTCCATGGGAAAACTGCTGTTTAGCAAAAATTATCAATATTCATGTTATAATAAAATCATTTATTGTCAATTTCAACAACTGCTCACATAGTGCAACATTACTCAGAAAGTGGAATTTGTATTAACAAGTGTTGTATATGACAATGAAATGGGGTAATAGGATCAGAAATCATGAAATGCTGAGGGCAACATTAACAAAATTAACTATAAATTTTCAGTTTCATTAGTTGACAAATGGGGCATCTATGGCTTATAAACTACTTGCTTGCAACATAATGCCTAAGCTTGGTGAAAGATCAGTTACGTGGGGGAATCCAATCCTCTGGAACGGTCTCCCTGACTACGTTACTAACTTGAACAATAGCGCCCAGTTTGCAATGAACCTTAAGACGCATTTGTTTAGAAATCGTACAATTGTTAGGTGTGAAGCGCTCTTGACTTAGGCATTGCCTTGGGCATAGTGCTATATAAATTGTCAAAGATAATATTAATAAAAAGTAATTATAATGTAAGCGTATCAACAAGTGAATCTTTCATTAAACTATTTACAATGAATGAACATAACTAAACAAAAGCTGACTTCTCATTTCTCAATTTAAAAATATGCAAAAACCCTCAAAATTTGCTCTTTTGTAGACAAAGGGTTAGGGTTAGGGTTAGTTGCTTAGTCACAGTTGCTTGGACATCAACTGCTGCTGTTAAATACCAAATGGAATTCATTGAAATTCAAACTGACAGTGATCTGACATAAAGTCATGAAATCTAAAAACGAGGCTACAAAACCCTTTACAAAATCAACCTAGAGCTCACAATTAGGGTATAAATGAAATGCAAATGGAATAAATTAATTTTTATGCATGCCATTGGTTGCTGGCAAGTCCACCAGTTACAGAATCAGTTAACCCTTTTGCGTTGGCAATCTGCGTAACCAATATGTTATGAAGCCAAAATATCAGCCTTTCTGTGGTCACAGGGTTAATGCTAGCCATATATGCAGCATGATTCAGTTTCAATAATTTGCACTCACTAATTAATCAACATACAGTATCTGATATGCTTATGCTTTCATAACTTGCATCATATCATTTCACACAAACAGCGGATCAATCTGCTACTCAGTTAACATCTGCTACTCAATTGCCACCGCCATCTGGCAAATGAAGGCTGAGTTGACCTTAGGGCTTCTGCGGGTCTTAAACCCGTGACCTTCTGCTCTACTGTTCAACGTTGTTACCATTCTGCCAACTTCCTGCCGCCAATTTTTAAATTTTAATTTTAACCAAATGTAGAAAAACCAAATGCACAAATATATCACCCATTTAGAAACTAAACTTTGCACTTCTGACAATTTGGTATGCCTTAAAGCAGGGGCGTCCCCCATTATGATTTTGTGAGTCTTTTGAACAATCCATTCACAGTTGCTTGGACATCAACTGCTGCTGTTAAATACCAAATGGAATTCATTGAAATTCAAACTGACAGTGATCTGAAAAATGTTTTCTTTGCCTTTTACAGTCATTATGTTTCAGCAGACTATTATCCAAATTAATCACAAGATGCCAGGAAGGTAATTGCTTTGTTTGGAAGCATCTACTGCTGTGAGCAGCAGCTTTCAAGAATTAAGAATGCAAAACCATGCTCAAGGTCTTCCATCACAGATGAACATTTGGCAGCAACGCTAAGAATTGTGATTTCCAACATTGGAGCAGGTATGGACTACTTGTGCAAACAAAAGCAGTGTCAGATTTCTCACTAAATTTGAGATGCAGCTATAAAAGATTTTGTATCATAAATATTTACTTTTACAATACATAACTATTCACAATTTTCAGATTTTATGAATTTTGCACAATGAATTGTTGATATTGAGCATTAGTTATTCATTTTGAATGACTTTCATTTGCCGCTAATCTGGTCCTCCATTCTTGTAAAACTGCCTGTGGCTCTCCGAGAAAAAAGGTTGGACACCCCTGTCTTAAAGGAACACACTGCACTTATTTATAGCACAAACACAACAACATCTATAAAAATATTTTCAAGGCCACCTTCATAACATGCGACGTTTCTTTTGGATAACATTGACAGAAAATTAACTTGTTTTTTAATCAAAAACCCAATCTCAAAACAAAAGTAGTCAAGTGCCAAAAATAGAGAAATGATAATAATGAAAGCATTAACAAATCAGCAATGGCAACATCACAAGACCTGGCGAGAATAAAGATCCATGATATATATATGATAACCAACAAAAACCAACCAAAGCATTCACCTGGCGGTTGCAGATTGCTCAGTTAGCTTACAGGAATGCTGACTTAATGGAGTGACAAAAAGGAATGATCAAACCCTGCAGCTAATCGCATCATTTCATGGAACATGTTGACGATCGAGTGATTGATAATGCTGGTCATTCAAATGAAGGTTAGAAATATCACAGATGTAAGTTCTCACACGCCCGGTCACCAAAAGTACATCGAGGTGTTGACGACCAGTTGTTGGTGAGTTTGAGGGTGATGATTACCTCTGCATTGCTCTGCAGCGGGGCTGCGGATAAATGAAACCGAATCCTGCGTGACATAAAACTCTGCGAGGGCTTGACGATGAGAGCGGCCATTCTGAAAATAATAAACAGTAGACTTACATCACAGCTGCATTTTCCGCTGAGAAAAGATACTAAAGATAACGATACAGAGTTTTGTCTAACCAAACAGCAGTTTTACATGTAAAAGTTTGCATGGCTTTCAAATTCAACTCAATTCTGCATAGTAATGGTTTACCTAGAAGCATTGACATTGCAAGTGATACAAACTCAGCCAATTATATTTTGAGGTCATATGACTGGTGTTTAAAAGGTGTGGTGTTCAAAAGGGTGTTTAAAAGGTAAATAGTTTTCACTGTTCTTTTGTTCTGCAAGATCAAAGGCTAACCTTATACCTTCAAATTATAACCTTATTATGAGCCTTTATGCCTGCAATTAAAGAATTATCAACCTCCAAACTACTCTGAAATTTGATACAAAGTTTGAAACAAGTTTTTTTATATATTCCTTTCCTACATGCTACAAATTATATGAAATATCTGAAGAAATGTAAAACTATGGCTTATCAAATCCATACAACTGCAAAAATCGGAGAGAGAGAGAGAGAGAGAGAGAGAGAGAGAGAGAGAGAGAGAGACAGACAGACAGACAGAGACAGACAGACAGACAGACTTGACTAACCATATATTGGACCCAAAGCATTCCAGTGTGCATGAAAATAATTCCTGCTGATAAACTGAAGAGTAGAATTGCAATCAAATGCATAACCATCCATTTATTAATGACAAATCGAAACCTGCAACAAATATTTAAACTACACTGATTTTCTGTTTATTGAAAACAGTTTTCAGGCTAATCCAACTTAATTAATTAATTAATCAGATTGGATTAATTAACTCCAATTAATTTAACTCTGACGATTGAATAATCCATTGGATAATATGCACAACTAGACTGAAAAATGGTACACTATAACTGTCCTGGATAATTAATACTTTTGAATTTAAATCTTCAATTTATATAGTGCTTTGATAACGATGTACAGTTCTTCCCGCGTTATCTCACCCCTCGCTTTCTCACCAAACTCACCTCTTGCTAATGAAAGGTCCAGAACAGGTTTCCTCCCATGTTATTTCCCTTTTTATCGGTGATGTTAAGAAGGACCGAACCCCAAGGACGAGGATAAGGACAAGGACCGACCCCCAAGGACAAGGATAAGGACAAGGACTGACTCTCCAAGGACGAGGACAAGGACTTACCCCCAAGCGCAAGGACTGACCTCTGAGGAGGACAAGGACAAGGACAAACCTCATATACTTTTTACTGCTATAAGCATACACATAAGCATACTGTCTACAGCTAATTTGATTCTAATGGCGAGCGCGACAGATTGTCACACAATCATTTATTATGCATAGACATCATTGTAGATCGTGAGTTAACCGTGGTTTTGCCGTGAATTCGCGGCATTTTCCCAAAAAAGATGCCGTGAATTTCTACTGGCCCTAAACATATAGCACGCAGGACCTGTCCAGAACTGAAGCGTCGAAATTTTATGAGTAACAGGCGCATACATACTTAACCAATGACAAGGCATGCATGGTTATGACGCTGCTAACCTCAGAGGCCTTTTGTTTTCAACTTTCTTTCCAGTTTTATCCGCGGCATTAGAAGAGAAAGACGACATACTGTCAAATTCGCAAGACAGATTTGTGGCAGATGTTTGCTCAGGTTGACAAAACTGTCACAGTAAATCGCTTACATTAGGAGATAGTATGTGCATAAACAAATAAAACTGTAAATTTCCGCGAAAGTCTAATTAATTGTCGGCGCATAAAACAATAATTAGACATCGTCAAGAAACTTTGTCCTCTGCCATCTTGGTCATAGATAGATATCAATATAGCCAATGATCTCTATGTAAACAAGAGCTACATAGCATTATTGCTGGTAACTTGAAACATCTTTGCGCTCCCCAATATTTTGATTTATGCGACTGCCAAGCTTAAAAGATCAAATCTTACCCTTCAGATTAGTGTATATAATTGGCACATACTGTATGTATAAAGTAGCACAAGACATCAGGTTTTTATAACTGCATTACAGTACTTTGTTGCTCCGTATCTTGTTCTTATGCTGTAAAACTGAAGCAAAACCAAAGAATTTATGGACGTTAAGTTACAAATGAGAAGCGCCAAAATAATTGCTATTCTGTATTTCATTGGTTTCACGTGGAACCCATGTTGCATTAGTCCAATGCTAACTTAACTTAGCCATCCACATCTTCTGACCTAGACCATTTAGCAGGGCAGAGGGCAGCGGATATACACAATCAGGGATATTTTTACACCCCCTAACCCATCAATTTGAGGTCGACACTCCCAAAATTTGGTAATGTGATATTGGTATGCATACAAAATGCATACGAATTAGCCATGAACACCTCCAAATGGAGTACATCCCCAACTTTTATTTTCGGATGACCTTTTTTGCTTGTCAGCCTTTTTTGAGACTTGATGACGTTTTTGCTTGTCAGCCTTTTTCGGCAGAGACTTCCAAATTTCGACACCTCCCAAATTCACAATCCTAGAAATAACCCTGTACACAATTAATTAAGTTCAGCAAGCATTTTCATTTTGTTTTAAGCTAACTGCAGACGGCAAAGTAGACATGTGCAGAGTTGCATTGTCAGCAGGTCAGGTGAAAGCTACTGTGTATATAATTAATCGAAAAAATTTTTTTCCGATTAATTGAAACAAGAAAATTTAAAACAGTACCAGCCCTACTATTTAGATAACATCTAGGAAGTTTGGAAGCAAACTCCTATTAAACTGAAAATTGATATAATGAATTTTGTTCATCTCTGAATTTTCATCAACATTACATGGTAGTTTCTTCTCACTGCTGAACCATGGCCACAAATAACAGAACAGAGTACAAACTTTCAGAAGAGTAGTCATTACATTTGCTAAAGATGTAATCAATCAATCAATCAATCAATCAATCAATCACGTCAGCATCATTATAATAATGCATTAGATCCCCAGTTAAGGGGTTAATGCATTAGCATCAGTTGACAAATGAATAAGAGTGAAAATCAGTGATGTCAGTAAGCATGTTCCACATATCCCATGGAGTAGGGGCCCCACATATAAGGGGCCCTCAATAGAGTAGGTAAAGATCTTTTTTGCTCGTCACAATGATGCACAATGGGGAAGGGACAGGTAGCCTGGCAGGGCCCACCCAATCCTAGATACGGCATTGGTGAAAATCATTGTCAGAAATTATACCCAGGATGAAATTTGTGACCTGGAGCAGTGGGGGGGGGAGAATATGTTGAGCTTGGGGGATGTAGTTGCTGGGAAATGTAGCAGTGGGGGGATGTAGTGGTGGGGGATGTAGCAGTAGGGGGATGCAGTTGGGCAGTGGGGGGAGGAGATTCCCCCTTTCCACCGCTACAAATCGCACCCTGATTATACCCATGACAGTTTGCAATGAAAACTCCATAATTGGTTAGTGAAATAAACCACATCCAAACAGACCAAACCAGTGAATCACTTTCATGCAGTCAAAATATAACACAATGACAAAAGTTCTTTATCGAGCACAGCGTGGATCTTGCAGCATATATCCAATCCCAAAAACAGTAGCACTGACCAAACGGTCTAATGTGATTAATGCATTAAATCATTGCACGAGACAAACTTCTGTTTAGCTGCAATTATGTTACTTTAAATTTCAATATATCAGTCAACAGAACTAACAATATTCCAGAACATTCCATACAAAAACTGGTCGATCGATTTAGTCCGAGAATTGAACAGTGCCCAAACAGGAAAATTCCCAACAATAATTAGTACAACTTGCATCATCCACAGAGTCAACATATAAAAAGCCGATAACTATAAGACTCCAAGAAGGCTGTGCAGTTCTTCATCGTCCATGACAGGCTCCTCATTGTCATTATAAGGTCTTGTGTGAAAACTTGATCGATGACTTCGACGCCGCGGTGACGAACGATGGACACGATGGCGAATGCTATGGCTTCTCGACTTTGACTTTGTCGCGTGAGCCACAATTTGTGCGATGCGAGCATCAAGACCGCGAAGTTCGTCAAACTGCAGAAAAATTTAAAATCAAAAATTCGAAACAACCCTTTTGCAGCAGCAGACCCAAAGGAAGTCTGTCAAACTAACCAGCCTGTTCGTTTTGTCTTCATTGTGATTCTCATCACCCCCCCAACACTGCCTTCCTGTAAAGTTTAAAACTTTGCTGAAGATTTGAACCAAGGTGGGTCTATCAGCTTTATTATAATGATCTAAACCAAAAATAAGCAATAACAAATTCTCTTTCATTATTCAACATCCAGTCTATACTAAGTTAACCCCCAAAATATCTATACATAAATCCAAATAATTATCAAGACTCCAAGTCTCCACCGATCAGAAAACCAATCTCACCGGAGTAATACTCTCCACTTCTTTGATCATTAGGTTCGTTTGTGTTTGATCTTTAGCAGCATTCAAGGATTGTGTTCCATTTTGATGAACATCAGAATTAACCACAGAAGCAATCTTATTGGAAAACTCCACCAAAGAAGAATCCGCTGGAATGCCAAAGTCTCGTTTACCATGCAATGCGCTGGCAACCGGCAGGTTCGGCACGGTCTTGTCAGGAAGGAAAGGCACCGAGCCAGCAAAATTAGAATCGGCAGTGTGAAATTTATTGTCATTTCTATCATGCATAATGTCTTGACTAAATACTGATGACAGGTTGTCGGCAATTTCAAACTTCAAAACGTTTGGCAGAGTTGACACAACGTCAAGAGAACTGATGTTACTCTCATCTAAAGAGTCTATCAACTGAGTGGCTTTATTTTCCGTCAATCCAGTTGAAGCGACAATCGAATGCCTTTCATCTTCTGATAACTTTTCTTGAAACAACAACAACAACAACAACATAAGTTAGCAAAATGCAGTAGCCTCTAAAGTACTTTTATATTTTCAGTTCGGAATTAAAGAAATTGTAATGTGCATTAAAGAATAACACCACGCATTCTTAATTAATCCTCCAGTCAGGGATATTTCTATGATTGTGAATTGGGGGGGGGGGGGTGTCGACCTCAAATTGAGAGGGGTGTCTGGAGCTAATTAGTATGCATACCATTGTCACATTACCAAATTTGGGGGGGAGGTGTTAATCTCAAATTGGGGCATTGGGAAGTGTTAGGGGGTGTAAAAATATCCCTGATCCTCCTGCTTCTTCATCCGTCAATCATGCATCAAGTAAGCAATGAATAAAATCAAGAAGTCACCTCACTCAAATCACAAGTCTAAGAAACAAAATGGTATCAAATTTAAATAACACTTAACTCAAACTTTATAAAACTGCATCAACTAAAGCAGGAAAGTATAATTATTGGTGGACAAATATCACAGGGAAAGACTTGAATGCATTTTCACACGAATATTGATGCATTTCTATTAACCCCTTAATGGTGTATTTAACTGTAACTCAATGTAAAATGGACGGATATATCCGGGATCCCCAGTTAAGGGGTTAATTAAAGATATGCAACAAAATACCTGAAATCAGTACATCCACTCTTCCTTCTTTAGTTTCAAGCATATCAATGGATCTCAAAGCATTCACTTTAACTTGCTGAGAAGCTTCCATTCCTTTGTCCTTCAATCTACGCTCTTTTTCTTGCATATTGAAAGCGGCCATTTCACGAGAAAATATCTATTTCAAATATTAAAATAATGCAAACGTAAATTGAATGAAAATATAGCACAGAAATTTAACTGTGATTAATACGAGAACAATAAAACCATTGAAAATAAAATGGCCACTGCTGATGCCTTATATACAGATAGAGTTCTTCTGATGAAATAATTTATATATTCACTCACTTATGCTAACTGACTTAATTCAAAATCAGTCCTGATACTGAATTAATTTTGCATATATATATATATATATATATATATATATATATATATATATATATATATAATGAAATTACCATATACCATGAAATTACCTAATGAAATTACATTTTAAAAAAACTGCACAATTTCTCCAATGCTAATATAATCTGCTAACCTGAGCAAAGTCATCACCATCTTTAACCGTGAAGACCTTTTTAAATTTTCTGTAAATTTCTTCCGCCCAGTGTCGGATTCTATCGCTTCC
Source organism: Metaphire vulgaris (assembly GCA_018105865.1). Taxonomy (NCBI): domain Eukaryota; kingdom Metazoa; phylum Annelida; class Clitellata; order Crassiclitellata; family Megascolecidae; genus Metaphire; species Metaphire vulgaris. Next base: position 6,617,179 of record CM030864.1, on the reverse strand, counting down.
TTTGTATTTACGACACTAGATATAGAAATCCCCATCAATTGTAATGCTCCAGAATAACAGATTACAGACATAGCTACCCTTAAACTGACTATTCAAGTCCATGTGTTTCTGTAACATATTCCAATTCTGAAGATGATGATGATGATGCTCTGTCAGACAGAAGGTCCAAATGGCTTTTGCCACCCAAGGGGGAGGCAAATGATGTGATTTCCCAATGCCTTCCTCACAGACAATTGTGACGAACAACTTGTCCAAGGCTGCTTTGCAGTGGCTACAGTAGGATTCGAACCTACTACCCTCCAAATAAATGGCAAGAATCCTACTACTACTCCACCACATCCCCAATTATAATTATAATTATATCACTGCACAAACAAATGAGTTTAGATTAAACTTTAAAAAAAACTCAAACTTTAATTTAACTCGTATGCATTTATCTGATGCCACCATAGGCCAACACTAGAATGGACAATCCAGCAAGAAATGAAACCAGGGAAAAACACAAAGAGGGCGATCAAAAAGAAGGCGGGCAGATGATGCGGAAGAGTGAACAGGACTGCAGATGTCAGCAGCAGTCATGAAAACACAGGACAGACATTGCTGGAGAAAGGAAATTCATGCTGTCACCTCAACTACAGCATATGAATTCAGGATGAAGAAGATGAAACGATGATGATGAAATTATCTGAATGGATTTTATTCCATCACAAAACTGCATCGTTCTGTTAACACACTATCACTTTTTATACAAATATCAATATAAAACTGCATAAATAAAGAATATCAATATTGTATCAGTGAACTTACTTTTTTAATGGTAGAAACTATCGATGGATTTTTTACAATCATCGTCCGACTCAGATCGAGAGCCTCAAGTTCTTTCATGATAGCGATACATTTGTCAATATCCTTTTTAATAAAGTACAAACAACGTAATTCAAACATCAAAAACAAACTTGCTTATATTTTAGTGTTTTAGAAAATGTTGTACTTGTTATGGTGTTGATGCTTTTCTGAAAGCATCAACATCATAACAAGTATAACATTAAACTTTATATAAGTTTTACACACAGACACAAATACGATATTTATACAGAATTTAAAAATTCATATTAAAGAAAAAATAAATATTGACCGTATTTGCAAAACTGAGAGCTTTCTTAATCTCCTCCTCCATCTGCACCACTTTCTTTTCAGTAACTGCCACTGCAATAGAAGCGTGAAAGAAAAAGCATATTTACAGACCACGGTAACAACAATAATAAGCAAATGCTAATTAACCCTTTCGTTACCGCGATAAGTGCTAAATGCCCTAAAGCTACTGTGCCAACATTAGAGAGTATGTTGACACATTTTACATGTCATGAAGACACACAAAGCACTAAAGGTTAATGACATGTTAACATGCTATAATGGCAATGATGGGTTAATACAGTAGAATTCCTTTACAATGGAAAATCAAGGGACCACAGAGGCAATCCAATCTTATGGAATGCCCTTCCAGACTTTGTCACTAACTCGATAACCGATAAACAGTTCGTAAAGAATCTAAAGACATTTGTTCAATGCGTCGTTTGACTGCTAACCTTATGTTGTGAAACACTCTTGGTTTAGGCTTCTAAAGGCCTTGCTATAGGGCTATATAAATTGTCAGATAATAATAATAATAATCTTATATTAGAGTACATACATTCAGCTACTTTCTTTTGTGGCATTTTCAATAGGTGGGTTGCACACTTGAAATACGGGGATCAATTTTGTTTTCCATGACACAAAAACTCTTGCTTATCATACTTACGTCATAGAATACTTATGCTATAGAGAACTGTACTTAAATTTTGCACAAGTGATTCAGCAAGAAAACTTCTGGTACAGCTCTTGTTTTCTCTCAGAGCAATCCAAGAAGCAATGACACTAGAAAATAGTGAATGATTCAAAGATTCAGAGATCAAAATTGCAACAGCTCACAATGAATTCTTTCCTTTTTCTTTTGTTCGTACTTCAATTTTTTCTTTAATTCTTTCTCCTCTTCTTTAGATTTTCTATAAAGCAATCATCAAACTCATCAATTTGTATTTAGCAGATGGTCTTATCAACACTTTTATATCATCAACGGCCAACGTGATGGAAAATACCCAAGTAAACGATGGTGTGTTATGCCAAAACATTTTAAATTTCACAAGTTCACAAAGAATTTAATAACATAACTGCATAGTGATCACCAACATACTCTATAACCACTAACTAATAAATTTATTTTTTTACTAAACTGCCACAACGATAATCAATATCATAGAACAAGAATTTTGTTGAAATGAAATTCAACTCAATCAAATAATGTGCTAAGGAGCGTCATTTGGGCCAATATAGTTATGTCTGTTCCAAGTCCCAGCAATGGAGGAGGGCTACATAATGGGCCGGCCCACGTGGGTAGAAAAAAACATCTGCTTGTGTCAATGGGATCAAGAAAAAAGAAAGTGAAAGAGAAAAGAGTTACAAAATAATCTTTAAAAGACCAATAAATAAGAGTATTAGAAAGTATTATTTAAATTATTATTAAATTAAATTAATTAAATTAAATGTATTATTTACTTACCCTAGCCTAACTGAATTCCTGCTGCTCTCTTTCCTACTTTCACCGTGTCGGTTCTTCTGTTTAGGTTCACTATCTTTAATCGCTTTGTCGTCGCTCTCTCTAGAGCTTTCTTTTTGCTCAGCCTAAAATTTAAAAGGCAACAGAAATTTAAAATTTAAATGGCAACAGAAAATAAAGAACACCTTCAACACAACGATACGAGCAAGAATTAAGAACAAAACAAACATTATGCAAACATTGATATGGAGAAAAATGAACTTCTTTTGGCACATATGCAGGATGAAAGACAATAGACTGGTGAAGAAGATCATGCTGGGAACAATGTATGGAGAAAATCGAAGAGGGAGACCAAGAAGAGAGTGGTTGGATGATATCGAAGAATGGGGGAACGCGGAGCTGCGCACACTGAACAGAGCGACGCAGGACCGAGAAAGATGGAGACAAATTGTGAATCAGGCTTTTGACATCTACGGGTACAGCACCCATGGAGCTAGATGATGATGATGATGAAAATTTATAAAGCTCCTTAGCAAGCAACTTACATTTTAAAAACAGAATTGAAAATTACCATGAAGCAGTTACAGTAAACGATTACACACACAAATGTGCTCTGTGAGGATTGTGCATTTACACTCACATTACATAATTAACCATAAAAGAAATAATAAAATATTTTGCATTACAACAGTCACAGACTGCTTTGACAAGTTGCCTAATAATTCAAGTCTTTCTGTATACTCACAACATGTTTATTAGTCTTTACAATTTTTTCTTTCTCATTTTCAGTATTATCCTTTGGTTCAGAAACTGTTAATGATTTCAAGTCAGGTGAAAATTGTAAATCAGTGTCATCACTCCTTAGCTTTTCTTTCTCACACAATACGGATTTTGCGGTTTCAACTTCACTGCCGAGCTTTTTTCCTAAACTAATTAAAAACACTATAAATACATATTATCATGTTATTGAACATGGCCTCAACACTTTAACATAATTCATCATCATCATCATCATCATCATCATCATCATCACCACCACCATCATCGGCAAGCTCACTGACGGAGCGTAGCCTTTTCCACTAAACATTTCCAAGAATCTCTGTTTTGAGCCGTTTTCCAGGCAGTGAAAAGTCCAACGTTACACGAAGCCAAGTCAGATCGAATTGTTCTGGTCCATAATAATAATAATAACTAATATAATAATTAAATCCACAAATACACTAAAAGTGCTATAATATAAACAATAATCATAGTCCTTTCAACAACTTATTACAGTAAGTAATTTATTAATGCATTACGACTAATCATAATTAATAGCTAAAATTATAGGTCAAACAGTTGACCTATAACTTACATTTAAAGTAGAGTTTCAATATAAAAGCACACGACTGTAACTTGTCAAAAGCATCAATACTACCGCTTGAAAATGAGAATAAAACAACTTGGCAAACAACATTATTGCTAGTAGCATATTTCACATCAGCTCATAATTACAAAACAAAGGATCGCAAAACGTGGGGACAATCGCAAAGAAACACAGGTTGGATTACAAGCTTATAACCACCTCTTAACCCCTTAACTGGGTATCCCAGATATATCCGTCCATTTTGCATTGAGTTACAGTTAAATACACAGTTAAGGGGATATAATTAATGAATAGGACTTCAGACAGTGGATACAATTAATAGATCAGCACTGCCAATGAATGATGCATAATATTATACTTACAGAAATCAGTAAATTATTGAAAAGAATAGCAACATACCTGGCATTGTCCAAACTTGACTCGGGTGAGCTAACAACTGCTGTTCTCTTTGTTGCAGATCTGGCTGCAAGCAAAATAATTCCCCTTATGCTCAGAAGCTAACAATGCACAGTCCAATGGCGGCTCCAGGATTTGGCAAGTGGCGGGGGTGGGGGGCGTTGGGATGGAAACTTCTAAGCAAGAGGGGCAACTATTTATTGCTAGGCATGTAGTAGTTAGTATAGGGTCCCAAGAGAGGGTCAGGCATTCAATAATGAGGGCACGGGCCCTCCCAAGCCCCCATGTGGAGCCACCACTGATACAGTCAACAACCAGCAAATAAAACCAGAGACCACAGCATCTGTGTCAATGGGGTTTTACTGTAAATAGCTATTCACACACACACACACTCACACATGCACACACACACACACACACTCACACATGCACACACACACACATACACACGCACACACACTGAACAATGATATTAAATGAAACTGAAATATATAAAGAAAAGAAATAAAACCCTTAGAAGGATTTGACATTCTTTTTGAATTCCTGCCAACTGTTTTTCTTTTATCTTGGCTCCTTTTCCTTGGACAGTCAAGCACAAATTCACCATCATTGTCCCCTTCGTCACTAGTCATCGATAATTTCGATTCGTTTTCTGATTTCTCATCATCCACATCTCCTGCTTCCTTCTCTTTGGCGGCTACGTCTTCTTCATCACTAGCAGGCGCCTTGCAAGATTTTGATGATTGCTTTCGTGAACGCTGCAAACACGCAAAATGATACCCAGTAAAAAGAAATTGCTTCAAATCTATTCAGCGAATTCAAATATTCATACCAGAAGTCAATGCTATGAATGATTTGTACCACCTAAAAATGCAAAAATTGCTTTCTATCATGCATACATTATTAGAAAATGCCCAGAAATTCACAATAAGGAAACCTTCAATATTTTAGACCACTCGATCGCTAACACCACATCAAGATAACCACTCTGAAGCACTTACAGGCAAAGAGAACTTGTAACGTACACTAGAGAAATGTAGATAAGAACAGATTGAACATAAGAAATACATGTAAATCTATTTTTTAAAGCTTCCAGAATTCATTTAATGCCAGTGACTGTCACAATTATCAACTAACCGTGCTACTGATGTCCTGTTTTACTCGTTTTGTGGGAGGCGATTGAACAGCAGATGGTCCCCTGTTGTTTCTCTAAAGAAGACGAATAAAGCAAAGACACATGATCACTCCAACATACTAATCAACGACCTATTTAACTAATTCAAGTACTCAGCCAACATGTATAGGACTTATGGCATAATGGAGCCCTGAACCTGTCCCAGGACAGAGAACATGATGATGATGATGATGATGATGGCATAATGATATTTTCTATTTGGCAACTCGGAAACAGATGACCTCATCAGATTGCGGTGGAATTGCAAAGTAAATGAAAACTTCACAGGAATAAATCTTAACATCATTCGTCTCCATTAAAACAGCATCAGCAGGAATTGTATGGAATCGTATGATGCGGCTGATGCGACGTCCAAACAAACTTCTCTCAAAATAGTCTCAATTTTTACTCAAATCAAGAAAAGGAAAATACCTTTCCACGAAATGTAGCTCTCTCTTTAGAATGTGACAGCTCAATACTGGCTTCCTATACACAAACCATCAAAATGTTTCGAGCTTCAATCTATCAAATAATCCAATCAGTATCCCATCATGCAACTCAATCTATCCAATCACTTAAAAATCTCAACAAAACATACCAGGACCCAGGGCCAGATTAAGGTCCGAGTAGGCCTGGGGCTGAAAAAAGACCATCACCTATACTGAAAATCTCTGACAAGAAGCAAAAAAAAAGGTTATCTCCCTTCCAAATCGTGCTGACAAGCAAAAAAAGGTTATCTCGAAGATCGGTGGGCCTATTTTCATGATGGGCCGGGGGGGCTACAGCCCCCGCCTTAATATGACCCTGCCAGGATCCATCAGAACAATAAATCAGAGCTGGTTGATTCAAAACTGTTATGAGTCAATTACTCGAGTGAGAGGTTTTTGAACCAACTCTACCGATAACACAAAGTCGACTCATGCATACAACAAGTCAAAATGCAGGTAAACGCACAAAGCTAAGACAGTCCACTGGATCAAGCATCAGACATGGCTACTGCCCAATACAACATCTAATTTAAAAACACCGATATAGCAAAGCACAAGTCCAGTATATAGCTGCTTACAGAATGGGAAGAAACATTTTCATTGCTCTCTGTGCTACACCTTCGTTTTGGATTACGTTTTCCAGAAGCTGAAACTGAAGACTGCCTTCGAGGCTTCAAAATAACGAGAACAAATTCACGGTCAGCAAAGTCAGTTCATATCAAAAGCAATTGTAATGCTACTGATAACAATTTCATACACAGTCAAACCCCAATTTAATAACGTTGTGTCCTTTTATGGAAGGTATGCTTTAGAACATGCAATTCTGACTAAAATTATACAGCATCAGAAAGTTAATAAATTATGTAATCCAGTACAGTAATTTCAAATGCATAACATGTGAATTATATATGAGTGTGTACTATAAGTTAAACTTTGCTATGTCACATTCTGAATGATAATACAAACTAAGCCATAGTATTTATCAAAACAAATACAATGACTGTGTCATTTATAAGAGAATGGTCAGTACAAAAACAAAGAAGCCAAGTAAAATCCATAATAAGTTACTTTGGGTGTCTTTGGCTTTGACTTTTCAGCCACTTGGCTCACTTCTTCCTCATCACTGTCCTCTTCCTTTTCCTCATTCTCTTTTTCTTCATTCTCATATTCATCCTCCTGTAACATAACAGATCTAATATAAAAACAACTAAATCATTATTTAGGTCTTTCACCATGGCAATCCATATAATCAGGGCTGAGCATTTACCGGTAATGCAGCGATTTTTGGAAAATATCTGGTACTCTGGGGCCCTAAATATGCAAGAAAATGCAGAAATGTTCAATTTGTGTGCCTATTTAACATCGCATATTTGCGGAAATTGAGGTTTTTCGGTAAAAAGGCTGACGGGCAAAAAAAGGTCACCCAGATAATCCAAACAGGCATTGATCCCACGTATATCGAAGCCTAATATTAGGAAAATAGCAAAAGGTGCTATATAAGTGATGAAAATAACAGAAAATGTGGATACAAATGCCACATATTTATGCAGACAGAAATTGCATAAGCGGAAAAAAGTGCTTAAAATGCGGCATATTAAAAAACTTCTAAAATATGCGATCGCATAATTGCATTAAACACAGGGCTGTGTGTCAAATGCAATTATGAGATCGCATATTTTAGAAGTTTTTTAATATGCCGCATTTTAAGTACTTTTTTCTGCTTATGCAATTTCTGCATAAATATGTGGTATTTGTACCATGTTAATTTAAAAATAAAACACAAGGCAAACTACATACATAAGCATTTCCATAGGAAGCATCTGAAATCTTCAATCTTTCACCGGCAACTACTTAAATACATAGCTTCGCATTGTACTACAATTAGTACCAGTAATTTATTGGCACATATGATTGGTAACTAAAATTACCTTTCCTAGGTATTTCACAAATGGACGATTGACAATTTCGTCCAGACCCTCATTGAAGCCCCTTCTCTTCTGAGGTGCTCCATATTTGGCCTTGAAGTTCTCATACGGGTAAATATCCTTTGCAGCAAGAAAATAACTGAAAAACAAAGAATTCAGTCACATCACAGAGGAATGTCCAAAATCTATTAGGTAAATCTAAACGAAATACAATATTATTATTATTATTAATTTAATTTTATCGTCCGTTTCAAACACATAGGTGTTCATCGGGGACGCCTCAGACCACAAACCGCAGTGCTCATCGGCAGAGCAGACTGTAGCTGAGGAGATATAAATAAAGGAGCGGTTCTTAGTGAGTCTTCAGAACAGGTGCTATATTAATATTCTATCGCATATGATCAACATTGATGCCGACAACACCAATAGCAGTGATCCATTTAATCGACAAGTTGCTTTCATCAGTGAAGATTTCTGTGTTTTTGCTCTGACACCACACACAGGTATATATATATACCTAATTAAAAGGTAAAGGTTTCGCCCATACTCGAGTTTGAGCATTGGGCCAGGCGCTGACCTCGAGTGCCCGGCAATCACCAAAGTAGGTGGTTTGCACCATTAAGCTGGAGTAGTTTGCTTTCTCCAGACCTGCATTTTACCTTGCAGCTGAATGCCATCCCTCAGTTTTACCACTGCCCTCCAGCGAATAAGGTTGAGTCGACCTTTGGGGCTCCAGTGGGACTAGATCCTGATATGTCAGCATGTCTCTCCAGCGTGTCATCAATCTGCCATCTTTCCATCTATTTACACCTAATTATTGCTTTAAATATAAGTCTAATATACAAAACATCATACAAAGAGTCCATCATTTGAAAAAAAAGAAATGAAAAACCCATGACAATGTATTCTTACATTTCATGAGTTCCATAGAAAAAGATAGGATATTTGCCTTTTGGAATCGGAGAACCTTCTGGTAATTTGTTAATCTACAAAACAAAGTAGATTTTTATTAACTAAGAATTAACAAAACCGCAAGCAAAGTGTTATTGTATATACAATTCAGCTACTATAAATTTGAAAAGCATAACAATCATACAAAGCATAAAAGCAGTTACCATGTAATTCAACTGCAACATTATTGTTCACAAGAAAACAACCATTGCAGACATGGATATAAGTCACAACATTTCAGTATATAACTATAATACATATATAAGTCATAAGACTAGTGCACCTCTATTAGCAGTCTGGCACATGGACAGTTTGGACACATGCACTATTTATGGCTGTGAGTTTGATGTGGCAATTTTTTGGGAAATATGTGTGACTCAGAGACAATAAATATGCCGGGGGAATGCAGAAATTGCCCGCTGATGTGCCTACTTCAGCCTGCATATAAGCAGAATTTGTGTCATGCCACTTAAGTGCAGCAACTTTTCAGAAAAAGTGTGGGTCTCAGAGGTCCTATTTATGGGGGGAAATGTGGAAATGTGCAACGTGTGCATGATCTGAGGCAGACGTATTTCTTTGCAAATGTTTAGCGTAGGAACGGATACATTTCAAGATTCTATGCCTGACCTACAACGCCATCCAGTTCTCAAAACCCACGTACCTTCGTAATCTCTTTACAATTCAAGCGCAACGGTCAATTGGCTCATCTGACAGCCTGACACTCATTCAACCAACAGCCACGTAACTGAAATTCTCAGATCAATCGATCTCATACACTGTGCCTCGTCTCTGAAATGATCTTCCGCCAGAGATCCAAAAGATCAATAACTCGGGTCCTCTTCAGTCCATAAATCAGTCACCATTGGCCATCACTCCACAAACTTTCCGAAAACAACTAAAAACCATTCTTTTCAAGAAATCCTATGATGGAATCCTTACTGCAGGCCTGCATTCTATCCACCTCAAATCTTGTTATAATTCTCCATAAAATACTTTGCTGCGACTGCTTACCTGGATCTACAGCCTTGACCACCACGAACTACGGACTATGTATTTACCTAGACTGAGCGCTCGTGAATAAGCTGGTGCACTGCACCAAGCTTTCAGGCAGCGCTATAGAAATTTTGTGTTTACTTACTTACTTAGGAATTCAGCTAAGACTGCCTTACAGTGAGGTAATCCAGACTAGACTGTTTCTTCAATTTCTTTTTTCTGGCTTTCGTGGTACCGATGCTACTGTCTAAGTCTACGCAAAGTACCTAAGGCTAATGCAGTGTTCATACCACTGGGGCTAGCAAGAGGCTCATTATGGCAGTAGTCGATAATATGCAACATCGTGAGCCTCGATAGTCGAAAATTGAGATTCACTTTCATCGGTTGATTCTGCCATCTTTCAATTACCGGTACAACGACTTATCATAAAAGTGCACGAGAAGAGCAGGAAAAGTGCATAACATTCAATGCTAATGGAAACAAAAGCAAATGTGGTGCAAAAAATTTGCTGAAATAAAATCAGCATATATATATATATATATATATATGATAAATTAACTAAAAATGTAGACAAATTGCTGCATATTTATGCAAAAACCACATACACGTAAAAAATGACCGAAAATGCAGTGCATTACAAAATTTGTTGAATATGTGGTCGCATAATTGCTTCAAACTCACAGCCCTAACTATTGCACAAAGGTTCACACAATAGCACAAATCTAACTCAAATGCAATAGAATTCAGTTAAGCAGCACCAACTATCAGAGGTAGAAGTAACAAGCACAACACACAGGAAAAATGAAGAATAGCCAAGCCATCAGATCAGGCAGAGTAACTTTGTGAACAGCCTATATAAGGAACTGACATCATGATAGAATTAGACACTTTCTAGCAATTAATACAAACATAATGGCAAATCCAAGTTCACCCTTGCTGGCCATGGAGGATATCCTTTTACTTTCCCAAATATTAAATCTCCAGGCTGATAACTCGGCGACTCCATTTTCTGCAATTTAACAAAAAAGGTTGCCATTTATACCATAACAAATCTTAACCTTAAGTTAATAAGTTAACCTTTCATTACAACACATTTTAAATCACTGCATTGACTGGTATTATATTCAGAAGCAGACGACAAGTGATATAAGTCGGTTAAGCGTGAAGTTAATAAGACAAGAAAGTTGATGACCCAGTCAATAACCTTACCACACTTACAGTTATGCTTGCGGATCAAATTGGCAAATCAAACACAGTACTTAAGCCAGGGCAGCCTGATTATTGAGAAACACTACTCAAGTCAAGTCAAAATGGTTAAACTCTTCGAATGCCCACCGAACGAACTTCTAGCAAACATGTGCTACATAAGTAAATACATATTCACCGATAAATAAGAGTAGGTGCCTAATGTTGAGCTAATATGACACATGACAGAGTTCATAAATATTAGAAAACTACATTATAAAATTCACCTTATAATCCTTATTGTTGAATTTAATTTAAAACAGTTAATACATCGAATATTAAAATCGCCGAAATTCAACATCTAACTTCCGTTTATTATACAAATTATTATAGCGCCTGCTTAACAACAATATAAATTTCACCGTTCCTCAGAACGGTGAAATTTGATGAACGGTGAACAGAACTCAGAACTGCAACTTGTGCAGCACAAATATGGCTATTACATACTTGGTTGCGAACAGTGTACGGTATTAAGTATGTTAGCGCTATTGTCTTGCCTTGTCTTGTCTTCATCCCTTCTCGCTTCGAGAGTAGATCGCATTGTAGATAAACTTACACCTCTAGCTATTACTTATGAAATATATTGTGATTGATTCACAGTTTGAGCGTCTTTGCCCATTCTCTGCATCCTGAATAATTATTTTTAAATGTAATTCGTATGTCATTGAGAAATAAATGATTCTTCTTCTACCTCTTCGATGTTGCAGACCAGCTGCTTTATTTTCTTCTAAAATTCTTAATTTCTCTTTTGCTGCATTTCGTGTTTGCTGATTTGGCTAATCATTTTTTCTGTTTTGGATATAGCAATAATAGCTTGACTTTAAGTGGTTTAGTAGGATCACTCCAATATTCAAAACCGATGTCGCTTACGCAGCCATACATTCTACCTTCTGGCAGTCGAGTCTGCTACAGCTGTTGCTTTTCAGTCTACGTCTACTAAAAAACAATGTAGTTGCAATGAAGCGAAATGAATCATGTAATATGATATTTGCTTACTTATTTAAATTCGGTGGATGGCGGGAAGCACGTGCTAAGAAGATGGAAGCAAGGTTGTAACTTGTAAACTATGGGATCAAAATATTTACACAACAACTATAAACTAATTTATTCCAAGTGGGATTTTGCCGCCGCTTTGAAATACATAGAAGGCTATCCAAGTTGTCACTCTGGTTTTGAGTAATAGTAAAGTGAAGTAAAATCTTGTAAACTTATACAGCGCCTCGGAAAGCGATGGCCTTTTCACTCTCATACTCGTACAGTTCTTGCATGCTTTCTGAGTTGCTGCCTCGGGGATCTTGAACTCGTTATCTCAGCATAACATTTTAAAACAAACCTCAAATCCATTGGCATAGGAGACCTCCTATTGTCACTATTGTCAGGATGTTTAAACTGTCCTGGATGTTTGGCAACAGCATTTGCATGTTTATGAAATTTCTCACAAGTTGTTTGAGGTTTTGCAGGCAAATTTCTAGAATCAGGGTTCCATCAGACACACTCTAAAAAGAATATAAATAGAGTTTACCGACTTTGTTGTGTTGTTAATTCAAAGCCTGTTTCATTTTCATCATTTTTTGTGTATGTATAATGTTGTCTCTGTATTTGACAACACATTCTCCTGCTTGTTTTAGGTCGTTGGAAGCTGTGGCTGATTTAGTGCAAGATGCTAAACTTGACAAGTCTGATTTGCTTCCAGGAGTGCAGTGCATTTACTTCAGTTCTTGTTTAAATTCCAACGACTTCAAGCTCTTAGAAGTCGATCAGGCGATTCTGGACAAATTACTTAGCGGAGAAAGGTAACAGAATCACCAGACATATTCTTCATTTTACAGATTTGCACGTATCATTTAGATTAAATGACTTTCACCATTATTATTATTATTATTATTATTATTATTATTATTATTATTATTATTATTATTATTATTATTATTATTATTATTATTATTATTATTTATTATTTATTATTTGTTCTTAATAATCTTCATTTAATTGGTCTATCTCTTAGTAAAGTAACTAATATTTTGTTATGACTTTGGTTATTCAGTCTTGTCATTCGAGGCTTGGACTCTGATCCTTCGTATCTATGTACAAGGACGCAGACATTTGAAATGAAAGAAGCTGATACTTCCAATACACTTTTACTTCTTCCAAAGTGTTTCACTCACGATGAACTCTCCCCTTCTCACAGTGCATCCATTGCTGTTCAGAACGTACGTTCAATTGAGTGATCTTTCACTACTTTATGCATCCTTGTCTATGTATGAATTCTGGAATTTCGATAATTGCCAAATTAGCAGAAGATTGATTTTTTGTGTTTATCCTCTGGCTCAGCTACATTCTTAGGATATCTGCTGTTTTTTAAAGGTTGTTGTTTTTTAAAGGTTGAGGCTGTAAGGCATTCCTATTTTGAGCTTCGGCTTGCCAAACCTCGTCTCAAGCGACTTCGAGACCATCTTGAAGAGAACTTGTATGATGGAAGTGTTGGTGATATGGAATCTAACCAAGGAGCAAAAATGGTAACTATGAATGTACTGTTTTTGTCTCATATGTTATAAATTTATGAAGCAATATGAATTTAGGATGTATATTGCTTTTAGAATATTAAATAACAGAATTATAATTGATGCTGATAACTGTTATAGATATTTATTCATATTTCAAGCATTCACATTCATTGACCTGGGCCCAATAACTCAATTGAGTGATCTTTCACTACTTTATGCATCCTTGTCTATGTATGAATTCTGGAATTTCGATAATTGCCAAATTAGCAGAAGATTGATTTTTTGTGTTTATCCTCTGGCTCAGCTACATTCTTAGGATATCTGCTGTTTTTTAAAGGTTGTTGTTTTTTTCATTGACCTGGGCCCAATAACTTTTTGGTATCCAGATTATATTAAGATATTATAATTATATTTATATTATTGTAAAAAATTATTATTATAAATTACATTTAAAACAAATTATTATTACCTTTTTGCAAGAAACCTAGCTAACCCTTAGCTATTTCTTTTCAAAACTCTCTGTTCAAACAAACACTTGACTTGTTCTTCGTCTGCATTAGTTCTTTCACTCTCTCATACTCGGACATTTCTTGATACTCATACTTTCTCAATGGCTGCCCCCATACTCTGGGACTCATTGCCTCAGCCTCAAGTGCAAACTGCAAATCAAATACGAAATTTTATTTTTGTAAAATTAAAAGCTTTTTTTCATTTAGCAGTTCCACCATAGACTGGTTGACTGGTCTGATGTCCTGGTTTCGACCTGCTTATACGATTGTGATTTGGTTTGCCATTGGCTGATGTGTCTATGCATTATGAATTGGTGCTATAGAAGTTTAAGATTAGATTATAATATACTGATGGTGGCGTAGTGGTATGGTACTTGGCATGCAGTAAGAGGCTAGCGGGTTCGAATCTGACCCAAGCTACTGCATAGTGACTTTGGATAAGTTGTTCACCCTTGATTGTCTGTGGGGCAGGCAACAGGATACTGCATTACTCATCTAATCCCCAGATGATGTAAAAATTGGACCTGCTGTATTGCATATAAATCATCACCACCATCATCATCATTGTCATTATACTGATGACAGTGTTAGTATTAAATTTTATCTAATTTTAGCAGGACAAGTGGATCAGAATTATGCTTTGGATAAAACTATTTTGAATATGCTTTATATGAAGTGATTTTGGCCATTTGATGCTCATTTGTGACCATTTAGGAAATGAATTGCTAGTTGTTATTACCAACCTGTGGTAGGAAATTTTTAAGATATATTGAGAAAAGTACTAAGAGGCCAACAGGGACAAATGGACTCTGTAGAGAAGGATTCATCTAAACCAGCAGTTCTCAACCTGTGGGTCACGACCCCGACGGGGGTCGAATGACGATTTGCCAGGGGTCACCTGAAACCTTCGAAAATATGGGGTTGTCTCTTTTTTGATGCGCAAAACTTATAAATACACAAAATTTTCCCATTGGTAGTTATTAGGTTTTTTAAAAAACTAGAATTGCCATTCAAGGATAGACATTGCAGACAATTGAATTAGAATGATTTCATACATTTTAATTGTTGTAGAATTATTATTATTTTTTAACAGTTTACATTATGAATGAAAGTGATTATACGGTTTGGGGTCGCCACATCATGGGTAATTGAATTGAAGGGGTTGTGACACTATAAAAGTTGAGAACCGCTGATCTAAATGCATGTGCAGAAGAGTTGTGGCAACCAGATGATGTCGTTTGGCCTTAATAAGAATGCTATCAGGAGAAAAAAACAGCTTAATTTATTTTATTATAATTGATGGAGAGTGGTGTGAAGATCCTACCTGATGAGTTGGCCTAATTAGTGATGTGTTTATGTTATCTTCATTGTTGTTTTGCATCGATGTAACAATAATTGCTCTTTACTGTCGCTTCAGAACAAATATTTAAAATGTTTGTCGTAGTACACGTTCGAAGACCTTCTGAATAAGATTCAGTCAAGTGAAGAGGAGCTGAAGAACGGCCTAAAAGAAATTAATGCTTGTCTAATAGACGGTCTGTTTCTATTATTGATCAGTTAATCTTGAGATCTTATTTTTTATAGTTGTTGGTCATCTTATGGTGAAATTACAGTAGTTAATTTACATATACATTCTTAATTTTAGATTCTTAAAAATTGGTTTGTGGTGGAGGTGGCAGCAGCTGCAACAGCAGTAGAAGTTGTAGCAGCAGCAGCATTAGCATTGATTGCATTAATAGCAGTTATGGTTATTTATACATATATTGGTTAAGGGATGTATTCATTCTTAAGTAACTGTCAAACTAGTTGTTTGTATATTTAGGTAACTGGCGACTTCTGGATGGATGCTATAAAAATCAATTGATTAACAATATAATGGCTGTTATCAATGAGCATTCGTGGACAATAGACTTTATACCATTGAATGAGCTTCGTGAAAGGCTTGTAGACTCATATCCTATGTATGTGCATCATCTCTTGAATTTTCACGGCGTGACAAATTTTATCTGCCAATTGCATTTCATAGTCTTGCCTTGCAAAATTTTTTGAATATAACTAATATGTTTTTTAAATGCAATCTACTGGATTGTTTGACATGTGCAATGTAATGTAATGTGACATTTGTACAGCGCCTCTTCTATTTCTACTCATAGGCGCTCCTGGCATTGGAGTCGCAGGGTAAAGTAGTGAGACTTCAGCTTTCGCATTGAGCAGAGCGAGGGAGTAAGAAGTGATTCCCGAATGGATGGGTCAAAGGCATTCCAGAGGGAGGGTCCAGTCACTGCTAAAGCCTGACGCTGAGTAAGAGCAGTGCGTGATCTGGGGACATAAACATTCTTCTGATCAGTGGAGTGGAGCTGGCGATGAGCAGCGGAAGAGGGTGATTTGAAAAGCTCAGTAATGTAAGATCATGAGTTGTAATGAATGTAATGTTGTAATGTAGCAGACTATTACACTGACTTCTGCTATTGAAGTGCAAATAGCGCATACATTGCTGTCAATACAGGCAGAGATTCTTTTATGTGAACATCACAACGTTTTCTCTGTGTGTTAAGGAAACTTCTAGTAAATAAAAAATCATAATAACTGGATTTAGAGAGGTTCAGTAGGATCTGACCTAGTCAGAACCTTTGTTAACATTTTTACCAAGTATGGGATTTGAAGCCATGACCTCAGGACCTTTGCTGCTGTACCAACCACTACCTACCAGTTGCCATACAGTTATGTCCCTACATATAATTACATGGTGAAACCATTTGAAAGATAGCATATTGTGTTTCAGGTTCAACTTTAGTTTAGGTTTTAATCGATAATGATTTCAATTGAAAGTCATAATTTTAGTGGTATTTTAAGTAATTGTGGCTACTTTCATAAATTTTAGATTGGTCTAATAGACATCCATTTGACTTGTTCGAGAGTTTTAAAAGGAAATTCAGTTTTGTTTTTCTGCTTAGTGTTGTTATACGTCATATGCTGGATCTTCTCGGTACAGCTGACACTTCTTCTGGTAATAATAATAATAATAATAATAATAATAATAATAATAATAATAATAATAATAATAATAAAGTCAACATTACTCCAGATCTATATGCATGATGATCAGGTTAATTTCATAGATAATATATGTGAGTGGGAAGTAGTGATGTCAACAGGGGTGGGGTGAATTTAAATCTTGTTGACTCTCATGAATTGCTAGGTGATTTGCAATGCCTAATTGTGCACTTGAAATCATGAAACTTATTTTATTGTTTGAAATATACCTGCAGCATTTATTTCAAATTTTGGTCTAGTTTCTTATTGATTATATATTAATTATTATATATTAAGGATTATTATTATTGAATTTTTCTTGATGAGAATTTTATTTTTATTTTGTTTATGCTCAGATGGAGTAGTCTTCTATAAGCTTAAGGATGATGCAGTCGGTAGATATTTTGCTGAAATGATCCTGTCGTCTGCTCGCCAGGTAAGGGTCCATCCATATAGTACGTACGCACTTAGGGGGTAGGGGTTGAATTTAGGAGATTTTGTGTATGTACGGTGTGCAAACGGGAGTAAGGAGGGGTTGGAAATATACCTTTTTTGCGTACGTACTGTATGGATGAGCCCTAAGCACAACTTCCATTTCTAAATTTCTGAATCAGTATTGTCTAAATCAGTGCTGGTATTTCTGTTGCCCTAGCATTAATTTTATACAGCAATTGATCTTGATGACAGTGTTCAGTCCTAACAACAATACCTGTTTGAGATGTCAGTCACTTTCTCCTGTTCAAATACAGTAAAACCTCTTTAGCTCGCCCCTCTTTAGGCCGCCAAACTCCCCTCTCGCCATTGATGGGTCAAGAACGGATTTCCACTCATGTAAAATAACTCATTTAGTCGCCAACCTTACCCTTGCCACAACTTTCAAAATTCCATGCCTATGAATTATTACCTCTTTTGCTCGCCATAGCAACTTTACTTATCTGTTTGACCGTTTATAGGCCAAGCTCCCGACCGACTGTTTACACAATTAATGACCCTCCCCCCGATGAATACATCGGTGTTGATAATCAGCTATTAACCTGTCAGCTAATGACTGGTGAAGGGATTGTGGTAGAGGTCTGTATGGGGGGAGGGGCAAGAATCTGACCCGACAGTTGACCTCCCTCCCGCCACTCTCGCCCCACCCTGCGATGGCCAATCCCGCTCCCGTGGCTTTTGTCTCCAGCCCAGCAGTCCCCATGGCAGCAGAGAATGGATCGGTTTTACAGAACTTTTCACCTGTAGGGCGTAGGCCTGTATGCTGCTGTATTACACCAGCAGCAGCAGGTATTCTGGTCTGCATTATCAACAATACGAAACACCGACGCAGCCTACTAGTTTAGAGCCTTTTCCTTTACAAGTTTACAGTTTCTCGTGGCCGACTTGCCATCTATACGTGAATATATAGCAACTTGTCATTTGTTCATGAGCTGACCCGTCCCTACTGGTATCCGCGGGGCACCCTAAATTCTCAACCCCGCCCCCGTGGGGGGGCAAGCCTACTGTAGTTCAGTAGTGAGCACTGTATTCGTTAAGCCGCCAAACTCGCCCCTCGCCAAACTTTCACCCTTGACCAATAGTGGCGGGCTAAAGAGGTTTTACTGTATTTTGATTATACTTTTTCGTCATCGTCGTTATTGGATAGCCGAATAAGGCCGTTGCATCGCTCCATGACCCAAGTTGATTGCGTCCGACCGACCACAGAGTTGGTAATGGTTTGATTTGATTATACTTTTTGCTCATAGTTTAACCTGCGGGAATTTGTTGAGACATGGCAGATGGCTGTTCCAGAAGGAATTAACACAAATCTTAGTCAGTTGGAGGTAAACGTAATTTCAAATTAATTATGGATATTTCTAAATGGTTTCGCCGGAATTTTCATTAGCTGCATGCAGTCAAAGATTGTGAAAATCTTGTGTTGTGCACTATATTTACTGTTTCAAATTCTGTTAGTACTGTCTCTTAAGGCATTTGAGTGTTCTTGTACATAGTTTGTTGTTTGCTCTTATTCTTCACGATGCATTGATCCTATTTATTGTGAAGATTTTATAAGTAGTTTAGTGATTTTATGTTATAGGGAATGGTTTTGATTGACCAAGAGTCAAGACCTGCAACAATCTGTTACTTTCCCGCCTCAGAACTTCCAGAGGATATTGATGAAAGGTTAGTCTTGTTCAAAATATTCAATGACTCAGAAAACTAGTGATTATTTTCACTGATCATCTAGGTTTGATTGTAACACTGGTTCGTCATTTTGAACTGTTATATTTTGTTAGATGTTGGAGAGTATCTATTTTAAAGGCTGCACCTCCACTAATGATTTCGGATTATTTGCATTTTCAGATTTCAACTTTTATTCAGCAATAAACCTCGGTGGACATTAGAAGAAATTACTCCTTTTCTCGAGTAAGATTATTTTGCGATGAGAGAATACATCTGCTGTGTGTGTGTTTTCACTTTATTTTGTAAAAGTATTTTTTCTACTACTGCCATCTTCATTTTATCATTTTTGCAAATGATGACTTTACTGCGCAAAACTATAATACATAACATCTTACAGTATATTGTAAATTGTATTCTAAGAAAAGAATGATATATAGAGACAGGATGTGCACATGGTGAGCATGGTACATTTAGGGTTTTTTCATAAATAGTGATGTATTGATTTATTTTTTTGTCTATTTTGGCATTGATCTTTATATCCACTGAATGGATACCACATACTGTACATTGAAGGGCACATGCATACACTCACAAACACACATCTGCACTTCAGTCAAGGTAGTGTTCATATTGTGTGTCTCTTGAGTAGTTGAATGGCACGTGTAAATGCCAATTGTTGATAAGTAAGGAGTGTGGTATAAAAGAGGATGCAGAAGAAATGCAAATGAACTTCATCCAAATGACCAGAGCAGCAAGAGACGGACAGAAGTGGAAGGAACTCATTCAGACCCATCGTCCAACCCAATAGGGAACGACGGAAGGAAAGAAAGAAGAAGTGGCATAAATTGAGGTGCTGAGGACCAGAGTGGCCTAACCAAACAATGTAAAATTTTGAGAAAAATGGATTTGAAGTTTGGAAGGAACCTGTAAAATCGCCAAGCTGTCATTTTTTAGCTTTGACCAAATATACACTGTAAGTGGAATATCATCAGATATATAAGGCCACTTTGTCATAGGAAAATTTCACGAATTCATATGACGAAGGCATATCAAACTCAATTTTGAAAATTTTGATAGTTAGGCCACTCTGGTCCTCAGCGCCTCAATTGTAGTGAACTTGACTGCGGTGCACATGAAAGACAATTAAGCATTGTAATAGAAACACTAGGTCCTTTTATGGTTCCATGTCGTTATAGTGCAGCTTACTAGCATTCTGTGCACGAAGGTCGTGTTTTTTACTTATTCAGGTTCTAAGCAGTGATTTGATTAATATTTTTGTAGGCAAATCTGTTTGGACAAACAGAGTATTGGCGTACTTCTTACCAAACATACACGAGTTTCATCCCAGAAGGGTGTCAAAGTTTACAGTAGCAAGAAGCTCCGATGATGTCGTTTTGTCTGATCTTGCAACCATTTTATTATTGTTGTAGATGAAGACAATGATCAGATGCATAAAAGTTTTTGCATGATATTTCGAGATCAGGATATATATATGATGCTAATTGTTTGATTTCCAGCTAATGATTTCTAACTTTCTGAAGAAGTATTGTGGTAAATACAAGATTAATACATCATGCATAGGCAGCGATCTGCCACAAAACTTGGGGTGTCCACTTTTTAATGGTGATCGGTGCCCCTAAATTTTTAGAAGTCTGTGAGTTTTAGTGCATTTTGGACATAAATCACACCCTGTCATACAATGGACCAGATATTTTAAGACAGGCCATCACTCGATCGACTTACTAACCACCTTACAAAATATTCGGCAGGACTTTCATTTTGTTGGTGTCCTGCATTCTCGTACAGTCGTTGGCTCTTGTGTGTAGTATGAAATGGCTGCTGAGGCGGATCTATTGAAACGTTACTAATCGTTACAGGGTGGGTAAAAACAGTGGCGTAGCCACGGGGGGTTAAAACCCCCACTTGGGCGTCGCAAAAAGATTTTTGATGTATTTCCATGCAATCTTTATTTTTTCAGGCGATTTTGGGGGTGAAACCTCTCCTTGGCGGTTATCGACGACCTTTTTTCAAAGCCCCCCTTCCGGAAATCCTGGCTACTCCACTGGGTAAAAAGCCATTTCCAACGCTACGCAATTATGTAATGACCCACAACGACGATTTCATAAAGCTGAAATACACGTATTTGAAAAAAACAGGATTTGGAGGAAGATACTGTCATATTTCTGCTTTAAATTGACGATCATGGACATAATGTGCGACGATGTGCTGGGCTTTACAGGGGCTGTCCATTATTTATGTCAGCAATTTTTGACCCCCTCCCCTTGTCAACAGCTGTCAACTTTCAGTTACCCCCTATAATTATGTCAAAAACTTTTGGCCCCCTCCTCCCAGCGGCTTCTATCCCCCCTTGCAGCCGGGCTCAATTTCCAAAAAAAAAAATACAAATTCCCCCTCAAATTACAAATCCCCTGCTAATTTTTCTCCTTGTAGACTTAGTATTATATTCAGATGTTTCTTCTTTGTGTTAGGCATAGCTATCATGTACCATTGATTACGTCACGGTCAGTGTTATTTTGAATCCAGTAGCGTCATTTTACACTTTTCTAGGGGGCGAAATAATTTGTTGGCAAATTTTGGCATTTTTTTGCAAATTTTAGGCTTTTTTGCAAAATTTTGGGAAATTTGGGGCAATTTTGGGACCAATTTTGGCAAATTTGCATTGTTTTGATATTTTTTGGCAAATTTTCGGCAATTTTTGCGATTTTTTGCAATGCATTAATACATTACAAATTATTATTTTTTTCATTTCCTTGGGGGCCACGGCCCCCTGCCCCCAAATGACGCCTCTGTTTGAATCCATATCAGTCTCGGTTCAGTTCAGATTAGTAGCTCATTTAGCTTATTAATAGTTTATATAACGGTGTTGAAAGCAAAATATTTCCCCCCCACTTTTTTTCCGGGCGCACGCTGCGCCCGCCTTAAATAGGGATAGAAGCCCCTGCCTCCTCCCAAGATCAATTACAGGTCCCAATAACAAGGTTATTGTTTTTGCGGTGATGACCATTTACCCTCTTTTTTGCTCATCGAGTGACAAAATGTGGTGGTGATGACCTTTTTGCCATGCTTTTTTTCCATTGTAGGCCTAATAAGTAGGCTAGTATTCCATGAAGTTTCCTAGTTTTTGATTATTTGTAAAAAGTGAAATTGTTGACGTCAACTTCTCTTGACCCCTCCCGCTGTCAACAACCCAAACTTTTTCAACCCCCTAAATTGTTGACGTAATTAATGGACAGCCCCTCAGAGACGTATGATCAGCGCCGATTCACAAGACCAGCGCATGTTCGGTGACATTCATTATATCTTTCTTTCGTCGATTATTCCACTAATTTGCCACCGGGGCGTAAATTGCGGCGCTTAAGTTCATTAAAAATGGACGCTGATTGAGATTAAAAACTCGTTCCGCCAGACAAATTAAATCGTAAATCGGTCGTTACTTTCCCAGACGCCCGTACACGGCCTCGCCGCGGTCGCGCGCGCCCCCGCCGCCCGCCGCAGACAGATGGAGCTCTCTCGAAGGCACGCTCGGGGCCACGCGAGAGGTTAGACCGTCGGTCGTGAACCGCGGGTACCGTCCCGTCCGTCAAGGGATGGGAGTCGCCGGGGTCCCGACAGGCGAAAGACGGAAGAAGCTTCCTCGCATTAATTGATAGCAGAAGAATTTCTCGACGCAGCCATCTCTCTTCTGGTCTGTCCTTTGACGGTCGTCGGTTGAGCGATGCGTGCGTTCGACAGTCAGATCTCTCTGTCCTTACGTCAGACATCGCTGCTTCTACTGTTTGAGAGAGAGAGAGAGAGAGAGAGAGAGAGAGACAGAGAGACAGAGAGACAGAGAGAGAGAGACAGAGACAGAGACAGAGAGAGACAGAGACAGAGAGAGACAGAGAGACAGAGAGAGACAGAGAGAGAGAGAGAGACAAATCTAGACAGTCAGATAGATAGGCGGGCAAGCAGACACATGTAGACAGACAGGCAGACAGATAGGCTAACGCTATACTAATAGACAGTAGACACAGGCAGACTGTCAGAGCAGATATTTTCCTACTTATGAGCTGCAAAAAATACGCTACTATAAGGCCTTGCTCAATTTTAAAGTCCTTGGTCCTTCAATGTACTTGTCCTGGCCTTGAGGGTTGAGTCCTTGGTCCTTGTCATAGCTTGAGGGTTGTGTCGAGTGACTTGAGTCCTTGTCTGACAGCTCATGTAGATTTCGAATTTTTCCGTTACTAGGTCAACGCTCTCAGCAAATTTGAGATTGTTCAGTTTTTCTTCAGCACACAAAGTTCCTACTTCAATGTTTTTCTTGTGCTATATTTCAAAAGACGCACTCTGGCGCAAGTATGATCAATTTCGGTGTCAGGATGTATCCTCTTATGCCAATTTTAGTCTTTATCCGTTCTGTTCGCTCATAATTAATCAATTTTTTTTACTGTGCTTGCTGTTCTTTCATATATTAGTTTTATTAGTCTAGGTTTCATCTTAGATGCCCAAGTTTCTCATGGTTTTCCAAAGACCCTCCTGATAAAAACTGTATCTAAAGCCTGCTTATAGTCTATGAAATTCATGTATAGTTTTCTGTTTGCCTCATTATGCTTCTCTGTCAGCTTTGTCAACAGACACACATACATGCAAACATATGCCCATACACACATACATACCATGGGCGCCCACAGAAATTTTTCCAGGAGGGCAAAACATAATGACCATGGCTATGCCACATAAATTTTTCCAAGAGGGGCAAAACATCTTAACACAATGGTCACGGTTAATATTTTAGCAAGGTTTTCAAATTTCAATGGAAAATATTGGCATTTTTATTTTCCAGGAGAGGGCAAGTGCTCACTCTTGCCCCAATGTGTGGGCGCCCATGATACATACATAATGCATGCATGCATGCATGCATACATGCATACATACATACAAAAATGCATAAATACCTACCTACCTGCATACAAACATACATACATATAGGCCTACATAATTATGTACATACGTACATACAGTGCATATAAGTACGTACATACATTATTATTGGCAGGCCCCAATTCGGAGCATGGCCTTTTCCACTAGGCCTATCTGTCTCCGATGTTCACTATTTTGTGCTGATTTCCACGCAGTGTTTAGTCCGAGATACTGATACATACATAGGCTACATATATACATGCATACATACACACATACATACATACATTATGCATGAAGGTTCGTACCTTCATGCATACTGAGTGACAAACAGAAAGGTAGAAACGCTCACGGAAACATTTAATTAAGGAATAAGGAATGAATTTCTCCAAAGGACAGGAAAAGGCGCGTGTTGCGAATGTACGGTCGTCACAGTCTTACAGAATACGAAGTCGGGGTGTGGTGGATGGGGTGGAGGGTGTGAGATGGTCGATGGTGAAATTATCATCGGCTGTAGCTCGTCTAATGTGCTCTCTATGATCATCGGATGAATTAATGATGGCGCATTTCTTGTCTCTGAAGCTTCAGTCACTGTTACGTCCTTCTGACTAGATCTGCATTCACAATTATGGCCGAATAGAATATCATCAAAGCAACGACGCTGACGCCGTCGTCGTCATTAACATCTGTGACTACATCAAGAAAGAACGAACAGAAACACTACTACTACTACTACTACTACTACTACTACTACTACTACTACTACTACTACTACTGCTACTACTACTACTACTGCTACTGCTACTGCTACTGCTGCTGCTACTGCTGCTGCTGCTGCTGCTGCTGCTGCTGCTGCTGCTGCTGCTGCTGCTGCTGCTGCTGCTGCTGCTGCTGCTGCTGCTGCTGCTGCTATTGCTGCTGCTGCTGCTACTACTACTACTACTACTACTACTACTACTACTACTACTACTATAGGCTACTACTTTTTAACCAATCGCGCACTTCTATGAAAAACAATCCGTTTCTATTCGAAGGAATACACGCCTTTAGGGGATAGTCGGATAGATCATAGATGTAGGAGAAATCAGTTAATCTGTTTAAAATTCACAAAATTCATGGTCTGAATTGATATTGCCTTCTTCCTTCTTCTGGTTTGTCGAAGAAACCGCAGCAGCCCAAAGGCTGAGCGATAAAACTAACAAAGACGATCGACAACGAAAGACTCTTGCGAAGAGGCAAGCATTAACCTTTTGCCTAACAACGTTAAGATGAGAGAATTCTTGGCGTTGAGAACATTTAGAAATTCGTGTGATAAGGGTTAAGTTTTAGGACATTGATTGTAATTAAGAAAAACAGGCAAAAGAGGAAAATTCAGGACTGGGGTGGCTTCCTCTCCTGGGTACCTTCTGTGAAATGGTCACTGCTTAGTAGTCCCTAGCTGTAGCAAAAAGTCAAAATATGCCAAAATGCTTGTAAATGGCGCTTGGTTAAAAAGTAGCACAGTAGTAGTAGTAGTAGTAGTAGTAGTAGTAGTAGTAGTAGTAGTAGTAGTAGACTACTACTACTAGTAGTAGTAGTAGTAGTAGTAGTAGTAGTAGTAGTAGTAGAAGTAGTAGTAGTAGTAGTAGTAGTAGTAGTAGTAGTAGTAGTAGTAGTAGTAGCAGCAGCAGCAGCAGCAGCAGCAGCAGCAGCAGTAGCTGAAAGCGCTTGAAAATATCTAATTATTATAATTATAACTCAGAAACATTTGAGAAACACCCGGTGGCTGGCAAGTTGGCAACCACCCTCCCCCTTTATAATAGCGGAAGCGATGGTTAAATGATTAAAGCATTCTCACTCTAACGACGAACACGCTCAAAATCTTTCGCATCGTGCTCAAAGACTACTTTTTAATTAAGAATTGTTCAGGGCCCAAGGCCCCGGGCACAGGGACCCTTCAGAATTGGGTCCCTAAAAACTGGACTTCGTTAGTTTCAATGCAGAACCCCGGGGTGCGATTTGTGACCTGGAGCAGTGGGTGGGGGAAATGTGTCAAGCTTGAGGAGATGTAGTTGTTTGGGAAGTGTAGCAGTGTGGGGGATGTAGTGGTGGGGGATGTAGCATAGGGGGATGCAGTTGGGCAGTGGGGGGAATCCCACCTTCCCCCTACAAATCGCGCCCTGCAGAACCCCCACTTAGAAAACTATCGAAGGTATGCCCAACGTAAGTTTAGCAGGGCAACCAGAAAAATCTCAGTGAAAAACTTCAGAGAAGGAACGAGTGACGGCTAGAACAAGGAGGGAATGTGGCGAAGACGGGGGCCGGTGGGTGGGGCATCTGATTCATCGGTTGGTATGGACTCCGTGGCCATTAATCTATCGGCGGCTAATTGGCTGTCGTCTACCTATCTGTGTAACACCTCCGTTCACCTTCGTGCATAATTGAATACTTGCCGGGACATAACAAATGAAGATGTCGGCAGAAGGCAGGCCGCAAGAACTATATGCTCTGCCTTCGAAGAAGGAGACAAGAGAAAAAGAAGGACCGCAAAGACGGAGGAGGAGGATGAGGGGAAGGAGGAGGATGAGGAGGAGACGGAGAGGAGGGGTCACAAGGAGGATGAGAAGAAGTCGAGAGGTTCACAGACTAAAGGATGAAGAAGGAGAAGAAAAAAGGAAGAAGAGGAAGAGGAGGAGGAGGAAGAAGAAGAATAGCGTTGGCTGGCAGCATACCCATAATTTATTTTACGGGATCAGAATTCAGACGACGGCGACGGCGGCGACGGCGTCGGCGAAGCGGTCATTTAATATTCGCGTTTGAAATTGTCTCGTCGTTGGCGGTGTTTCGTTGGAATGAATTCCAGGTGATTTCCTTCCCGCACTCTATATACAGGTCAGCAGTTCCTCATCACCGCCGGCGTTCATTTAGGTATACGACGCTCATCAACGGAGCGACGACCATCGCCTACGCGTCGATAAAGTGGCAGCAGCGCTAGGCTGCGAAGGTAAAATGCGGTTCTAGAGCAGTGGTTCTCAACTCGTGGTCCGCGGACCAAAAGTGGTCCGCGAGAGGGGTTCTAGTGGTCCGCGGCACATTCTGAAAAAAACGTTAATAAAAATTATATATTTTCCATTAATTAAAACTTAAAAATTCATTAAAATTATTATAAATTATATATATATATATATATATATATATATATATATAGGTGGTCCTCAAAAGCAAAGTTATACTTTTTCAAAGTGCTTTTGCATTTTCCTGTTCCATTTGGGATAAAAACAAATTGGGAAAAATTCCAATCGAATCTAAACATATTTAGTACTGTCACACGACCCCTATATTTACAGTGTGTGAAAAAGTCTTGCATCGGCTGCAAAACCGAAGTATTTTAATAATTTTTTGATATTATTATCAGATATTTTTGTGGAATTGGTTGTTATTATATATTGTTTGTATCAATTTTCATTCTGCCTCCGTTTCTGTATGTGATGTCACTTGATTATGCACTTTTCCCAGACTTTTATGAGGAAATATGGCCACTGTGTGATTTCTCGAATCTTTACTAAAATGGTCACTCGCGGGAGTTCGCATGATATGGTGCGCGTTCTAACTACTTTAGCGCAATAATTGCTTTTGAATTTTATAAGGTAGCCTTGAAAGGGCCGTTTTTATTTATTGTTGTCATTAGTACTTTATGGGCCAACCCTTGTTCTTTCTGACTAAATGACATCTGTGTGGCATGGAATGGACCAATTTGACAAGGTGCTCATGTGTTATTATGTGATTCCAGGCTGCAATTAGAGACTCAATCAGCTCGCGCCTTTTCTGCGGCTGATTCTTGGTAATCTCGGCTGACACTACTACTGTACATTGTGCAGTATGCACACTACTACTACAAGTTCTCAATAGTGTCAAGATCAGGTGACTGAGCCGGCAAATCAATGGACTGGTCTCCATGATTCTTCTTCCTACAAGCAACAGTTTTCGCTCTGAGACAGGGTGCATTGCAGTCCTGAAACAAATACTTGCTAGGAAACAGCTGTTTAGCTGATGGCAGCATACATTTCTCTAGAATATCTCTAGAATGTCAATGTATTTATCTGCATTCACCATCCAGTCAACAATATGAAGTCTCCCAACCCCACTGGCTGCCATGCATCCCCACACCATAACTTTCGTTAACACTGACATGTTTAGGCACTCCGGCTTCTATTCTTCATGTGGAAACCTTCTTATAAAAATCTTGCCATGGTCGCATAGACTGCAAAATGTGCTTTCATCACTGAAGAAAACTTTTTCTCATGACTGACACAACACAGTATTCTAGACAAGGCCTTACTAATGAATTATATAGTTTTCTCTCAGAAGAAGTTCAGGAAACGTTAGCTTCCGGTTATCAGGAGATGTTCTGATCAAGACTCTATTGCCTCTGGTGGCTGACTTCCTGGGCCGACCGCAACGGGGTCGATCTGTCGTACTTTTGGTATCCTTGTGCTTCAGTAAAATGCGCACAACCATGCTTTGACTACAGCCGACCTTTGCTTAGTTGATGAGTACATATATGTAATAACATAAAGACACAACAAACATAGTCTAACGTTTTGCTGATTCATGGTAATAAAGGGTCAAATATCGGTGAAAACTGGCTGCTATTTGATGTTTTGACATTTTTAGAGCATGCTGTGTAGCACCTATGATAAAGATTAATACACCAGTCAACTCAGCTGGGAAAAGTGTATGCACACTGCAAATTTCAGCCTGATATCTGCTGTTTTTCTCAAGATATTAAACTTCAAAAACCGTAAAACATAACACGTAGCGTTGACTCGTGATTAGCCTCGTATCTTCAAAATATCATATCTCTGAGAGTTTTTGACAAAACTAGCTGAACATTTCAAGATTTACTCAACTTGAGCTGTACTTCAAGCCCTGCAAATTTCTTGCAGATCTGAGATGGTACGGTGAACAATTGTCTAAATACTGGCTGCATTGTCATGGAATTACCCTGTTTGTAATTTTCAATGTAAGTGTGACAGTGGTTAATAAGGGCCTATGAATGCCAAACTTGGTAGCAATGATTTTTATTAGAAAATGAACAGTTTAAACAAAAAGCACTTCAATAAAATGTACTTTTAAAATTTTGTGTACATTTGAGGACCACCTAATATATATATATATATATATATATATATATATATATATATATATATATATCTTTTCCATAGAGAGCAAGCAGCACAATTAAGTAAGGTGACGAACTTTTTGCTTGCCATGATTTTTCTCAATTTTCAGGTGGTCCGCGAGAAATTTTTGATCTTCAAAAGTGGTCCGCGAGGCAAAGGGGCCTGAGAACCACTGGTCTAGAGCAGTGGATGGCGCAAAGCTGGTCAGAAAAACGGTCGTGTTCTAATTTCTCCTCGACCGCATTAGACTGCTCAAAATTTCAAATCTCCTAGACTGCGTACTGCCTACAACAACCGTCAAACATTTATTTGACGCACGTGTAAGTGTACACCCTGTGGTTCCCAACCTTTTATAGTCCCTGTCCCACCTAAGCATCCGTAAAATCCTAATGCCCCCCGTTACTTATAATTCTTATTATTCAACAAGTGAAACGCCCATTTATGTGACAGAAGCCTAGGAATCCCCTAATTTGTAATTTAATACTAAACAATCTTCCAAAAGACATGCATCCATAAAGCCAACTTGATTACAGAGAAAAAAGAAAGAACAAAGTGGCAGTTGAAAAGAATCACTAAAAATTGTCAAAATAATAATAATAATAATAATAATAATAATAATAATAATAATAATAATAATAATAATAATAATAATAATAATAATAATAAGAGGTGAGATAACAAAAAGCAATGCCTATTACACGAAGATCAGCGCCGGACACTTTACTTTTGTCAATAGAGGCATCCAGCAAGATACAATAGCTCCGGTTGTGACCGTTGCCTCGATATGTGTTTTAGCAGTGACAATACAGACTCAAGGCGTATCTTTCTTTCTGTCTGTCTGTCTGTCTGTCTGTCTGTCTGTCTGTCTTCTGAGTGAATGCGCCGAGGTCTGTCTGTTTGAGTCGGTCGGATAGGGTCTGAGAATAATTTTGACTGAATTCAGAGAGGAGCGATCGTCAGGATTTCTGATTATTATGAATTTATGAAATAGAGCATTTTTCAAAAGGCCGTTGCTACGTCTGCCCGTCGTAGTGTTAGGCCTGTACTTCTACGCTGAGTCTGTGCAGTCTGCCTTATTGTCTTTGCAGTCTGCGTCGATTACGTAGCATAGAAACATTCGACGCAATACTCCAAAGTAATTGCTGAAGAAAGTCTCATGAGCTGCTATTTCGCGAAAGCGCTCTCTCTCTCTCTCTCTCTCTCTCTCTCTCTCTCTCTCATACACACACACTCTCTCTCTCTCTCTCTGCATGTCGGTGGATCTGCGTCTCTGTCTGTCTCTGGCTCTCTGTTTCTCGCTCCCTCTGCCTGCCTGTGTCTCTGTTTCTCTCTCTCTCGCCCTGTCTGTGTGACTACTTCTCTCTCTCTCTCCCTCTCTCTCCCTCTCCCTGTCACTACCTCTCTCTCTCTCTCTCTGTGTGTCACTACCTCTGTCTGTCTTTCTCGCTCTCTCTCCCTCTTTCTCGCTCTCTCTCTTTCGCTCTCGCTGCCTGTCTCTGTCTGTCTCCTGTTTCTGTCTCCTTTGTTTCTTTGTCTCGGTGTCTCTCTCCCTCTCTGTATCTCTGTCTTTGTTTCTGTCTCCCCTCCCTGATCTTCGTCCCCGAGTGGAGCAGCGGCGAGCAAATATGAGCTGAGCCGTCCCGTGGGGAATTCTGACC
>CM030864.1:6571105-6581105 GCA_018105865.1 Metaphire vulgaris | reverse complement strand
TGTCTCTCCCTCTGTCCTCCCTCCCTCCCTCCTCTCCCTCTCCTCCCTCTCCTCCTCCCTCCTCTCCCTCCCTCCTCTCTGCCTCTCCTCTCCTCTCTCTCTGTCTCTCTCTCTCTCTCTCTCTCTCTCTCTCTCTCTCTCTCTCTCTCTCTCTCTCTCTCTCTGTATTGCATGTATCTCTCTGAAGCTGAACCCATCTGTTCTCTATCTCTCTGCATAATCTTCCTCTTGTCCAAACGACGATAGTTAGCTGTTATCCTCTTGTGCACAATGTTAATCGTAGACGCCGATTGTTAGGCCTATCGCCGTTGCTGTTTTAGTTGCACTTGATTGATAGCGATCGAAATGCCTTCGACTGTCACTGCCGTTGCTATGGTGATCCGTCTCCATAGTGTCGAGTTCCTTGTTGATGCATCTCGTTCTAAGAATCTCGAAGTTCTATCGTAAGCCGCCGACGTGAGCGACTATAGTCGGCAGTCTGTGTGTGTGTTTGTCTGTGCGTTTGTGGGCAGTGGACATATGTTACCTCCGCCTCATGGATACGCTGACCGACAAACCACATTGCCTATAGCTAATTCAAGAAAGATTAAGCGCATAAGAATAATCTTCCTCTTGTCCAAACTACTATAGTTACGGTTATCCGTCAAAAGCGCTATATAAATTTACGCCGATTTTAGGCCTATTATCGCCGTTGCTGTTTTAGTTACTTAAATTCACAAATGAATTTCTTTTTCTAATAAGCTGATTAATCGATAGTTAACCTGATACGCCAGTGTTTAATCTAGACTCCTGGACTCGTTCTAAGAAACTGAAAAAGCCGGGGAAAACTGCCGACGTCAGGGGGATTCTGATAGGGGCCGTCTGTTAGTGTGTAGTATTCCAAAATTTGTGGGAATTGGAAATTTCCGGGGAAAGGGCAATTTCATGGAACGCTGACCGACAAAACACTGTGATACGCTGTCCGAATCTCAAGAAAGATTTCCTGCTTCGAGGCCTTCTGACTGTATTACGGACCAGGGATTTCAATTTACAAGATTTGAAGCAAAGTCTGCTTACTTAAATTAAATGAATTTCTTTTTCTAATGTAGATTAACTGCGCGCGTCCATTGATGCATTATTCGAATAAACTCCTCGTTTCGTAAAAAAAACCAGTTCCCGTCTTTGGACTTGACATCGGCTCGGCTAAAATTTCGATTATCTGAAAAAAAGGCCGTCGCCTATACTGAAAATCTCTGACAAGCCAAAAAAAGGTTATATCCCTTCCAAATCGTGCTGACAAGCAAAAAAAGGTTATCTCGAAAATCGGTGGGCCTATTTTCATGATGGAGCAGGCGGCTACAGCCCCCTCAGCCCCCGCCTTAACATGGCCCTGCTTACAAACATGTCTATACATCAACATAGAGACCTCGTGATTCATACTGTTTTACATTTGCGCTTCTTTAATGTTAGTGTAAGTTATGCAACAACGTTAGGCCCACTTCCCTCTGTCGCCCCTTAGACCTTGCCACCCTGAGGCATTGGTCTCACTTGCCTCATGGTCACTAGGTCTCTGTGTTCAGGTTACAGAGATGGCAATTGGTCAGTTGGTCATAGGTCATAGGTCAAATGGGTCATCAATACTTAATGAGCGACGTAAGGTCAAAGGTCACTGGGTTTTAAGTTTTAACCCCGACTCACTTAATTTTTAATACTGCCGGGTGCAGTCATGTAACGCATGAAATTTAAAGCTCACGTTCACAAACAAATATTAATAGTAATAGGCCTAATAATAATAATAATAATAATAATAATAATAATAATAATAATAATAATAATAATAATAATAATAATAATAATAACAACAATAGGCTAATAATAATGAGATTTATAGTGGTTTAGGAGACTAAGTCTGTGTGAAAACCACTGTAGTAACTTTGTAATGCAGCTTTGCATCTGCTCTATAATAATAATAATAATAATAATAATAATAATAATAATAATAATAATAATAATAATAATAATAATAATAATAATAATAACAGCAATGACGCCACTCTTGTATAAAGTAGGGTAGCTATGTTTTTTTATTATCAATCGATACTAGGTATTAGTTTTGACATTGCTTAATTAACGGATTTGACAAGAAATAATATAGGTAATCA
The DNA here is from genome assembly GCA_018105865.1 of Metaphire vulgaris. Lineage (NCBI taxonomy): Eukaryota > Metazoa > Annelida > Clitellata > Crassiclitellata > Megascolecidae > Metaphire > Metaphire vulgaris. The sequence continues at coordinate 6,578,964 of CM030864.1, read as the reverse complement.
ATTGCCAAGGACCCATCGGTGACGGGTCACATGGGTCAGGTGTTCATTGGGTCAGATGGTCTATAGGTCAGTTTAAATGACCCATCGCCATCTTTGCGCTATTTATAGAATTAATAATTAGCAAACGAGCGTCAAGGCAAAAGTTTCTCTGTCTATATTATTCGATTAAGACGCGTTTTGTTGGTCAAAAGCTGACAGGAGAGGGCGCTCCATTTGAAAATTTCGATCAGTCGTTTCATCTCACGATGTTCTGCAAACGACTGCCATCATCATCATCATCATCATCATCATCATCGTCGTCGTCGTCGTCGTCGTCTTCATCATTGTCTTCACCTTCGACAGCAGATTCCACGTTTGCAACGGAGTCACGCAAGTTCCAGTTCCGGTCTCCGGCACCGGTCGCCATGACGACGACCCACGACCGACCATTGGTCGACGGCGGACCTAACGGACAGCGGCCGACCGCGCGGGACGCCGCCCGCCCGCTGGGCCGAGGAGGAGGGGCGAACGCCCGAGACGCGCCCCGCCGAAGACGAAGACGGCGCCGGAGACGTCAAGACGCGACTGCTGCCGACGCGGCCTCCGTTGTCACGCATCCGAGTGCAGCATGTCATGCACGACGTCGTCGTCGTCGTCCTCCTCCTCCTTCTCCCCCTCCTCCTCCTCCTCCCAGGGACGGCCCTGCCCCTGACGGACTCCGAACTTCCCCCCGCCCGTCCGAATAAAAGACGAGAGTTCGCGAACGTCGTTGACACGAAGAGCTGATCGCTTTTATGCGCTAGATCTCGACTGCACGGCGGATAAGGAGGACGACGATTCGTGCAGTTGTAGATCCAGATCCAGTCGTAGGTAGATCCGATGTGTCGTCCGGTTTGGTTCTGAAAGTCTTGACCGGTCGAAAAGACTCGCCCAACTGAGACGCCGCGCCCGACAACCAGCGACGATGAGCGAGTGTCTAGGTAAAGGGCGTCGCCGCTCACAACGGAAGACAGTTTCCCTCGTCTGGCCTTCAACGCGTATAGAGGTTAGCCGATGACATTTTTGTGGGCATGTGTGCTCACCCCCCCCCCAATGTTGCATACAGGCCGAATGGGGGAGGGGTGGTGGGAATTCCCCCGCTCCCAAAGTATTAGGATTTCTTCCCCAAAATTTGCATCTGAGTGTGTAATGCGATGAAAATTTCTCACCACTCCCCCCCGAAATTACGTCCTCGCCAGAAATACCATGACCCCCCCATGGCAGGGGAGAGTCCCATTTGTCCACAAACAGTGCACTAAAAATTTTCTTTCTTGGACCCACCCTCTGCCTTTAAACAATTTGCATTTGTGGCCTCTTGTGCTGTTATAGTGTGCCAATGTAAAGAATCGATCGTATGGCACATCTACTTTCCCTAGTCATTATTTTGTATGTTTCTATCAAATCCCTCTCTCTCTTCTCTTTTCTAATATTTCAATCCACAATATTGAAGTCTTTTTTCCGTAGCTTAAATTATGGCATCCATTGACCATCTTTGTCGGTCGTCTTTGAACTTTTCCTAAAAGCTCCCTAGGCCTATATTTTTCTTCAAGAATGGATTCTATGCCTGAACACAGTATTATAGATGAGGCCTTACTAATGACTCGTATAGTTTAACGATTGTCTCGACTCACTGTTGTTCTTTTTATCATTCCCAACATTCTGTTGCCCTTGTTTGCTGACTCCATGCATTCTATTCTATTCTTCATGACGATTTATATAGCGCAGTAACATAGCGAGGGCCAAAGTCAAGAGCGCTTTACATGGAACAATCGTACGATAAATTGAAAAGGTGCGTTTTAAGTTTAGTGGCGAATGACTCGAAGGAAGTTGTTGTCCTTGTCGAAGGACATTGTCGAGATCGGTTCATACTTCTATGGATGATTACCCCCAAGTCTCTTTCTTCCTCTATGATGATTAGAGCCTTACCCCTAAAGCATAGTAATTACTATTATTATAGATTTCCCAATTAATGCGCGGCAATTTGCGCCCTTAATTAACTTGTGAACGTGAGCCGAAAAGAAAGTGCGCATCTTTTGGGTCAAAAAGTCTTATAAAAATCCCTCGTACCGTATCAGCCACATTGCTATTCACAGATTTCGATAAAGTAGCTCTGTTTCTACCTTTGTAGGCCTTATTCACTATTATTGGGGTTTTCTTTTTAGATTGAAATTTTGCGCCCCAAGATGCCCCAGGGTGAGCTACACTGGCGAATATCGTCCCAAATTCTTGAAGTGCCTTGAACTCCGAGACTGGACAGACCAGATCTTTGGCAGGGACGTAGCGACGGGGGGGGGGGTATATCGGTATATATACCCCCTCAAAATCAGTCTACCTTAAAGTTTTTTATGTGAATTACACGTGGTTATATGTGGTTTATATGGTTTATGTGGGTTATAGTTCAGTTTATACCCACCCAAAATATCTATACCCTCCTAAATCAAATTCCTGGCTACGCCCCTGATCTTTGGTCACCAGATTCGTCGAACCCGGGGGTTACCTTTAACGCTTCGTAGTTTGCACTTATTTCCTTTGACACTCACAGAGATTACCTTGTAGCGCTTGGTTCAGAAAGAAACTGACAACTAATTTTATCGGCTCGTAAACGTTACATTTTCCAAACTGTTCAATTCTTCGATTGAATCCTCGTTACAATCCGGGCTATAATAACGCTTTTGTTGATAGAAATAACAGACGAATTTTCGAAGCTTTAACTTTAGAATATTAAAAAAAAGTTGTACACGTAATTGGTGGCGGCTCCAGGATTTGGCAAGTGGGGGGTTGGGGTGCAAACTTCTAAGCATGGGACCAATTATTCGTTGCTAGGTATCTAAGGTATGTAGCAGTAAGTAGAGGGTCCAAGAGAGGGGTACTGTGGGGTCAGGCATTCAATATGGGGTCCGGGCCCCCGGACCTGCATTGTGGAGCCGCCACTGCACGTAATGCAGTGTTAGAATAGCTTATGTTTCTTTTTAAATCGGAGGTTCATAGACTAACAGGTCTCCTATAGGCTAACTTTGATGCCCACGACTAAACAAATAGGCAAATGATTAATAATCAGCATCTGAAATGTTTTCGATAACGGCGAAAGTAGCCTAAGAGAAGCACAACTCTTGAATTAACTTTAACCCCTTAACCGTGTATTTAACTGTAACTCAATGTAAAATGGATGGATATATCCGGGATCCCCAGTTAAGGGGTTAAAGCAGCTCTATCGGTAACTTATTTAAATTGGACTCTGGTGTGAGTTTAGTCATCTACGTCAGTGCTTCCCGAATTGTTCACTTTCGTGGACCGGCATAAAATTTTCCTTTGCACCAGGGACCGGTCCCATTAAAAAGTTTCCGATGTAATTTGGATTTTTAAATATTATTTATTTGACCTCAATTTACATCCTAAAATTAATATAAGTTTTAACGCTAATGTGCAGTGTTTTATCCAGGCCTGATAGAGGGAGATCCCCCCAACTCCTCAAAATTCCCCTAAATGTTGGCACTGATATTTTTGAATTGAAGTGTTGAACTATGTCTCTTCCCCTCCAGCAAAGTCAATTCTTCCCCCAAAGGCATGGAATCTGGATAAAACACAGGTTATTGTGCGTGTTATACAATCTCGTTTTTAATTAAACAGTTCTAAACAATCCTAAAGGGAGAAAATGTTTAATTTCTTTCTCAACTAACGTACATTTCTCCACAAAGGCCTGGAGTCTGGACAAGAGCACAGACAGAATGGGTCACGAAGACGCAGCTATGTTCTGCATAATTCAACGATATCTTGCCACGTTACGGCGCTATATAATTTGTCGTGAACAATAAAACGTGTGCGTGAAACTCGATGCCAGGCATCTCTTGGAGATCGTATAGGGCTTACTTTGTGAGATCGAACAAAGTGTCGGTTTCTCTCCAACGTGTGTTGATCAGAGAAAATTGTCTTCGCTCAGCTTCGGCATTGAGGCCAGAGCGCAGTAGAAAGACTCGAAAGACATTTGCGTAAGCTTGGATGAAAAAGTGGTGGTCAACGCCTACACTTTTCCCTACCCTCTCAAAAGGTGGGAGGCCCTAACCTATAGAGGCCTAATAGAAGTTTACGGCTATGGGCTCGCAGACCTAATTGTGTGTGGTTCTCACACAGGGCAGACCCTACAGTACTGAACCACTCTAAACCTTATTATTATTATTATTATTATTATTATTATTATTATTATTATTATTATTATTATTATTATTATTATTATTATTATTATTATTATTATTATATATTAATATATTAAACAAATTAATATTTGAAAAGTTATTATTATTATTATTATTATTATTATTATGTTCAGAATTATTATTATTATAAGAATTGTTAAATCAACAAATAAAATCAGTGCGTTTGATGGCAGCTGCATTGCAGTTCGCTGGACACGTCTTTGGCATGCAGGTTTCGATGCGGCCAAAGATTTCTTCCTTCGTGCCGCATTATTATTATTATTATTATTATTATTATTATTATTATTATTATTATTATTATTATTATTATTATTATTATTACCCTATTGAAATTGCGTCAAACGTCTACGATATCGGATTTCCTTGTTACGATCAAAAATTCAAAGACGATTAAGTCGGAACGGACAAATAGCCAGAGATTCACCAGTCGGCAGGGTTATTTCTAGGATTGTGAATTCGGGGGTGTCGGGAAATCTGGGTGTGTGGGGTTATTTTCTAGGATTGTAGGATTGTGAATTTTGGGGGATGTCGAGAAAATCTGGAGGGCGGGGTGTCGGAGTTTGGAAGTCTCTGCCGAAAAAGTCTGACAAGCAACTAAAAAACAAAAAGGTCATCCGAGGATAAAAGTTGGGGTGTCCTCCATTGGTGTGTGGGAGTGTTCAGGGCTAATTAATATGCATTTTGTATGCATACCATTGTAACATTGTCAAATTTTGGGGGTGTCGGAGGGATTGTTAAGGGATGTAAAAATATCACTGCTAGTCGGTAGATAATTAGTTAATGAAGGCTAAGAGCTCGACATTTTTACAATTCAGGCCAGCGCCAGACGGACGAACTCCGACGGAGGGCATGAGGTAAAAAGGAGGGCATGTCCTCCTTATGTCGGACGTGTGGCAACCCTAGGCCGACTTCCGTCTCACCATCACCCCACTGCATTGTGGACAAGTCGAAGGTTCCATCATATATAGGGCAGGGATGGGCAAAGTGCGGCCCGCGGGCCATATGCGACCCTCGAAGCCCTTTTGTGCGGCTCCCGACTTCGAGAGATACTACATGAATGTGCGGCCCTCTAAAACATATGAAGCATTTAACAACACCGTAATGGAAAATTCAGCATTCAATTTGGATTTACACTTTGACACTTGATCGTTAACTAGAAATGATGCTTTTAATATTTACTAACTTTTCTTCGACTTTACAGTCTTGCTTATTTTGACAGTTTTGGCTTATTAATATTTACTTACACTGCACAGTATATAGTACGTTATGTTAAATAACATTTTGGAAACTACTTAAAAATTTAATTCTAAATGCCGAAAAAATGTAGGCCTGTGCGGCCCTCGACTTTCATCGCAGACATTTTTGCGGCCCTCGGATAAAAATTTGTGCCCATCACTGATATAGGGCCTATTGTTGTGCCGTCTCCATAGAGAAGCATTTAATCAATATGTACGTCCAATGATTTGCCAAAACTTCTGAAATATAGGGTTGTCTCTTTTATTGTTATTGCCAAAATGGCCGTTAATTGGATTCGATAATAATTTTAAGATGTAAAAAAAGGCTTGACTGCGATTAAAATTAAGGAGCGACCATCGACTGATGATAAAAACATTGAGAACCGCTGATTAAACTGGCGCTATCCAATGTAAAACGTTCACTGACGACGACGATGGCGATGGAAAAAATGTGATGATGCCAATGATGAAAATTTGCTAAAATGATGCCAAAATTTGCTCAAATTGATGATGCCAACATTTGCCAAAATGTGCAAAAAATGATGATGATGATGTTGCCATAAAATTGCCAAAATCCGAAAATTTGCAAACAATTATCTTAAAGAAAATTGAAATGTTTCTTTTATCTGGAGAAAATTCAGGTCTGATGGTTGGCATTTGATCGTTATTGATCTCTTTTGTTTAAAATTAAGGAGCGGTGATTTGATAAAAACATTTAAAGATATTTTGCCGACGACGATGGCGATGGGAAATGATGACGACAATGATGATGACGATGATGATGGCGATTGTGATGAGCGGTGATGATGATGATGATGATGAAGGAGGAGGAGATGAGGAGGAGGATGATGATGATGATGATGATGATGATGATTATCCTATATATATATATAGGAGAAGGAGGAGGATTTCGTTGTTTAAGATATTTTTAGGAGGAAGAGGAGTCGGAGGAGAGAGGAGAAGGAGAAAGAGGAGGAGGAGGAGGAGAAGGAGGAAATGCATCACGTCCGCCTGCGTCGTCGTCGTCGTCGTCGTCGTAGTTGACGCTGGTTCTGAGACTGATTTCGAGATGAATTGACAGCAGAGTTTCTTCGTTCGTTGAAATCGGCAGCAGTAGAAGTCATCCGCAGCTGAACAGGAAACCGTTTTTGCCAGACGAAGTCATGCAGGGACTGTTTTAAGAAAAATTTATCACTGCATTAATCTCAGAAAATTTAATAATCAATAATATAATTATGCACTTCTATAGCACCAGTTCTGATACCAATTGGTATCAATCGATGGTACTTCAGAATCCATCTGCAAAAGATCCAGGTCATTCCAGAGAAAATTTGTGGACATCCGCGCATAAAACGCGCAAAAAGGTCGTCCGGAAAATTTATCACTGCACAAAGCACAGAAAATTGCATTTTACCACTGCACATTTTCATTTTATCACCGAACATTTTGTGTGTCACTGCTCGTTAACACAAGTCCTGACCAAATCCCAACATTCAGGTATTTGCGTCAAACTCAACGGCGCGTCCAAGAGTTCTTCTATTACTCTATACGCCTATTACTTATAAATAATGTATTTTTAAAATAACACATAGGCCATACATGCCGTATGCATGTTTGCGTGTAAAACGATAATGTGGTTTCTTTAATTATTAAGATCTTAAATGAAAAGCAATAAATAACTCGAAAAGATGCGACAACCATACGCATACATGAACAGTCTCTGAGGTAGGCTAATGTTGTATCATCTTCTTCTCCTTCTTCCTTCATGTGCTGAAGTTGAGGTAGCAACATGAATTGCCTTTCTCCAGCAATGTCTGTCCTGTTTTTCCTGACTGCTGCTGACATCTGCAGTCCTGTCCAGTGTCCACTCCTCCACATCGTCCGCCCACTTTCTTTTGGGCCGCCCACTTTGTCTTTTCTTCATATCATTCCTTGCTGGGTTGCAGGGCTTAGTCTAGGACGTTTCCGGGGGAGGAATTGCTCTTCCCGGAAATTTCAAATTCCCCCCGGAAATTTTGGCATACTACATGAACTAAGAGCAGCCCCCTAGCAGAATTCTTCCCGGTTTTGTCAGTTTCCCCCCCGGAGTCCAGGAGTCTAGATTAAACAATGCTGGGTTGTTCCTTGAACTTCTTTCTAGTGCTGGCCTAGCATCGCTATGCCTCTGCATGTATCCAAAATATTGCAGGTTCATTATTTTACACATAATATTATTGATGAATCGTCGTTTGGTATTTGCCATTTCCAGGTAGGCCCTCCCTACCTCTTCGTTTGATTTCCTTTCTCTGCAGTATCGTTGTACAAGATAGCATAAATTCTCAACGACTTGGACTATGAACGATGATGATGATGATGGTGGCGATGATGATGATGGCGGTGATGATGATGATGATGA
>CM030864.1:6328605-6566105 GCA_018105865.1 Metaphire vulgaris | reverse complement strand
TTGGCAAGTGGGGGGAGGGGCCGTTGGGGGGCAACTTCTAATCATGGGGGCCAACCATTTGTTGTTTAATGTATGTAGCATTAAGTATAGGGTCCCAACTGGGGGCGGGCCACTGGGGGGCCAGGCTCTCAATAGGGGGGGCACGGGTCCCCCTGGCCCCCCCGGTGGAGCCGCCACTGCTCCTCACAAGACAGCGGGTTTCGGCGACCACATCCTTCCGGCGCGGAAACCCTGCTTCATGGAATTTGCTATTATTATTATTATTATTATTATTATTATTATTATTATTATTAATTGGTCAGGACTAACACTAGGCTTAATTTTACAATAAAAATAGGCCTACATGGCCACACATATGGAGTAATATCCCTATTCAGATTAGAAGATTAGAAAAATACCAAACCTATCACTGTTTAAAAAGAGACTTAAACAAATAATTCTACAGGAATAGAAAATTTCTAACTTTAATCTTTACTTTGTTAAAAATATTGACTGTATAAGACCGTCGACTGGTGCTGATGTACTACTACAATGGCGCTAAAGAAGTCTACTACTACTACTACTACTACTACTACTACTACTACTACTACTACTACTACTACTACTACTACTACTACTACTACTACTACTACTACTACTACTACTACTACTACTACTACTACTACTACTACTACTACTACTACTACTACATTGGCTTAAAATAACTGAACGCATCCAATATAAGATAATAACACTTACACATAGCTCACTTCAGTCATCAAAACCTGTCTACCTTAGATCACCATTAACCCCTAAGCATCCTCGACCCACACGTTCATCATCTTACCTCACTCTGTCACGCCCACTCAATCAGTCATCCCTGAAAATTTGCAACCATGCCTCATCTCATAAGCCTCACCTGAACTTTGGAACTCGATCCCAGCTTCCCTCCGCAGACTTGGACACTTTCAAACAATAAAATCTGATTCCTCATTGGAGTCATTTCCTATAATTCCCGCATTATCTCCTCAAGTCTTCAGGTCTAAGCTTAAATCATTCCTTTTTCTAAAATCATATCCTCCATAGCTGTAACAACCTAGCCTCACTGCCCTTTGGACGTTGACTATTCAAAGAACTAAAGCTGCCGGCTTTAGTTCTTTGGACTATTGCCTGGCTGATAACATACCTTCCCTATAGCTATTTTAAGAGAGGCTGAGCGCCTAAGAATAAGCAGCTACTGTTGTGCTGCTTCCCAAGGCGCTATAGAAATCCACGAGATTTTACTTTACTTTACTTTACTACTACTACTACAACCACTACTACTACTACTACTACTACTACTACTACTACTACTACTACTACTACTACTACTACTACTACTACTACTACTACTACTACTACTACTACTAGGTCCTACTACTACTACTACTACTACTACTACTACTACTTAGTCCCCTCAGCCGCCGCCGAACGCCGGATTATCCGCCGAATATTTCCCCGCCGAAAATCCGCCGGATAAAAAGCCACTAGCCGAAATCGCCGCCGTATTTACTGAGCCGAAAATCCGCCGCAAATTTGAACCTCGCCGAAATTGTTATTTACATCGACGTTAAAATAAATAGAACATTGTCAACATTGAACGAGCTTGCTGCCAGGCTGCCAGCTGCTGCAGCTGAGCTGCTGCTGCAACTGAGCTGCTGCAACTGAGCTGCTGAGCCCAGCGCCCTATGGGGAGGAGCCAGCTGAGCCAGCTCAGCCAGCCGCTGCCAGTGCCAGCGCCTCTACATAGAAGAAGCTGGGCCGCTGGCTGAGCCAGCTGTAGATTGAATACAAGCGAATACGCGAGGCGTGCTGCGGGCGCAGCCTCGCAGGGTCTGGTTGATACAGGGCTTCAAGTTCAAGTTCAAGCTGACTGACCTACATATATTAGTGCTTTGTTTATTTAGGGACGTTCCCGCTATAGTCTGTCTGTAACTGGAAGTCATTGAGTGAATTTGAGTCTGATTGTCATTCACTGTTGTCCGTTGACAGCTCAAAAGTCAAAATGGCAACGCGAAAAGGAATAAAGGTAGGTCCTAATTAATGTACCAAATTTAACAAGTTAGCAACTCAGCACAGTACTTTAATTGTTCTAAATCTGCTTTATAAGATGCCTATAGACACATTATTCGTTCCGTGTGATTCGCCGAGATTCGATGAGAGCCGTTTTCGTCAATATTGAAATGCCCTTGTATTGGTAAAAACTTGAAAATAATGTACAATTTTTAATGATCACGAGTTTGATTTTTGTACTTTTTTTTCCGTATGTAACGTATGTTAACTTAATGCTAAGTTGCTTACCCTGTTGTAGACAAACAAGAATGTTAGTACGTCAGTTCTTAGTCGGGAGGAACGCAAGTTCGTGCAGAATCTGCTAGTCAAACCAAAGCCACCGGGACAACATGGAAACTCAAAGGCAGAATGCTGGCGTTATTTCGGATCTTTAACCAACGCCGATGGCCGCATTCTTGAAGAGGATAGATTGTACTGCCAACTTTGTCTCGAAGCCCAGAAAGAACTCGGGGACAAAGGCCATATATCACAGGTGGCAAATTTCAAGGCGTCTACTTCGACAGGTAATATGAATTTACATTTGAGCCAGCGCCACGACATTTCGACACGTTCTGAAGGAAAAATGCGGTCTTTAATGGGATACATTACGAAGTATAGCGATAGCTGCGGTGAAACATCGACCCGCATATCGGACCACGAGGTGACACGGGATATGGTTATCTGGTTTTGTAGGGATCTGCTAGCGTTTGAAAACGCTGCTAAGGCTGGGTTTCTGGACTTTTTCAAGCTGAATGCCCCGTCTCTGCATGTCCCATCTCCAATTACTCTAGGTGGCACAGCCCTGGAGGACACATATCAGGCAGTGCGAAATGCACTTAAAGCGAAGATAGGAGATGTGAATTCAGTGTGTGTTATGTTTGATGGGTGGACTGACAGATATAAAGCAAGATCATACCTGGGCGTTAGAGCTTCTTTTCTGCAGGATGATTGGTCGTACAATGTGGTAACGCTTAGTTGTCACGTTCTGCCATCTCATACTGCACGAGATGTTGCTGATCATGTGACAGTAGTTCTCAAGAACTTCTTTGTACATCCCAAGAAAATGTACTTGACGAGTTGCCATGATGGAGCAGCGAATATGGTGAAGACTTCGAAGCTACTAAAGGTTGAATCATTCCAGCACTGCACGGCACACTGCCTACATCTTCTGTTAACTAAAGACAGCATCCTCAAATTCGCAGATGTCGTTGAAATTATCCAGAAATGTCGAAGACATAGTTACTGCCTTGCACTTCAAGACATCAACGGTTGAGGAGGAAGTAGCAAATACTGAAGACAAAGCAATTGTCTCAAGCTACAAAACATTGTTGCCAACATCAGTGGCTTACTCGATCTCGATGACCAGTTCTCATCAACTCTGAACAATGATGATGGCAGCGAAATTGAAAATAACGTTAAACTTCACAGTCACAGTCACACATCGCTAAAGGCCGCCTGTCCTACTAGATGGAATTCAACCTCGAGATGCTAGAATCAGTCAGTGATCTACAGCGGGAGGTACAGAATTCGTTGAAACTTATTGGCAGAGCCGACCTTGCTCTTCATGCAGATGAACTTGACTTCATCCATGAACTTGTCACATTGCTGAAGCCATTCAGAGCTCTTACTGAAATGTTCAGCTTAACTGCGCCTACCTTATCTACAATTCCACTCATCAAGGTTCGGTCGGAAGATCTGTGCAGTAGCTACTAATGATGATGACAAGATCAAGCAGATAAAAGAAGCTGTGTTGAACAAACTGAACGATCGATTTCCTATCAGTAATGAAGTGATGCTGCACCAGGTGCTGGATCCCGACACAAAAGATCTTCTTCCACGTGCTGATGCTAGCGTCTTACTGGAGAATGCAGTTCAGTTGGCCAACGATCGAGGGTATATATCTGTAACAAGAAGAGGCAGTTCGTCACAGCCCAGTGGCGCCGATGATCCAGAAGTAATGGAACCGGAGCTGAAGCGGCGTAGGATGAAAATGGAGCTTCTTCAGGAGATTAAAAACGAAGCACAGTCAGGAAATGAGATAAGCAGTGAGGTGCGACCGCGACTGATGATTATGATGATATGTATTAACAAGAGCCAAAAATAATTACTGAATCTGTTATCATTGCTCAGTATGTGTTCATATACGTTGAGAATAATTACTTTTATAAATTTATTATTTATGTATTGGTTAGATTGCTGTCGAGATTGCAAACTATCTGACATCAACACCACCAACTTGCTATGACGTGCTGCAATTCTGGCGACAGAACCAGTCTCTGGGGATTTATCCTAACCTGTGTCAGCTTGCTCGCTTTTCACTTGTCTGCGTCTGCCTCATCTGTACCAGTGGAGTCAATGTTCTCCACAGCTGGACTGGTTGCAAACAGTAGAAGATCTAGTTTATCAGCTGACAAACTGCATCGTATATGCTTTATTCATGACAATTTTAAATTTGTGCAGGATTAATTAATTTAATTGCCTCTGGATTAATTACTCTGTGACTGTATTGGCATTTGGTGGTGCCGTTATGTTGATTTTGTTTTCAGTACGTATAAAAGCATGTAAGTTTAATTTATTACATGTAGCCGTATTTTCAGCCGGATTTCATTGTCTTCGCTTAAATACGGATAATCCGGATATCAGCTGAAAATTTTGTTCAATCAGCCGAATTTATTAAAAATTACGGCTGAGGGGTCTACTACTACTACTACTACTACTACTACTACTACTACTACTACTACTACTACTACTACTACTACTACTACTACTACTACTACTACTACTACTGCTGCTGCTGCTGCTACTAATACTATTTTGTTTGATACCCTCTGAGTATTAGAAATGGTGCTATAGAAGTGCATAGTTAGTATTTTATAATTTTACTTAATTTCAATTATGAAACTAATTTCTTAATTTATGTCTGTTATCATTATGTACTGGATTACTTTCATGCAGGATCCATGATCCCTTCAGTGACCATTTTTTAATTTCTTTCTCAACCTTCCTCTGAGTAGATACTATGTAATTATTAGATAGAGTGTGTAATATATATATATATATATATATATATATATATATATATATATATATATAATATAGTATATAATATTTATGTATGTGTTAGTCATCGGCTGATCGGCTGATGCCCTGGGCATTATGATAGTGGCGCTATAAAAGTTGATTGATTGATTGATATCTTTTATGGAATTGCGGAGGAAGAAAAAGATGTAATGTCATGATCATAGACTTTAATATCATATTATAATAAATCTATGGTCATGATCATTGATTAATTATAAAAGTACCAGCGGCAGTCGTACATTTTTTTCTTTGGTAATTTTTTGTGAATTTAGGTGATGAAATATTTCAGTGTTTTCTTTTATTTAATAAATTATGTTAATTCATTTAATATTTAGAATTTGTTACGTGAAAATGGTTGTCTGTTGTATTTTAACGGTTTTGTGCACACAACCTTGACCACCACGGACTACGGATTAACCTGCGGCTTCACTAGCGATCATTGCGGGCGAGCTTGCCGACGAGCGTAGCTGGCGAGATTCACCGCTGGAATTATAAGCCGGTTTCAAATGACGACGGCTTCACTGGTGAGCTGTATTCACATTCTCTCGAGAACATCGCTCGGGAGAATGTGAATACACATTCTTCGAGCTTTTCTGGCACGCATTTTTACTTTTCAACCAATCAGGTTTTAGTACAAAGGTCAGCGCGCCAATTGACAACATTAACAACTAAGCACATTGTCCGTGATCCGTGAATTAATAAGATTACTTGTTCAGCACAAGAAATGTCTAAAAGTGAGTTTGACCTAAATATTCTAAACGAAGTTGCTGCCCGCCCCATTTTATGGGACAGTCGAACAGATGGATACAAGGAAAGCGGGTTAGCGTTGGGACCGGCGTCCCCACCAAAAGTACAGGTCTAGTACAGCGTCCCCAGCCTTGTGGTGCCGTTTCAAGTCTCTTGTGGTGCCGTTTCAAGTCTTCAAATTTATTTGGCCGGTCCCAACTTCAACCAACGGATATTACGTTTGTATTTTTTCTTGTGTATGTTTAGTGAAACAGACTCATTTAGAGCGTTCATATGCCGTGCTTTGGTCGTCTTTGGATCAGTGAGGAGCATATCAGTTTGATTTTCGATATTTTCTTGTAGGTTTTCGTTAATTTTACGAGTGAATATATAGTATATAATATAATATATAATCTTAATAATTGTGAAGACTTTAAACATCAAGGCACCACAAGACTGGGGACGCTGTACTAGACCTGTACTTTCGGTGGGGACGCTGGCTTTCAGTGGGGACGCCGGTCCCAACGTTAAACGGAAAGTGGAAAAGAAGCTGGCAATGTGGTTGGAAATCGCAGAAAAGCTTCAGTCCACTCCAATTATGTAATTATAAAAGAATTATTATGCACAGTGGTAAACACAATGCTATGAAAACGGCGTGGAAAACACGGATAACAACGAATGATAATCATGCAGTTTAGGAGGTCATATTACTTAGTAATTTAGCGGCGACTCTGGGATTTGTCAAGCTAGCGCCATTTGGAGCATGTGTACCTAATATTCATGCATGTATGGATGCAATAACCGTCAACATCATTAAACCACAAAGCGACAAAATCCTCGTCAACCATCTTAAAAATGTGAGCTACATCAGCGTTTGTAGGCGTGGCTTATTTTTTGCTTTTATGAAAGACTGACCGCCTGCGGTAAGGCTTGCCAGATATGCTCGTCGGCAAGCTTGCCCACAATGATCGCTAGTGTAGCTGCAGCTTTACGGACTATGGATTTTACATAGATTGAGTGTTCTTGAATAAGCTGGTGCATTGCGCCAAGCTTTCAGGCAGCGCTATAGACATTTTGTCTTTACTTATTTACTTATTTGTTCTGTGCGAGGTATTGTATGTGTGGCCTACATTCATGACAGACTCTTAACTGCCATCTGTTCCGACGGTCACCGGCCTCTGCCTCCTTGACCTTTCTGCTGCATTCAATACTATCGATCACAATATTCTACTCAAGTGATTCTCCCTCTGGTTCGGTATATCCGACAAAGCTCATCACTTTTTCAAATCTTACCTCAAGTCTTGCTCCTTCCAAGTTTCATGCCTCAACCAATCCTCATCATCCCATATGGTAAATTTCGGGGTGCCTCAAGGATTTGTCCTCGGGCCGGTATTGTTCAGTCTCCATACTGCACCACTATCATCCTTAATTAACTCCCTCAACTTGAATCACCAACTGTATGCTGACAACACTCAGCTATGCCATTCCTTTTCACCTTCTTCATTCAATGCATCAATTACTGCACTTGAATCAGCATTCTTGTATAACTCTACATGGATGTCATCCAGCCTCCTTGTTCTTAATCCATCCAAGACAGAATTCCTCTTAATAGGATTACCCAAGCAGGTTAAGAAATTGACAGTCCAAAGCTAGTTTTGGCTCCAGACACCACAATAATCCCTGCTCAAACTGCAAAGAATCTTGGTTTCAAATTTGACTCATCTTTAAATTTTGAATCACAAATCTCAACTTTTGAAAACCTGCTATGCCCATATTCGTGACTTATGACGCCTTTGTCCTTGTCTTGACTTCAAAACTGCCTCCACAATCACCACTGCAATAGTTCATACCAAACTAGACTACTGCAACTCCATTTACTATAACCTTCCAAAAACCTCCATCTACAAATTACAATCAATTCAAAATGCACTAACCCAAGCAGTAACCAAATCACCAAAGTACTGCCATATTTCACCTATACTGAAGTCACCACTGACTTAAAATATCCGAACGTATCCAGTACAAGATAATAACAATTACTTAAAGTTCACTTCATTCATCAAAACCGGTTTACCTTCGAAAACTCCTAACACCTCAGCCTCCTGGACCTACATGATCGTCATCTCATTTCACACTCTCACACCCGTTAAATCAGTCATCTCTCAAAATCTGCAGCCACGCTTTCTCATATGCCTCACCAGAACTTTGGAACTCAATTCCAGCTTTTCTTCTTTGTCTGCAGCATCGTATTGCCGTACTTCTCAAATGATTTTATCTCTATATTTTAATAAGTAAGGGCCTTGTAAGCAACATAACGATCGAATTGTCTTATGTATTGCTATTTTTGTTATATCATGAATTATTAGCAGGCAAAATTTACATGTTGTGCATAATTCCTCAGAGGGCCACTCTGAAGTCTCTTGCGGGCCACATCTTGCCTGTAGGCCGTACGTTGTTGCCTGCCCCTGTTGTAGTTGGATTGTCTCTCTTCTCTCAAATCACTCTGCTGCTTAATGACACCTTTTTTCTTTGTGTCATCCATGAAGTCAGTAGTTCTGATAAGTTTTAGCTTTTTCCATACGAATACTGTATATGTATTTAATAATGTAGTTATCGTTGTATTGCAGGGCATCCATTTCTTTGGTGTCTCGTTTTATCACTTTTGATTTTCGAGATTGACGTCACAAAGAAATAAAGATTGTTTTGGAGATTGCAATAATTATGTTAGAGTTTGAGGTGGACTTTAAGACTCAGAGAATGAAAGGAAAGCAGTTGCGAATAAATTGTGAATATTACGCCATTATTTTCTCATCAACACCGAATGCTCTGTTTTGACGTGTAAGTTTGACATAGCAAGACATTACAGGAATTTTTTTGCTTCAAGAGATTTTATATTTTTATTAGTGAAGAGGATTTCTAATTTGCTGCAAGAAATCTTGCTTTTCTGTAGTGTTCTGCGGCAGTCTCAACTACCAGTTTTGTCTAGAGCAGCATTTACAAAGTTCTTGTTTGTCAGGTAATATATCCTGTACACTGTTTTCTGTTGAGGAAACAATCCAGAGCAGTCAACTGACTTTAGCCCATAGTAATACACAGACGAAGGACAGAGTGTTTGTATTATGGGTTGTTGTAAGAAGGAGTCCTATAAGGATACAGTTTTACATGAATCAAATCTCACCACCAAAGAGTTAGACGTTGGGGACAAGGAGGTTGCTGATGCTGAGGGGGGACATCTCTCGGATAATCCTGCAAATGTAAGTCGTGCTCAGTGGACGTCGCCAACGGAGTTCCTGTTGACGTGCGTTGGATATAGCGTTGGATTGGGAAATGTCTGGAGGTTCCCATATCTGTGCTATAGGAACGGAGGAGGTAAGATTGTCCTGATGTTTTATTCTGATCAGGGAGCTGCTGATGCAGAGCATTGTCATTTCACAGGTCTCTGGTTCAGTGAAAAGTTGCTGGTTGTGATAAATTTTGTTGGTTTCATGAGGAAAAGAATAATTTGGGATGCACCATATAAGATGGTTCAGCATGACTTTTTGTTGCCTTTTAGCATCAGACAGAAATTGGTATGGTCTAAAAATATTTAAAATATTTATATTTAAAGTAGTTTTGCCATTGTAACTGGGGATTATGAAACTGTGACTGTTGTGAAATTATATAGCAGCTCTTTAAAATTTTGGACGATGTTCTTAAAAGAGCCATGCAGTACCGGGAATTTTACATAATACCAGTACATAAGAGGCCATTTGGAGGTAGGAAGCTGGAGTTTGATATGTGTCATTGGGTATAGGTAAAAATGTTGCCCAGAGAAATGAACGAAGAAAAATCTTGTTTCTGAAATGTTGTAATATTGTATTGGGATATGAAATTGTTAGATACACTTTGATTTGAAAGTTGGCTGTGCTATTTCAAAAAAATTAATTGTTTGGTAAGAGTTTGTTTGTCTGACTTACTGTATTCTGTAATATTTGGAGATTTAATGAACTGCATATATGGATTTCTTTGGGTTGCAATAAGATTATATTGGGTTTGCCATTTTACTGTGTTTGTATCTCAAATTAAAAATGAAATGAGATGAAATTGGGTATGATGTAATTTTCATTAATGTTGACACATGAAAATGTATTGTTTTCATGCCATTTGTCAGAACTTCAAAAATTGTTTTATCACATGAAGTTCCTCATGATGAAATCTGTTATAGCAGTAGATTAGTAGGTACCTCCGAATAGCTAGTTACTAGGGTATACTGTTAAAGTGGCATGTGAATACACAGACTATCTCATGTCTTGAAAATTGACAGATTGATTCATGATCAGATATTTATGTGCTTACTCATTGGTGGCTATGGGATGTTTTGATAGATTATATGCTTAGGACTTAGGAATAGATGGCTGCTACAGTATACTATTAAAGTGATGTATAAGATATACAGTGTATATTATATATGTATACAGACTCTCTTGTCTTGAAACTTGAAGCATTGATTCATGATTAGGTACTTGTATGCTTACTCATTGGTGGTGTTTTCTTCTACAGGGTGGCACAAAAAAACCAGACTAGTCACATTTAGATTTGCATTTAATATAGTCTGGTTTTTTGGTCACCCTGTAGTCATCAGAGTTTGTGTGTTATTTCCATAAATGGAAAAGGTAAGAGTTTCAATGCAGAAAGTATTTTTCTGGTGGCGTACTGATTTTGTGATATCTTTATCAGGTGCCTTCCTTATTCCCTACGTTATTATGATGATCTTCATCGGAATGCCTCTACTTTTCATGGAGTATTGCATTGGACAGTATTTCGGTATCGGCAGTCTCTCTGTCTTCAAGAGGGTCTGTCCTCTTTTCCAAGGTAGTATTACTGTTTGATTGTGCTCTAGATTACAGAATTAAAATTGTTTTTATCCTGTCATTTGTGTCTTTATGTTGAACTGATTAATCGTGAAACTTTGTTTTCGGGCGTCTTATTGTTCTGCTTTGAATTTGGTTTTCAGGCGTTGGTATCGGATATTCAATACTGAATGGGCTTGTGTGCATCTACTATAATGTCATAATTGCAATTGCTATATTCTACTTGTTTGGATCTCTGAATTCCAGTCTACCATGGAGCTCATGTGATAATTCATGGAATACTGAAAACTGCGGGGATCCTATTTTTAATGGTAAGACGGATGATGCCGCTAGTACTGTCCTCTAGGCACAGTAAATATTCTTGATAGGTTACTAAAGTTATGGAAATCTGAGATTATGTGAACATGAAAACTTAACAAGGCTGTTATGCAACACCAAACACGATGGACGTTACTTGTGCTAAATCAGAACTACTTGTCTTATCAAGTCCACTTTTTACTGGGAACATTTTCTGTGAGTTTCTTAATTTACTGGCACAGTACACCAGGAGTCATTTGTTAAATTGATACTTATTATCATAAATGTTTTCCCAGTGATCTTCACAAAATTTACAAGGCTGTCAACGATATATATATTAAATGCAAAATTTGCTTAGGAATAAGATGCAGGCTACTGTAATTCACTCATGTAACATGCTTTTATGTATAACCAGCAACCATGCACATCATTTTCAGATATATGTATGAGATGCATTTGCCATCTTATGAATTATGTCTGTCTTGTGTGGAACTTAGTTATAACTGTCTTTGCTGCACTGAATTAGATTCTAAGGTTGGGGTATACAAGTAAAAATATTGTAAATAATGTCTATATTTTAAGAAACATTTAGTTTGGGGTAGTTGTGTTAAAGTTAGACCTTCTTGGACCATTCATTGCCAGTATGTTTGAAACTGCTTGTTCTTTTGTTGTTCTGCTTTTTGTTTATTTTTCTGACTTGAGTATTTGTGGCATATATTTGCAGACAATAGCAGCTGTACGGGCAACTGTAGCAGTTATTTTGGCAATTTGTCTCTTCACGAGTCAAATTCTTCGTCGTCATTGATGATAATTCCATCTCTTAGCAACATGTCAGATGCTTGGAACAAGAGTTCAATGATTGCTCAACGCACTTCACCTACGGATGAGTATTTTAGGTGAGATTATTCAGTTTAACATGACTAAACTTGTAGCAACTTGCTTGCTAGGGCTCGTCCATATAGTACGTACACAAAAAGGCATATTTACAACCCCTCCCCGTTTACATACCGTACTTATGCAAAATCTCCTAAATCCAACCCCCCTCAGTGAGTATGTACTATATGGATGGATCCCTATTTCATTTATATTTTCTCTGTTTTTGTCCAGCTTGATTGTTTTTTAAACATGAGACAAATATCCTGATGAAATTAATGTGAATTAGTGTGCAGCACAAGTAATAGCATACAGTCATTGGCAATTGTGTTTTGATTTTATTTCTGACTCTTCTTAAAATATTTCAGTATTGGTAACAGTTCTGAATAACTTGGCAATTACAGTGATTATGGTCATCTTTTTTACTATTGTAACCCAGAAGTTACATTTTGCTACTGCATTTATATGGAAATATGTCTATATTTGATGTTGTTATGTTGATGTTTGTCAGTCAGATCATGATCTGAAAAAAGTTCATATATATATATATATATATATATATATATATATATCTTTATTAATTGATAGGTATTATTGTCAAGTAATATACTTGCATTTAGTTTGAGGTAGCATTGTTTCAGATTAGCATGGATGCTTATTGCAGTGTGAATTTTAAGGACTGCTGTTAGAAATGTATTTCTATTTTCTTAGGTTGGCACTTTTGTCAGAGGGCCCAGATAATAGCATTGCTAATCTGGGTTCAGTACGATGGCATCTCTGCTTATGTCTTCTGTTGTCATGGCTGTTAGTGGTGCTTTTTGTTAGTCGTGGTATCAAGTCGTCTGGAAAGGTTAGGTTCATTTAATTTTTCTGCAATTTTTGCCATTGAAAGCCATAAATTGTTGTCAATGAGTTTTGAAGTCTTTGTCTAATCTAGTTGTGTTTTTTCCTGGTGTCTTCATAAGCAGACTTTGTAAAGAGCTGTCTTACACAGTTTATGATTGTCATAAAAATATCTTTGAAGTTTGTTTTAAAAGTGAATGGTTAGTTTCATTCTGGTTAGTTGGTTAATTTTTAAAAAGTTTGAACCGACTGGAGAGAACTGGCGTAAATTCAGCTTAAACAGTGAGATGCAGTACAGATGTACAAGCTTTGTTCTGACTACTGCATATTCTGGAGAATTTACATTAATTAAACTATATTCCTATGATGACTACAGACAATGATAAATATAATTGAAAGTTAATTTGAAGCCAATGACGATCTAGTCTTTACTTCAGGTTTTTGTCACAAGAGCGTTTGTTGAAAGTGATATTTTAGATTTAATGTTAGATGAGTCAAGCCTTTGTTCTATCATCCTGTTAAAAAATTGATTGATAATGATAATGAGTACAATGTTCTGCGTAAAATATTGAATAACTTCCACGATTGTTCCAGGTTGCGTATTTTACCGCCACTTTTCCATACGTCATGCTCACTGTTCTGGTCGTCCGAGGAGCAACGCTCAATGGAGCGAAAGAGGGAATATTGTATTTCATCATTCCAGATTGGAAAAAGCTTGTCAGTCCTGATGTGAGTCAGTATTTCACGTCGTGAAATGCAGAAACATGGATCTATATTTTATTTTGTTAGAACTCGGTTGAGATTTGTTCCATTGGCTGAAGCTTCTGACATTATGATACTATTTGGTGTGGTTATTAGTTTAGTTTAATATAGGAGTTTCTTTATAAGGTGTTGTTTTGGTTTTATTGCCACGAATTTACATGAATTTTGGTATTTCAGTCTTGCAATGATTTTCATTTGCGTGTGTGCAGTGGAGCGAATTCAGAATTTTTCTCAGATCATCTGACAAAAAAATTCTAAAGTGCAATGTTTTTGAATAGCCACGTGCATAGAGAAGTCAGTATTTTCTTTAGATTTTGATTGAAATTATTTCCTGAATAGGTCTGGTTTCAAGCAGCTACGCAGCTCTTCTACTCGACAAACTTAGCGTGGGGAGGCATGATTACAATGGCAAGCTACAATACGTTCAACCATAACTGTTACAGGTATTTTCCATTCCGCTTACGGAATGATATAATTCAATAACTTTTACGAAGCGACTTAAAACACACTTGTTCGGACTCTCGTTCAGTACCATGTAAAGCGCCCTTGACCCTAGCCTCATATGACAATAGCACTATACAAGTTAGCCCATAACTAACTAACTAACTAACTAACTAACTAACAAGACTAAACTAAAAATATTCCAAACATGCATTTTAAGCATTCTACTTAATTAACTATTGTTATTGTTATTAAACTGGCAATTTCTTGTGTGCCATATTGCCAAACGTCAGGAGCAAGAGCACATTACAGAGCTAATTGTACAAAGTACTCCTAGCCTCCTAGGACACCTACAAACAACATAAACAAAAATGTGCGCACTTTCATTGTTTCCTTGGTGGGGTAGCGAGCATCTGGCTAGGTACCACATCCACATTTGTAAAAACCAGCCCAATATAGCCCAAATAGTGTCTAACAACACTCACATGCTGCAATATTGCTGTATTCCCACTGCCAACAGTGCCTTACATTGCATGGTGTCCATTATTACTATTATTATTAGCTGGATAATTTATATAGTGCAATAAGCATGGCAGAGTGACAAGAGCGCTCTACAATACTGCATATACCCAATGGTGAAAAGGCGAGTCTTAAGATTACTAAGAAAAAGTCCGAGATAGTACATGGTATATATGACAAGTGGCACGCGTCAACACGGTACTTAAGGGGTTAATGATTTTGAATAATTTTTCACATATTCTCATTTTCATTCAATTTCATGTGTTTGTGTATGTGTGTGTGTTGTCAGAGATGCAGTAGTCATCAACCTTGTAAGCTTTTGTACAAGCCTATACGCTGGTGTTGCGGTGTTTTCAATTATTGGCTACATGGCACACGAGTATAATGTTCCTATACATGAAGTGATTAAATCGGGTGAGTTGGACTGAGTTGCTTATTTACTTTTCTAGATCAGTTTATCTAAAAATGATGGTTTTATGCCAAAATTTTTCACTTTTTAAAACCGAATGGTTTATACTTACTTGTATTTATAACAAAGTTAAATACAACGTTGAATTTATACAGTTCTGGATATATCAATTATAGTTTACAAGAACTTGTTTGTGTAGGACCCGGGCTGGCATTTGTGGCATATCCTCGAGCATTGAGCTTAATGCCTTTGGCGCCAATGTGGTCAGCTTTGTTTTTCTTCATGCTTTTTCTTCTTGGCATTGGTAGTCAGGTTTGTTGGTCTTTTTTCTACATTATGACTAAAAAAACTGTTATATTCTAGGAAAATTAGTAAAATTTTATGATAAATGATTTAATAGATCGGCTTCAATAACTTTACTGCTGAAAAAACTGATATATTCTAGGGAAAATAAATAAAATTTGATGATAAATGATTTGATGAATAGACTTCAGTAACTATAACTGCTGCTTTTGAAGGTAGTATTGTGTTTGCATTTATTGTGCCCTGTGTAATTTCTGTTTACGATTTTCATCAGTTTATGTTGGTAGCATTATATTTATCTGTCTGTTATTTGACATTTTATATTTCCTTCCTCCCAGATGGTCTTGATTGAAACAGTTGTGACTGGATTTGTTGACGAGTTCCCTCGTCTGGGTCTCAATCCATGCATTCGGCTTATGACGACTATATCTGTCTGCGTGATCTGTTTCCTTCTCGGAATCACTATGACAACACAGGCAGGAATTTGAGAGCTTTCTCTTATGTCCAAGGATATATAGAATTCCTTTTAATTTTAGAAGAATTTTACCTCTTAGGCAACACACAAGAGTCAGGTTGATGCTTGTGTTGAAGTAACTTAAAAATTTGCAGAAACCTATATCTTGTACAGAAGCAGTATTTGTTTTAAATGTATGTAAAGGATCTAATAATAATTATAATATTAATAATATTAATTAGTGAATTTGTTTTAGGGTGGTATGTACATGCTGCAGCTGATGGACCACTACACAGCTGGCTTTTGTGTTCTGATCATTGCAGTTGTCGAGTGTCTTGTCATTAACTGGATCTATGGTTAGGTTTTTGCTTACTCGAATTTATAGACCATAAAACGGTTTAACCCTATAACCACCAGTTAGTGGTCTGGCGGGTTAAAGGGTTAAGCAGTGCTAAGTGTTTGTGCATAGTTATGAATATTCTTCTGATGATTTCGTGATTGTGATTACAATCTCTTCTGCCTGTGCTTCACTGTTTCCACGTTGTGTAAAGGTAAAAGTTTCCCATACTCGATTTAGAGCATTGGGGCCAGGTTTGGCATACAGCGACACAGGTGGCTTACGTCATTTATCTAGAGTAGGTTGACAATCGTACGTCCTAGCACTGCTCCGCATTTCTACCACCACCCTCTACCATGTAAGGCCGAGTCAACCTTAGGGGCTCCAGTAGGACTAGACTTTGCATGCCCCTCCAGCCTGTTACCAAGCTGCCATCTTCCTGCCCCATTGTATAAATCTTACATCATTTACACTTATACTTATACACACGGATGCATACACAAACCACATCTACATGATCAATATATATACATATACATATATATATATGTATATATATATATATAATTATATATAATATACAAACCACATCTATATGACATTCTGATATGTTGCTTGGTTGGAGACACAGTAGACCAGTGGCTATCACAATCTGGCCTACAAGTCAGCTTTGAATGAGTACATTGAGTGCTTACGTGCTGGAAGAATAGGTTGCAGGGGAAAAAACTGCTAAGTCTTGCCTTCTTTATTCAGCCGCTACAATGTAAGCTTAAATTGAAAGTGCTGACTCTTCAGTTCTGTGATTCTTAGGGCCTTTACCTTACATATCTATATACCTGCGTGCATGTGCACGCATCGCCACCTTTCACCTGTATGAACTAGATTTCTGCTATTGTTCAATGTTCTCATTTGTTTTTCACATACTTTTCTGTTGTTTGTGGGTGTATGTGTGGGAAAATCATGTGGGGATTGTATGAAACCATTCAGGATTTGGTGCTTTAACCCCTTAACTGTGTATTTAACTGTAACTCAATGTAAAATGGACGGATATATCCGGGGTCTTCAGTTAAGGGGTTAAAGAGGCTGTGATTTTTTTGTGTAGGAAACAAAAGAATGTGCGATCATGTGAGGGAGATGATCGGTAAAAGAATGAACATGTTTTGGCGAGTGTGCTGGATGATCATATCCCCAATCATCATTGTGGTACGATTTAGTTTCAAGGCTTTCATACATTATTAGTGATGCCAAGTACTGTACTCATTTGTTATAGGAGCATGCAGAGTTTTGGTGAATTCTTGCCATGCAGTCGGAGGGTAGCGGGTTCGAATCTGACTTTCTGACCTTGGGAGTGACCATGTAGTGACCTTGGACAGGCTATTTAACCCTAATTGTCTGTGATCAAGAAAATGGGTAATGAATTCAATCTCTTGGGTGTCGTAAGAGCCAACTGCACCTGCCTTAGATGGAGAACCCATCATCAGTTTCCTCATTAATAGCATTCATCTTGGCCTTCCTGACAGTCAGTTGTGTCGTCTGCAGTCGGTTCTGAGCATCTCTGCTCGAATGATATTTGGAGCCGGATGGAATGATCACAGGACTCCATTACTCAAAGACAAGCTTCATTGGCTTCGTATCTCAGAATGTATTATTTATAAACGATGTTTGTTTATGTTCCGCACCTTATACGATCCATCCTGCCCCGATTATTCGTCGTCACTGGTGCACAGGTTTATGATGACAGATCGGCGCTCATGCCTTTGATCTAGCAGCTGGGTCCAACCTCCCAACCCCCGTCCAAAACTGCGAAATTTGACAAAAAATTCATCTCACGAGGGAATCCTGCTCTATGGAACTCATTACCAGATTTTGTGACAAAGGCGACCTCCTTCAAACTGTTTGCAAAAAACCTGAAAATGCACATATTTAATATCTTATAAGTGTCCTGTGTAAAGTGCTCTTGACTTTGACCATCGCCATGATTACTGTGCTAGATAAATTGTAATAATAATAATAATAATAATAATAATAATAATAATAATAATAATAATTAATAGCATGATAAGATCACAAATCTTTCATTTACATTTGCTGATTGTATTTTATAAGCTTTAGATTTTTAGAGTAAGAAGATTTGAATGCATAGTTAATTGAAATTTTGTTGATTTTGCTAAAAACAGGAGGTTTCTTTTTTCTGTGTTTTCAGGCGATTCTAATTTTCAGCTTTGTTAATTACAAGGCTGTGAAGTATAATGACCAGCCATATCCATTATGGGCAGACGTTCTTGGCTGGGGAATGACGTTAGCATCAAATGTACCTATTGTGATTGTCGCTCTGTATGTTTACATTAGAGCTCCAGGCACAACTCTTTTAGAGGTAACTCTTTTATTTGAAAATAGCTGAATGTCTCTGCTTTTTGTCTTGTAATATTATATTCCATGATGCTAATTATGTAAAAAATGGGGTGGGAAGATGGAAGAGTCATAATATTTGGACTGTAGAGCCGATGGTGGCGGGTTCGAGACTCACAGGAGCCCTGGAATTGACTCAGCCTTCACCCAACTGCAGTCGTGATATGAGTAGCAATGTGGCAACATTGTGAAGGTAGAAACCATAGGTTTGGCAGAAAAGGCTGGTCACCGTCAGCCGATGAATGGCTTAGCCACTTCCTATGGGCTAATGGCCACAAAAACGGGCATCAGCACTGGCTCCTACGGGCATTGAGCCTACAGGTGAATCTTTAAATTTTAATAATAATTGTGCAATAGTGATAATGATTGACGGTGATATTCAGGGAGAGATCGATGTCTCGCGGATCTGCTACCGGACAAACGTTACCAAAGCGACTTATCCTGAACTGTTCACTAGAAGACTCAAAACTCACTTGTTTAATATATCGTATATGAGAGTTGTGAAGTACTCTTGACTTTGACCTTCTATCATGCTTATTGCACTATATAAGTTGTCAATTGTAAATAAATAAATTGAAAGTCATCAGTGCAGTGCATTAATGTGAATTCTCTCCAATCACAGGGAGTACCGGGTAGATATTTTTCCCCCCAATTTCATTGCATTTGTGTCTGCTTAGAGTACCATCTTGATTGCCTGAAAGTTGTATTTCATAGCTTTTTCTTCAAATGACCGCTCCAATTGTTATATCTCGATCATTCAGAAATGGCGCTCGGCAACAAAAGCGTCGGCCGTTAGCAGACAGTCACAGAGCATTGATCACCCGCTGCAGAGATGGAAGCAGGAAGTTAGCATTGAAGTGAACGCCGTCGTCGAACAGCCGGTCGAGTCTCTGGACGAGTCTCTTGCGCATCAGCACAATCTTCTCTTCATTAAAGACACAAAGGAGGTTACGACGAGTAGAATCTGAAATTATGTCGCATTTAATTTTGTCAGTGTTGTTTGTTTTGATTATAATTATCTATGCAGGCCTTATTAGTGTATAGATGTTAACGAGTCTCATGATACCTGTTGTGACAATGTTTGTGTTATGTAGATGCTAGACTTTAAGCGTATTTTCAGTTGAATTTATTAGTCTGTACCAGCTATCTTCTCTATCTATCTGTCTATCTATCTATCTATCTATCTATCTATCTATCTATCTATCTATCTATGTGTATATATATATATATATATATATATGCGTTTTGACTGATAAAATTTTGATCATGTAGATAATAGAACCTTTGTGAAGCAGTAGTTTTTACTTGAGGCACAGTGGGTCAGGTCAGGTCTTCCATGACATCTCTCCAAAGTTCTCTGTCCTTTGCTATTTCTTCCAAAGTCATTCGGTGTCTTCTGTCAGTTTTTCCATTGAGATTCAGCCCTGCCATGTGCAGATCCTCTTCCAATCCGTCCACCCATCGTCTTTTCGGTCTTCCTTTAGATCTTCTTCCCTCTGGTTTGTAGTTGAAAATTCATTTTGGGTTTCTTATTTCATCCATTCTGAGTATGTGTCCGGTCCATTTAATTCTTCTCTTTCTGATTACTTCCATGATGCTCGGTTGCAGTGTTCTCTCTCGAACTTCTTCATTTGTTATATGTTCTTTATATCCAATCCTTAGTATTCTTTTAAGTCATTTATTTTCTGTTGCTATTATTTTCTTCTCCAATTTTTTATGGCCCAAGATTTACATCCATATATTAGTATTGGTATTACACAAATGTTGAGAATTCTTAGTTTTGTTTTCATTCCAATGTCACATCTTTTGAAAATTTTTGTATGTAGTCTGTTGAATGTATATTCTGCCATTGCTATTCTTCTTTTGATATCCATGTCCGAACCTCCCTAGAGCTGCTTACAATTGACTTTCCAAGTAAATGAATTTCTTCACCATTTCAATTTTTTCCATTGTATGTTACTATTTGCCAATCTCCCACTTTCTTTGTAAGTGGTATTATTTTTGTTTTATTAGTGTTTATTTGTAATCCAAGTTTTTAACTCTCATTTATTAAGGCCACTGTTAATTCTACCATCTGTGAGAGGCATTCTGCTATTAGACATGTATCATCAACATATTCTGCATCATCAATATTTCCTGGCTTTAGAGATGTTCCCAACCCATTCGTGTTTTCAATCTGTCTCATGATGTAATCTAATATAATGTTGAAGAGTATTGGAGATAGGATACATCCTTGTCTAAATCCTGTTTTGATTTTGAACTACTCAGTTTCTTCTATGTCATTTCTGATACACGCTAAAACTGTGCTGTATAAATTTTAATTTATTTTACTTTGGGAGGCAGACAGGGCCGGATTAGGGTCCGAGTGGGCCTGGGGCTGAGAAGTAAAAAAGGTCGTCCCTTCCATGATTTTAAAATTGCCCCTTATAAAATTTCCCTCTGTCTTCACTGAAAATCTTTGACTAGCAAAAAAAGGTCGTCGCTTCCATAATTTTTATTTCCTGCCTTCACTAAAAATCTCTTACAAGCAAAAAAGGTCGTCGCTTGAAAAACAGTGGGCCTATTTTTAATGGTGGGCCTGGGACTTCAGCCCCCTCAGCCCCTGCCTTAATATGGCCCTGGAGGCAGAGCTGTAACTGCTACCCAGCACGTCACAGGTGGTGGATAGTGATACGGCCTTCAGATATGAAGGGTAGCTGTGAAATAAGCAGGTGAAAGCCTGACGAATAAGCAGTCGTGAACCAACAGCGTCAGACTCTTACAGGGCGTGACCGATTGGCGGGTGGAACCACCAAGCAGATTAAATATCACAGTGGTTAGAGAGTGACAAATACAGATAAAGACGTATGCTTTCATTAGTTTGATTTGACAGTCTCACTTTCCAATTATTGAAATAGCCAATAAGGTCACATTGTATTGATACCCTTTGTAAATTGTTATGTACTTTTATTGGGGGTGCAGTGTAGTAGTGGTAGAATTCTTGCCATGCAATAGGAGGTTTGCAGGTTTGACCTAACCACTGCATAGCGACCTTGAACAAGCTGTTTACCCCTATTTGTCTTTGAGGAAAGCAACGGGTACCACCTCACTTATCTCATTCCCAGATGATGGAAAGGCCAATTGGATCTGCCTTAGGGTAAAAGAATCATCATCATCATCATCATCATCATCATCATCACTACTCTTTTTCTTTTGTTAAGACAGTGATTTACTGAATGAAGAGAAGAATAGATAGAAGATACAATGCTATAGATATAAGGTTTTATTTTACTTTTTTCCTTTAATGGAACCATGTTCACTACATTCTGTTTTTGTCATATCATGCAAATATTGAATATGGAATGCTAACATCTTCACTTGAGTTTGCATGTTGAACTATTCAATATTTTCCATGATGAATTTATTATTTTGTGTAACAGTTATATTAGGGTATCGTAAGTTGCATTCTTTATAGGTAATTATGAATGTTTTGCTTCAAGTGTTTTAACCCTTTGAACCTGGCAGGCCGCTTTATGCCGAATTTGCGTATATAGCCTATTCGCTAGGGAGACTAGAGTTCAAGGGTTAAGTTCACGCAACATTTAATAAATATATATGAAATCAAATGAGCAGTTTGTACATGCTTGTAGGAAATTCTAAATGTGGTTACAATGGAAGACAGTGGTAAGAAAATCAGCCTGTATACTATTCCATATTTGCCTGCATATTTACCAATGTTTTACAGTTTATTTGCCTGATGTACTCACATATCAGTTTTGTGTTTTCATTATCAGTTCTCAAAGCCGGTTGTTACCGTTATAATTACACTCCACCATTCTCGATTTTGTGCAGCTTCATATGCCTCTATTGGTGTTAATCCACAGTCACGAGATATTTGATTCAGTTAGGTAAATGTTGATCTCCCTGACATGTATTTCAAAGAGCCTGTAGGTCTGTAGCCACTATCAAACTGACTTCCAAGGCAGAGAGGACAGCATTTGCTGGGCTGTTTGTAAATGTCCTCATTCTGAATAAAGTCATGCCATTTTACACCCAGGAGGATCTGGCACAAGTTGCAGTTATGGAAAAATTCCAATTTCTTCCCATCAACCTTTGTCAGAGTCCAGGTCTCACCACCATATGGCAGGACAGGTAGCATGCAGCACGAGTAGATGCAGCTCTTAGCTTGGATACTTGGAGTGGATTGGTTCCAGACATTTGACCAGGAGAAAGTCTTTTGTGTTTATGTTTATTTGAAATTCTGAGCTCTTTATGCAGATATTTGTTCTTTCTGTTCTTTATACATTCTTTGCGTTTGACCAACAGCCAGGTTTTTCTTTTATGTTTATTAACTTTTTGCTACCTTAATAATGGAGTTCTTTGTGTTTATTTGAGGTACTTGATTAACTTTCCAAGAAGAATGTGATTTGGATTGCCATATTGAGCTTTTTCAACATGTCTGCTTTTCTGTTATTTGTCAATGAATATTGTGTTTGATATTCATTGTGGATAAGTCGTGCTCATTCAGCCAGTCACATATATAATTATCACGTATTTAAATGGATGTAAGTTTTGTAATACAGTTAATACAGTGTTCTTGAGTTAAAGGTTGGTGCCAAATCAAAGATCTCATTCTGACTGTGGCTTAAGTGCTGTGGCACTTTTCCATGTGTGTCACTGATTTCAAATACACGTATCTGCTGACTTTGCACATTTTGCAATAGTGATATTTCATGAAGAATCTCAAATTTTTTGGATGCTTGTAATTTTTTATGTTTTTATTTATGCTAGTTGTTTAATGATTGTTTCGATAGCCATGTGCTTATCTGATATCTTTGAGTAAAGATTTCTGAATATTTTGTGTTTCTGTGTATTTCACTGACTTTGTACTAAACTGTTGCTTATGTTCACATTTTTAATTTGTACAATTTAGTTATGAAATTGAATTTTATAACATTGCAGATTCGTACATACTTCTGTGTCACATTGATAACAATAACATTAGATAGACTTGGTGGTCTGGTAAAGTTCTGAAATTTACCAATTCTTATATTAAGACAAAGCTGCTTCTGTTTTGTTAATTTAAAACGATAGTTTTGGCATCTTGAATTGCACCCCGATTTTTTCAATATTTTAGTTTCATATTTCCAGGGTCTACATGTATCTTTTGGGATTTTGTCCATTTGTTTTGCATTCAAGATGCAACATGACATCTTTTGAAATTGGTTCATGGCATTGTATGCTTAACAAATTATTCTTTTAGCATGGTTACTATGCTGCATATCAGTATTAGCATTTTGTAGATCTCTCACAAGTGGTGGCATACTACAAAGACAGTTTTGTTGCCTAAAAATTTTGAATTTTACTAATTATTTACATACCTCAGGTACGTCTCCTAATATTATTTTTGGTTATACACGTGTATTTATTGGTTATATAACTCATGTATTTAAAATGGACTTCAAAATTGATATTCCAATAGTAAATAACCTTTTGATTTTATCAGTTCAAAACCAGGTCATGTTTAAAATACTTGTTGGAGTCAAGAGGTCAACACTGCCTTTCATATTTCAAGGTTTGATGTCTACCTGTGGGCCGAGTCTGTGCAGTGGTTTACTTGTTGAAGTTGTAGCGAGTCTAAGTAAAATTAGATACTGTATCTATGTTGCACGTTGTGTGAAAGTTTTGCTACCGACTGTTATGGCTATCCATTTGACAGTAAATAAACTTGTAGTGTAGTACTATGAAGAAAACTTAGTGTATACCTTGTTTTCTTCTATGAGATCAAAGTTTTTATATTTGATACATTTATCATAAATTTATAAAAGCATAGGGTTTATATTTGCAAAATTTGATTTAAATGTAGTATATTTAATTTTTTCAATTATGTTTCTGAATTCTACAGAACTTTGTGTTGTCATTTAGTGTGTCTTGTCTTTCTAATGGATTTGATTGTAATTATTTTAGCTGTTTTGTAGTCTAAATTGGAAGTTTGAGTGATTAACTATTGATGTTTTCATTTGAGCTTTGCAAGAAATCTTTCAGTGTTTTCATATGAGCTTTGCAAGAAACACAGCAGAATCAGTTAATTTATTGAGACATTCTAAGATAACTGGATTACACGTATTAAATTTAAGTAAAATTTTACACTTGAATTGACTTAGTGGCAGTGATATTAATAATTACAATATATGAATTTTTATGATTTAATGGATATGCTACAGTAGCTTGAATTAGATGTGAACAGTGTGCAATGTGGTATGTAGTGCTATATATGTAGTGCTCTATAATGAGGTACCTGATCCTGTTTTTTACATATGTAGTAATTTTTAAGACACAGAAATAAGATGTGATTTTATCATCAGATAATTATATCAGAAAGTTAATTTAATATGTCTCAAAATGACTTTTACCATTCAGAAATAAATAAGAGTCATTATGAAGTACAATAAAATTTTGCTGTTCAAAGTGGCTAGTGATAAATTTGGTTTGCATAACTTGTTTTATGCCAGTCACTTGGTGTTATGAAGTATTCTGCTGCTTTATTATTTCTAATAGTGTTGAAGTGAATTTAGTGCATTACGTGTTTAAAATTTTGGTTCATATATTTAGTTGTAGTAGTGGCTTCTTATGCATAGGCTTCTTTCTGTATTGTCTCATTAAAATATGTTTAGTTCTGTTTTATATTTACTTTGGTAATTGTTCTCAATGCAAGAGCACAGAACAAAAGTTAAAATGAGAGAGAGAGAGAGAGAGAGAGAGAGAGAGAGAGAGAGAGAGAGAGAGAGAGAGAGAGAGAGAGAGAGAGAGAGAGAACAGAAAAACAATACAGGTTCAAAGGCAACTGATGTAGAAATGCAGTATTTATACTAAGGATGATTAGAAATGCAAAAGGATCTGTACCTACACCTCATAGATTATAAGAAAGCATTTGATAGCGAAAAAAACATGAAGAACTGTTCAAATGTCTGGAGAACATAGCACTCAGTGGAAAGGACATGAGGGTATTTCAATATCTGTACTGGCATAAAGAAGCAACATGAGCTGAAGGAAAAAATAGATAAAATGGATACAAATTTGAAAAGGGACAAGGCAAGGATGTGGTTTTTAATCAGATTTTCAAAACAAATATGGAGAAGAGATTATGAAAGAAATAGAAGGATTAGAAGGGATAAAGGTAGGAGGAAAGAATATAAATAACCTACGATACCACACTAATGGCAGATCGGAAAGAAAACTATAAAGGTTATTAGACAGAAGAGAGTGAAAAGAAAGGACTAAGAATAAATATAAAAAAGACATACTGTATGGTAATAACAAAAATGAAATTCCTAGGTGGAGACTACAATACAGAGGGATAAAAATAAAACAGGTAACACCATTCAAATATTTAGGAAGCACTTTCACAAGCGATGAAAGGAGTGAAAAGGACATTGAAACCAGAATAGGAATGGCAAAGTCAGCCTTCACACAAAGGATCCTCACAAACACATTACAACAACAACACAGCTAAGAATTCTTCAAAGCTATGTTTGGACAGTTCTGATATACAGATGAGAAACATGGACACCGACAAAAACAGCAGAAAGGAAACTGGAAGCTTCAGAGATGTGGTTTCTCAGACGTATGCAAAAAAATTGCATGGACTGAAAAAATAACCAATGAGGAAGTATTAAAGGCCTCTGGTGTAAAAAGAAAATTGCTACAAACCATAAGAAAGCAACAGTTGGAATTTTTGGACATCTAATTAGAAAAGATGGATTGGAAATCTAGTCATAACAGGAAAATTAGACGGGAAAAGAGGAAAACCAAAATAGTGTACAGACAGCCTACATGACACATGAAGAAGATGAATTGTTCTCAAGTGAAAATGTTATAAGCTATGGCAATTACATTGAACAAAATTGATAATAATAATAATGTTGCTGAAAACTGTGTTTATGTTTTATTCCTAAGAAAATGCAGTATCAGAGCTCAGTAGTATACCGGTAGTTAAAATGCACGCAATTACAATACAAGCTTTAAAAGTAGTTGAATTAACCTTAGCAAGTGTTTGCAACAATGCAAAATCAGCTGTGAGAATTTATGGAGAGATTGGAAACTGGTTCAGGACAAGCCAAGGATCAAGACAAGGTAGCAATATATCACCCATGATATTTCATCTCTTGGAAAGAGCAATGGACAAGATAATGGAACACGTAAAGGACAAAGCAGTGCAGGGACTACACATAAACAACCTGAGATTTGCCAATGATGTCGATATCATTGAAGGAAATAAAGATGACCTGGAGGACACTGCACAGATGCTGAGTAATGAAGCAAAGCGTCTCAAGAGTAAAAAAGAAGGTTCTTGAAACAAGTAATTTCAGTAGCATCATGGGTGCAAGAAATGGACCATCACAAAAGAATTGGAGAGAAGAATTTTAGCATATGAAAGGAAATGCTGCAGAAAATTCTTAGAATTGGATGGGTGGAAAAGATGAGCAATAAGGAACTATACAAGACAATCCAGCAAATGAAACCTTGATGCAAAAAGTGATACAGAGGAAACGGCATCTCTTTGGACATATTTGTCACATGAAAGATGATAGAAAGATCAAGACTATAATGCTGGGAATCAGGCCCATCCAGAGGGGGGCCAGGAAGGCCATTTGGCCCGGGCCTCCATCTGAGAGGGGCCTCAAAATTTGGTGATGATTTTTAAATATTGGTGATGTTTTTTGCTTGTCATGTTAAAAATTGGGTGATGACCTTTTTTGCTTGTCGCCGATTTTAAATTTTGGCTAAGACTTTTTTGTTGCTTAAAAATTCCACCTGGCCCAGGCCTCCTTCAGCCTCTGAAGGGGTCTGCTGGGAATACTGGATGGTTCCAACAGGAAAGGAAGGCCACACAGTGAATGGTGTGATGACAGTGGCGATTGGTGCGAAAAATGTCTGTAAGAACTATGTCATACAGCTGAGAACAGAAAAGATTGGGACAAAACTGTGATGACTGCATCAGACACCAACGGGTGCTGAGCCCACGGTTATTGATGATGATGGTGATGATGATCAACAACAAGGCTCAACAATACAAATCTGAAAATGCCTGGCACTATCACAAACAGACAAAATGTAAAATGTGCAATTAATAAAATAACAGACATTCGTAAATTGTGATATATCTTGTGTCAAACACTCCTACCTTTAAAACTGCTAGCAATGCAGCTTATAATGACAGTGTTACTCAGTTTCATTTACTAAAGACATATCTGATTATGTGGTCACTCAACATCGTATAATTATACTAGTGCATCCTTTAATGTCATGTCCACATAGCATATCCTGTTAAAAATATAGCAACATCAGCTTCTATTTCATTTTCAATTAGACGATCAGATTTTAAGTCTGGTAACAAATTACATGATGCAGTATCAACAGCACATTTCTACCTGAAATATAATATAGGGGCTGTCCATTAATTACGTCAACAATTTAGGGGGGAGGGGGTTTGAAAAAGTTTGACAGTTGTTGACAGGGGGAGGGGGATCAAGAGAAGTTGACGTCAACAATTTCACTTTTTACAAATAATCAAAAACTAGGAAACTTCATGGAATACTACTTATTATAATGGAAAAAGCATGGAAAAAGGTCATAACCATCACATTTTGACACTTGACGAGCAAAAAAGGGAAAAAATGGTCATCATCGCAAAAAATATTAACCTTGTTATTGGGACCTGTCATTGATCTTTGGGGGGGGGGATATTTTTGATGTAATTATGGGGGGTTAACTGAAAGTTGACAGTTGTTGACAAGGAGGGAGGGGCTCAAAAATTGTTGACAATTAATGGACAGCCCCTAGTCAAATTATTTCAACATCCATAACTTTCAGTGTCTTATTTGGTAATTACTTTGAATAAGTAAGAACTGCAGAAAAATGGGAATACAACTGTTTAAATAGGACTTAAAATGCAACATACATAACAAAACTTTAACCTATAGCAAGACAAAAAATGATCTGAAAATTTGAATTTAAAAAAATTAATAAATAAAGAAATTCAATTGACAAGAAATAAAATAAAGATAAGCACACAAATATCATTTAATTCTATATAAAATTAGAAAAAAATCATGCACAATTCAACAAAGTTAAGAAATCCTATCAAATTTAACCTAAAATCATCATTATCATCACCATCATCATCTTCGTCGCCAAAAGATCATACATTGATAATATCAGTGACAAGGAGTGCAATTGCTATTGCAGTTATTTTGACAAAGTTTGGCCATGGCACTAAATTGTTGGACAAGAGTAAAATAAAACCTTTGTGTAAATAGAGAATACCATTGCATTTGACAATCAATCAATATTAAAACATCTGTAGTGCCACTATAATAATGTGTCTAGCATTTAGTGTCTAGCACTTTGCATTTACATGTTGTCAGATAGAAAAAGGCCAAACATAATATTATGACTTGCCAACTTTCATTTGCACCCAAAAATGTCACAGTAATGCTTTCTCACAGTCAGGAAAATATCAGTATTTAAAACTAGCTCATAAATTCTAAAGAGCCACGAAAAAAAATTATGGACATCTCAAATCATTAAACACTTTCAAATTCAATGGTACCAAGAAGCTAAGAGCAAAGGGGCAGACAATAAAACACTCAAGACTCGTTACACAAGATTGTCAAGATGTCAATTTTCGAGATGGGACGGCAACAATTTGCTCATCTAAACACATATTTCTTAAAATCACTTGAAACAACGTAGCATTACATTAATCTGGGATGCCATGAAACATGTCAGACACCTTGAAAGATATCAGACAAAGCTATTAAGATTAACTGCCAGAAGTTCAGAAAATCTGTTAAGCACCACAAAACAGGAATAAACTGTTAAAAGGAATCCTGCAACAAAGTAAAAACCTCACGCAAATTCTTAATATTGAATCATTTGCAAAGAATACACTGCTACCAGTTCGATGACTATCGTTTCTATGAAGCAACATTTGAGGCAAATAAGCAGAAGCTAAAATTGGCTTCAACTATTATGGTAAATGCAATCGGATTTAGAATCCTGTGCTTAAAACCACAGCTATCCACTACTTTGAACTATTCAAAATAACTTCTCAAACTAAAATACTGACAGATTGATTAGGATATAGAAAGCTGCTAGACTACTTAAAAATCCTGCTAACATAACACAATGGTAAAACAATCATTACAAGAGACTAGAATCTGACTTATGGTACATTTCAAAGCCGAGACACACAAATAAGATGAATCAAATCTTGAACTTCATCACAAAGGAATGTTTAGAAACTCTAACACAAACGGTTTCATATAACATTGCAGGCAAACGTAGCAGTTTAATTCTAAACGTTTCAACTTTCAACAACGTCTCATAAAAAGCCATGCTCACTAGAAACTGAGACGGCCTAAACCTTAACCCTTAAACTACCAGATACTTTGTAACTATATGAAATGTAACTGAGCAGACTCGGATCCGGTAGTTTAAGGGTTAAGTATGCCAATAATATGAAACAGTGGTAAACATGAATCAGCACCATACTCAATGCACACAGCGACAGTGGTGGCTCTTAACACGTTGACTGCCAGCAAAGTTTTTTGGTGTGGAGCCAGCTATATAGCTTTAGATCTTATAAATATATATATATATATATATATATATATATATATATATATATATATATGTTGCTGGCTGCTTAGAATGACAAAAGCACGACGTGCTATTACATCACTGACAGTCAGCATGTTAATCAGTTCAAATAGACAAGAATATCTGCTAGCTGTTGGTTCAAAAACTACTAGCTTACATGTTGTCTGCACCAGTATTCAATTGAAAACTGCATAACGTTTAAGCAGGTCACAAGAATACAGTGATATAACATCAAACTTCTTTCAGAAGTCCCAATTGGATGTTTTCCATATATTTTAAGCAAAATTCTGTCATCTCTTAGGGGCCGTCCATATAGTACGTATGCAAAGTCATATTTTCAACCCCCCCTCCCCCTGTTGCACACCGTACATTTTGGTTAACCCCATGCGTACATACAAATTAGCAACCACCCCCACACGGTAAAAATTAATTTTTAGCCATAGTCAAAAAGCATTTGCTTGTTATTAAATTAAAGGTTTTTAATATTTAAATAACCGTGGGAACAATAGTTTGGACCCTTTGTTTGACCATGAGAAAGTAATTTTGTTCAAATCAAATGTTTGTGTGAATATACCAGCCTTCTATCTATTTATAAATTTGAATGTGCGTACGTACAAATTCAGTCGTGACCCCCTCTCCCCGCACGCAAAATCGCCTAAATCTCAAACCCCCCTCCCCTTGGTGCGTACGTACTATATGGACGGCCCCCTTATGGTTTTATAAAAACGTTATAGCAATTCTTTTAAGAATAAAGATGTATAATTCAATCCGACCAACACATGACACACATCTCTCACAGTACAAAAGTACAAACGGTCATTGACAAGCTCATAATGTCAACATTCAACCCATTTGTACATAGGAAGAAAAAGAAGAAAGGAAGATATACCCGGTAAATGAGCCGGAAAGACATAAGAAAACTTGAACAATTTTATTAGCAATCTGAATGAATTTAAAAGAAAATAATTAACTGGTTGGAAAAAATTTGATAGATCATCATAAGATGACTCAAACTTAACAAAATGTCCAGTGCTAACAAACTCATTTTGGGCATAAAGTGAGAAAGTGCAAGACTCGATTGTACTGAAAAGAAATTATACAAAGAACAGTGTCAGGAAGAAGAAGTGGCAGACAGCATATGATCTAGATGGAGAACGTCCAATCAGGGATCAGATTAATATTGGAAATAGCAAGGAGATTGGCAAATGAAAGGATAGCACAGAGAGGAGTGGTCCACAATACAGCCAAATCTCAAAACAAGAAGAGTTAAGACAAGTACTGACAATTTTTCCGTTGACAGGTAAAAATAAAATACAAGGATATTATGGATCAGAGAAGGTATACAATAACACGATAATTATCGATGTCAAAATTATGACTAGCTGCATTTGCAAAATGATAGAAATTGCAGAATGTAACACATAGATGCAAAATCCATAAAGTGAAATTAATTCAGATAAAACACAATAATGCTTATGGGCCCTACAACCAGGATTCCA
The DNA here is from genome assembly GCA_018105865.1 of Metaphire vulgaris. NCBI lineage: Eukaryota > Metazoa > Annelida > Clitellata > Crassiclitellata > Megascolecidae > Metaphire > Metaphire vulgaris. Next base: position 6,534,589 of record CM030864.1, on the reverse strand, counting down.
GATGTCAAAACAAAATGTGAAATTTCTTACACTGATGTCGACCTAGATATCTTGACAAAATGGCTGTACTCAAATAGACTGTTTTGTACCACAACACATGGTTGTGATTGAGAATGACTAGTAATCCAGCTCTGTCAAGATGACAAATCTCAACACACAACATACTATTTAATGTTTCTCCGCTAACCAAAACAAAACTCACACAATATCATAATAATATATATATATATATTTCAGCAAATGATATTTTTTCTCTTAGCAACAGTCTGTTAAAAATATTCACCAAACAGCCAATTAACAACAAACACACAACAGTCTCCATCTCTCGAGCCTTCACGCCTGAAAACAAGCCTCTTTTTGGATCCACTGCAACATGAAAACGAGTACAAGATGTCATAATGTGTGAGACATTTTGCACAAACCGACCCACAACATGTCTGCACAGAAGCCCAAGCATCCGCGACGCAAGGTTCAAGCACTACAAGTGCACGAGCAAAAATCCGGGAGAATAAAATCCGACGAAAACAGCAAGGCGACCGGATGTTGGTAACTGCAGGTGAGCGTCATGCGTGGGCGGCTCTTTGTAGACGGTCATCGTACGACAGTCTCCAGTGCTGCTGCACTCAAACAGATAGACTCACAAAAGCACAAGTACAACGACAGACCATCAAGAAAACCCTGTTGCTATAGCAGCGTACAGCATCGGCAGTAACGTTGTCGGCCACCGCCAACCGATGATGGAGGAGTGGCAGGCGCAAAGTATGCGTGGACCTTGATGTCTGGTAGATGTGACTGCAAACAAATACCCAATGTTAGAAAACATTACTAATACTGCCTTAAATTCAGCGGCATGCAGCAAAACAGTAATAAACGGCATGCCATGTAACTGGACCTGCGTTGTGGAAATGCAGGCATAGAGAAAGCAGTGGCAAACTACTCTAGATTAATGGTGTAAGCCACCTCCATCACTGCTTGTTTCGTACATGGAGATCAGCGCCGGACCCTACACTTGTTCAAGCGTGAGACTACGTTTACCTTACCATGCTACTGGTTTCAGGTTGTAGGTTCAAATTGTACCAAAGGCAAGATGGAGACCACCTTGTTCAACTCATCTCCGAGTGGAATGATGAACTCATTGAACAGTTTACACACAAAGGTATCTTACTTTACAGATCTTACTTTAACATAAATAGAACAAATGCACAATAAAAACACAAGATGACAAATTTTTTTATTGCCTAAACAAAGAAACCTACTGGATCAAATGGCCAATGACTCAGTTTTGCCATGGAATAAACTTCGATCAGATATTACAACAAACGAGAGCAACAAAGAAAATAAGACAGCTTAACGAATGACAGTTTGTCTCATGGAATTAGATCAGTGTAACCACCTCACAAATGCCATGGCTACATTAAGAACTCAAGGCAGTCTTGACTTTTCAGGACGGATTTTGTCCAGCAATAAGTCCTTAATACTATTAAATCACATCTCTTTCTGCTTCTTTTCACTGCGTTCCTTGCTGCTTCCCCACAACCACTCTAACTGACCTCTGGAATCGACCTTGCCCGGATGACCATTAAACTTTGGCTTTGACAGCTATTTCTACGGCAGATTAAGCGCACTGAAATGAAAGCAGCTACTACGTTACCTGCTGTCGAAAGCGCTATATAGGAATTCACAAAATTTTACTGACTTACATGAAACGAATGCCAACCTTTAGACGACGTATCCCAGCTCGTGTGATAAGCTGGCAATCGTATAACTCGATTCGCTGCAGAGAATGGCAACTGATAAGGCTGTCCAACGAAACGTCCGAGATCAGCGGACAATTGTCCAGCTCAAGTACAGTCAGAGACTCCACTGCACACGGACTGCTGCTAAGATGACGGATCCCATCGTCCGTTATCATTTCACAGTGCGACAGACTCTACAACACGGTGCGCAAATGGCTTAAATCTCAGCACTCATCTATACGAACTAGGGAAGAACAAGTGTCTATACTCGGTTATCCAACAAAGAAAATTGAAATGCTTTGGACAATAATACGAGCAGACAACCTATGTACGACTATACTGCAAAGGCAGAATTAACGGCAAGGGGAAGAGAGGCTGGCCTCATAGACGATGGACGGATGATGTCGTGGAATGGACAGGAAAACCAATCAGCCCTTGCATCAGAACAGCAAAAGACAGAGACGCATGGAGAACTTTGTCGTCAACCTGCATAGCCTACAACCCTCAGCATTAAGGATGGATGACCATACTGTACCATACCAAACCATACCATATTCATTAATATTACACAAATGATGTGTAAAATCTATGCGTCTGTAGTATGCATAACTGACGATCAAATGCATGGGTGATCTAAGTTCAAATGCTAGCTAAGATTCACAAAAGTACATATATGCAGGTCATTCTCTGTGTCAGGTCCACTGACATGGAACGACCAACCAGCTTTCTATTGTTTTTGAGAAAAACCCAGACACATCTGTTCTGAAAATCATACATCCTGTTCTTCTGCCTTAAATTTAATCATACCTCCATTATTTTGATTTTTATAGGATTGCTGTCGTTTTTGTATAGCTTAACCCTGTAATGTGCCTTTGCCCCTGAAATCAGATATTATGGTGCATAATAAGCAGTGGCGCCTCTAGGATTTGGCAAGTAGGGGGGCCGTTGGGTGGCAACTTCTAATCATGGGGAGCCAACCATTTGTTGTTTAATGTATGTAGCATTAAGTATAGGGTCCCAACAGGGTGGGCCACTGATAATAAGCTGTCAGTTTTTTAACCCCTTAACCGGCCGTGACGAGTATACTTGTCCATTTTACATTGAGTTTCAAATAAATGGCCAGTTAAGGGGTTAAAAAAGCAATAATAATAACAACAATATGCAGAGATTCCAGAGAATATCTGAAAATAATAATCATAAGACAAAATAATTTCAATTCAAGCACGCTCTTAACAATAATGCTACTATTTGGCTCAGTGCAAATGAATCCCACTAGAACATGCATTGATACAATTGATACAATTGATACAATTACAAACATCAGCAGATGCAAAGTGAATGCTCCAAAATGTTACACCAATGATCACTACTGACTCACTAATTTTGACAAGTGCAAACATTGCATCGCAAGATGGCCGAGCGTTGCATCGGTTATCTGAAATAAACAAAACTGAAATTTTTACCAAAGAGAACTTCACGTGGTAGCATGAAGTACTACTGCAGAAAGCTCGTACAATTCATCAAAATACAAAAATATGACAGTTTTCAAAATGAAGCAATCAATATCCAATCTAGTAGGTGCCAGAGAAAGTATAAAAACAATGAATGAGACTTAAATGTAGAATTATATCGATGTCAGAATTTCATTATTTCATAAGCCTCAGGTAACTGAGAACTTCAATTTTCAGTGTCCAATTGAAAATGTGTCCGTACCAGAACACATTCTTCGAGGTCCATTCGTTCAAGATTCTGACAATTCTAAACAGAAATTGAAATATTACAATAAACACTAAGATAGCATTAAACTGCCAGCCGTACGCAATATACACCCTGGCCTTACAACACATTCACAACAACGGAGCAAATTATCTTTTAGGAATTATGAATAAAACACAGTTGGCAAAATTCTTCAGACGAACCCGAGTTAAGGCCTGAAATCCACTGTCGGTAAACTGCGAGCAACCAGCTACTTCCAGAGTCCTAAAGACAACAAAGTATTTATTCACCATTACATAAAAATAATTATTCTGCATCAAAAAAGGCATCAAAAGTATACAAATTAATACGAAATGGCAAATAAATCTTAATCACGAAACAAGAAAACGACTAAAAATATGAAGAAAATTACATTGAAATAACAGCAGCAATTTGAATGCAGTCTTGACTCATGAAAAGCAGCAACTCCAAAATCCAAATAATAAAGCCTGGAAAAACTAGGTTATCTCGGAAAACTAGGTTATTGAATGCGGAGAGTTACTAGAGTGGTTTTCACACAGGTTTACTTAGCCTTCTAAACCACTTTAAATCACATTATTATTAAAGCCCCAAATATAATGAACTATCACTGGAAACATTTTCTTGACATTACTTTGATGATCTCAAAATGCAAATTATGAAAACTCCTTACCATAAAGACCCTAATGTTATCACTAACTATTTTCACTCACTGTGCATAACTTGCACTGTATCCAATGTGCAGCTAAGGTATAAGTTGCGTGATTCTGTTCTTAGTTTGTAAAACCGTACAAACAAGTGGTTTACATCCATCCAATAATTAGCTATAACACACTAGAACTAAAGGTCATCTCTGATAGGCATGATCAATATATGGCATATATCTTCTGTTTGTTCAATACCAACTATATTTTGAATTAAAATTCTGCCATATTATGTTTGACATTAATTCAGCTTATGTGTGAACAATGCCTTACAAAGGGGCAGAAAGATGGCAGAATTGGTTACTTGTTGGACAGGAACGCTGATAGAAACAGAACGGGTTCTAGACCCCGTTGAGCCCATAAGGTTGACTCAGTCTTACTCGCTAGAGCAGTGGTTCCAAAACAGTGGTACATGTACCCCCCCATGGGTACAAAATGGTCTTTCCAAGGGGTGTGCTTAAGGCACCGAATTTCTTATGCATTGGTTTCTGATAGTAAGAAATTTCACAATGTTTACAAAAGTTCTACGAAATTGTGAGTAGATTTTATCCTAGAATATTACAAGTATGCTATTTTTAGCCTAATTAGTAATTAATGGTTAATTTTAATGCAGTCTGCTTAGGTTTGAAGACATTAGGCTTATTACGCTTTGTGACAGAAGCCAAAGCAAGGAGTACTGAACAGTGACAATGTATAAAGATGCAAAAATTTCAGCATATTGGACAAATTGTCTGACATAAATCACATTTCCTTTTGTCCCCATCTTCATTGCATCAAATTCTACTAGAATAGTCAATATAGTCTGTCTTAATTTTGCTCTACAGCATTGGAAATGGAACACCTCTCACTTTTATTGCAATTTATTAACGATGTACTACATATAGTACAGTTACATTTACTTTGAAAATTGGGGTAAACAAAAAAACAGCTGACTCAGCAAGCAGACGATTAATTTCCTGGATAATAATGGGATGAAATCAAATTCAAACACAGGCCACCAGCGTGGAAATGCCCTTTTACCTATTGTACGTTTGAGTCACCTGAGTTCGTGGCACGTTTGTCCCAGAGCAACAAGGGATGCGTCAGTCAGACGAGAACATTTGGACACACACAGCGACTGCAGCTGAAGACAACCCTCGCTCAAACTGATTATGCACTCATCGGTAAGAGACTGCTCAATAAAAACACGTCACAGCAATCAGGAAACCAAGTTAACCCTTTCTTCGGCCCAAAGGGTTCCTAAACCAAGCCTTTTTCGTGACCCTTCAGGCCAAAAGCCCACTTACCGGTATATCATTAATGCATGGTAGTCCAGAACACGGCAATGGTATTTAAACGTACTGTGCTGCAATTTCACTTTACCAAAGCCAGTATGGGGAAGGGTTGCCACAGTAACAAAAGGGTTAACATGATGATGATGATGATGATGTCGCTGATGATGATGATGATGATGATGAAGTTCACTGCCCAAATACAAGTCCAAACACCCGGGGATGAGATGAGTGAGATGGCTTCCTGTTACCTTCTCACAGACAATTATGGGTGAATAACTTGTCCAGAGTCATCACACAATAGCTAGGGTTACATTCAAATTCACAACCACCTGTTTGTATGACAAGAACCTATCACTACTCTATTGTGCCTAGCTGTTAATGATCAACAGTTAATTAATAAATTATTTTTTTAAAACTTTTAAAAGTCTACCACATTATGCATATTGCTGTAAAAATGATAGATCAGAAAAATCAGAAATCAAACTGGAAATATCAACATACATACATATTATGCTGTCATGCCAAATTATGTCAAAGCGCATTTGACTTCGGCCTTCGTCGTGCGTATGGCGCTATAGAAGTCGCCGAGAAAGATAAAGATACTGGACTGATGCAACAAAAGAATTGTCCAATGCCAATTATGCATTTGCTGAATCATAAATTCAAAATTAATATTTAAAAACTGCTTCAGATAGTCTCGGGTTATATCAGTGCATCATTTGGAGCATGCTTTGACACAGCCGTTGAAAGACATCAAAGACATCATACCGATGCTAAACTGTATTTCAAAGGACATCTTTTTACAACACAACCAAGTAATGAACTGAGACAGAAGCAAGAAAATAATGCATCTCCTTTAAAATCACATAATTACAACTCCATAGAGATGCATTAGGTCGGCAGCTCACAAAGGTTTGCATTTCTGTGTAGCCAGTGTTTATTCTAATCACCTTGACATTGGGGGATTTTGAAATGTTTGGATGGGGGGCAAGGTCTGAGTCTCCACACTTTTGGGGGAAATTTCCATCCCCAGCCAACATATAAAAAAATTTGGAAGGAATTTTAAAACTTTGTGGGGGAAATTTCCCACCCCCAGAGAAGGCCTAGAATAAACACTGTGTAGCCAATGCTGATTTAAAGAAAACTAGGCACAGATATATAATGCATATTCATAATGTATAACCTGCCAAATTGCATGGAGGCTGATTGTGCCAAACATGAAATCAAGTAATATATCCAGTATCCTTATTTTAAAAAAACATACCTAAGTGCTTACTAGAGTACAACAAGACAGCCATGTTTCAATTAAAACAATGGACAATAAAATGTAAAAAAACACCAACAAAATACAATGCAGCAATATGATTCAACCTTTAGCCCTAAAAGTTAGAAATGTGCCTCTATCCATATTTATCCATAACTTCTGTAACTCTTAAATAAGAAAGCAACAGTAGGGGTTAAATAAGAAGCAAAATCTTACCACACATCCTTGCACATTTAGTGTCGATAAATGCGAACATTTTCTAGAGATGTATTGAAAGCCAGTATCTGTAAACTGCATGACAAATCAGAACATAATCAAAAATGAAATCAATGATAGAACACAAACAATATTGAACATTATAAACATTATATACATTATATACATATATATATATATATATATATATATATATATATAAATTACTACTATCTTCATTTACTTAGCTGATTTTGTCATTTCTCAGCTTTAGGTAATAAAGCAAGGATACTCTTAAAACTGCCAGAATCATTGCATAAGATCCCATTGCTGTCAGTTAAAGCCAAACGTCAAAACCAGTATTTTACACGAAAAATCGCAAAACATCCAACCAGCAAATATTCATTGCTATAAATCGGGATCAACGAAGGAGGAAAGCAAAAAGCAAATACACATGGATATGCGGAGAAAGCTCAAATATCAAAAGCAGACTAGCCACCATCTCAAACACAACTGCTGTAATAGATATCCTACAAGTTGGAGAGTAAATGGTCAATAAGGTCACACGTGCTTAAATTAACCCCTTCACATCGGCAGTCCACATAACTGATGATGTTATGAAATCTGAATATCGGACTTACGGGGTGAAAGGGTTAAACATAAACGATCTAATCAGAACCTGCTGGCACCCTCTGCATATGAGATACTTGAGTCTTGGACAGCCGGTTGCCAGCAACTCAAGCCCTTCATCTGTGATCTGACTGCACCATGAAAGGTCAACTGCTTCCATCATATGACACCCTTCACTACAACAATAATTCACCGAAACCATCATCACTTTCGTTATTATTACGGTCCATCCATATAGTACATTCACACACTGAGGGGGGGCTGGATTTTGGACATTTTGCGCATGTATGGTGGTGCAATGGGAGAGTGTGTGTGTGTGGGAGGGGGGGTGAAAATATGCTTTTTGTGTATGTGCTATATGGATGAACCCTTACCGTAAAGGAAACTAACTTAGAATTGAAAGCAAAATTTGAAAATGTAATTAATTAGTTACAATTTCCACAAATTAAAATTGCCTGAAATATTCCCACTAAAATTTCCATTGGCTTCATTATTTACATATTTCAAAATACTTATCATAAGTAAAAATAACAGTTAAACATCTGCTATCAAGTGGAACATATCTGCTCTACAGTACTTTTTTTAAAAGTCACTAATGCAGGAAAACCTCAATTATATAAGCATTGCAAAAATCACAAATTTTATGTATCAGCCAATTGAATTTCTATAACTTATCTAGAAATATCTTAGAAATTTTGTTTTAAAAATTCTGAAACATCTTCACTTCAGCCCTTCCTCACTCTCTCTTACAACCACAAATTTGTTCACAACAACGAATATCATATGCATTAATTAGATGAATTGGGCATTAAGAAATCTAGAATGAAATCAGCTTACCGTCCAAAACGACTAATGAGAATTAATAACACAAAACTATAGACTGCGGCATAAGCTAAACAAAACTAGCCTAAGAGCGCGTAATGACGAGTTTGTGATGAAGGCACAGGAGTCGAGATGAAGTTGTACCAGCTTTGAACAGTATCTTCCTAAACTTTGACAGGTTCTAGGAAAAGAACGACAACAAAGTTGAGCCTATCATTGCAGTTGATCAGCTAAGACAGTGTTTCCCAAACCGTGGGTCGTGACCCAAAAGTGGGTCTCAGGGCTCAGGTCCAGTGGGTCGTGGGGTAGTGTGAAATTAGATTCAAAAGTGTCATTTTCCAACCGATGCCATAATGTCACTAGCCTTGCAAAGTTGCAAGTAGGTTTTGTTTTAAGAAATTTATATCCATTCAAAGCTTATATTATACCGTGTAGGCCTAAAATGATTAGCGTTTTATCCACTTTCAGTTGACTCAAAGCTTGCAGGGTTGCGGCACATTTAAAAAAATGCTGAAGTGGGTATAAAAGTTTGGGAAACCCTGATCTAAGAGACAGCTAAATAAACACTATCAATCTATCTAAACATGTAACAATTTAAGCCACCAATTAAAGACAATTCTGGAGTGTTCTGTGAATTTCATAAGCCAAAAATTAACCAAAGCAATAGGTAAGATCTGCCATCTAAAATAATGCTTCATTAAAGATGAAAGCATCAAATTAAATTAAATGCAGTAAAAGCAAAAGCAAATTATTATTATAATTATTTATATAGCGCTATAGAAAAACTGTATTGCAAAGGAACTGCATAAATATCTAATTGTATCAAATGCTTCATCCATATTGAGTGAACTCTGCCTTTGAGCTGATATGGCCGAGAGGTAGAGAAGCTAGACTAGAGCTAGACTAGGCTAGAGAAGCACACTGACGGAACGGGATCGAGTCCCCCGGAGTCCTAAGGTTGACTCAGTCTTCCCCGTTAAAGGGCAATGGTAAAAATGAGAAGCAGTGCTAAGCTGCAAAGTAAAATGTTGATCTGGAGAAAGTAATGGCAACCTGTTGCAGATTAATGGCTTATACCGCCTATGTTGTTGATTGCCTAGACTGGAGATAAGCACCGGACCCAACGCTCGAACTTGAATATAGTACCTGTAGACCCTTACCTCTATGGAACAAAACAGAATAAAATAGCAAAGCTGCTATTGAAGTACCTGGTACGTGTATTTCACAGAGAACGTGAAGGAGATGAAGATGGTTAATGATGATGATAAGGAAATAACTTAATAAGAGTTTGGATGGGAATTTAAAGCCATTCTTACATGTCAGTGATTCGTTTGCACCCGCTCATGTTTAGTATTTCAATATTCTGACAATGCTGTGCAAAGATTCTGAAAACACAGAAACAAATATGCAGAAAATAAAAAAATAATTTCATTACATATGTTTACAAATAAAATCCTGCAAATAAATCTCCTATCTTTCATTAAGACAAGTTATATGACAAATATTTTAGTTAGTTAGTTAGTTAGTTATCAGTTAGTTAATATGCCAACTTATATAGCGCTATAGTCACAGCAGGCCAAGATCAAGAGCGCTTTACACATTGCACTTAAATGAGATGTTCAACAAGTGCGTCTTTAGTCTCGTAGCGAACATTTTAAGATTAGTCGTGTTGGTCACATTTTAATGGAAATGAACCAAAATGAGGGCTCAAGACAGAATCTAATGCATTAATGCAACACTGCATGTTTTCAGCATCAATTCAAAGACTTCACCATCTGACATTCACAGTTCCTCCTGTGGAGTATATTTCCCTTCCTCTGTGCATCTGGTCTAAACCAATTTCCATCGGAAGAGTCAACAATGAAGTACAAACTAACGTCGTAAACTAAACAACACTAAGGCCATCTTAATCAAATGAACTTCAAACAAGATGGCAACGCCTCTGGCACAATTACTAATTACCGTAGTTTTACAGTCAACAATCAATATAGAACCACAGACAATTTTCCAGCAAGAAGCACTATATTTCCAAATTTAAAATACTGGTAATAAAAAGTAATCTAGTGCCAGCATCAACACTACGGCAAATATTCACTCTATGCCAAGTCAGTGGCGGCTCCACAGGGAGGCCCGTGTCCCCCCTATTGATCCCCTGGCCCCCCCAGTGCCCCCTGTTGAGACCCTATACTTAATACTACCTACCTAACAACAAATGGTTGGCCCCCCATGATTAGAAGTTGCCATCTCAACGGGCCCCCACTTGACAAATCCTGGAGCCGCCACTGTGCCAAGTTATCTCTGAACAGCTCAATAGAATCCTTATCCTCTGCCCTTGCTTACTTGCTCTTGATCTTGACAATACAATACAAGATTGCTTTATTAAATCAACTCTGGCAAAACGCAAAGTCAAAACATAATAATTCATAATACATACCTTACATATCAAATACAAATTAAAAGTTATTGGAAATTAAAATTAGTTTTACATTTACTGGCACCTACTGAAAATAATCAACCTATAATAAAGTCCTCACATCCTTAATACCACCAATGTCTTTACTGTCTACTAAATTTTCACAATTAGTCAGCTTGGTAAAGACATTCCAACTCTCTTCACCCCTAAGATATACTGTCCAGGTTTTGTAACAAATTTTGGAAAGTGAATTCTGCATATTATATTCATGATTCATATTTTGTAAACTCTAAACTGGATTGGAATTTGTCTTTGAGTGCCAGACAATTTTCCCTCTAATTTTGAGGGCCCGTGTGTGCATAAAATTTCTCTTGGGCAGCAATTTCCCAGTTGACTAACTTTTGGGTGATTCTTATTCTTGCTAACAAACAAAATCACAAAACACATGAAAGTGTGATGGCCAATAATGTGTGGTGAGCATAGGTCTATCTTCTAAACCTCACATAGGTTGCTTAAAAGATTCAAGCATCAAAATGCAAGATATGTTAACAACAGACCATATACATATTCTGCAAATCCAGTTATTAGCAAAATTAAGCAGTTTAAAAAAATATATATAATAAAAGCTCTCCTGCAAAATGTTGGGGCAATTAAAAAACCTTCTGCGCACGTGCCTCGCTGTTTTTGGGTGCACACCCATGTGCCCACCTTACAGGGAACATTGGTGTCAGAAGCATCACAAAACTTCTATTCCTCTGTCGAATGTCAAGTGAAAAGGAACAATGAATTCATTGTAGCATGTACTTTACTACAGTAAAGTTCAATAAGGGTTTAATGTATGCTCGATTATCAGTTGCAGATTTTAAAAAAATCAGCTGTGGTCAGACTACTCCCAAGTTTTTGACCCCCAGTTGGATCAGACATGTGAAACTCAAAATTTCTATACATCAACTGAGAGGTCAGCCTTGGCCAAGTGCATGGGTCTAAGCCTCCAGCCATTCAGCAAATCAAACACCACTGCACAAGAACTTGCTAAGTTTGATGGTAAAGAACACCAACAGGGCAACCGAGAGAAATTCCAGGCCCCTGGGCAGAATAGTCGTGGGGCACCTAGAAAGTTTAAAAACTGGTGATGACCTTTTTTTGGCTTCTCAGACTTTTCACGACTCTGGAGGAGTAAATCAAGTAGCAAAAAGCAGTGATCTTTTTTGCTTGTAGGCATCAGCAAGCAATGCCTTTGACAGGCCACCATCTGCCTTTCGACATGTGTGCAGTTAGTAACCCTAACCCAAACCTTAATTCTAACCTAACCCACCCAGGCCCCCTACTGATCACCAGGCCCCTGGGCATTTGCCCCCCCTCTTGTCAGCCCTGCAGACTAATGCAGCCTTGAGAAGAACCACTGCATGCACATAAAGGTCCTGTTAGTTTATATATGTTTGCAAGTTAGCTGAAATAGATAGAACTATTAAAAACCATGAAATAAATATGAAATGAAAATAAAAATATGAAATAAAATACAGTGATGGGTAGTATCTTAGATACATGTATCTAGATACGTATCTAAGATACCAAAACTGTATCTTTGACAGTGTACCTAGATACTTTAATGTATCAGTATCTTGTATCTGTATCTCATATACAATTGTTCTGCATCTAGTATCTTCACTGCCTCAAGATACACAAGATACTGCAAATCTACAAAACAAAGCTGCTGTTACTAAAAGCAAATGCCTCCCTCATTCAGTAGACTGTGTTAACACTAAAATGGTTGTTGAACACATTGATTGTTAAGGACAGGATTGGCCTTGTTTGCCATATGGCAGCTGTTTAAGTGTTAAGAAATGTCACAACTTTGTTCACATTATTCTGTTTGCGCAAACGCTCACTGTCGACTAATAAAAATGTATCTTGTATCCAGATACATTTCAAAAGAATATCTATCTAGATACATTTTGTCTAGGGTATCTTGTATTTGTATCTCAAATACATTTTAAATGCAGTATAGATCTGTATCTGTAACTGAGATACATTCAGAAAGTATTTTATCCATCACTGATAATTATATATATATAAAGTTCTTTCATAGTTTTTAGTTAGTTAGTTAGTTAGTTAGTTAATATGCCAACTTATATAGCGCTATAGTCACAGCAGGCCAAGATCAAGAGCGCTTTACGCTTTTTAATAATTCTAACACTGCTATATAATAATAATAATAATAATAATAATAATAATAATAAGTGTTTGGTGCTACAACAAATGCGACAGAAACTTTTATCATAACCATAAGAAAGATGCTAGACTTAACAGACTGTAATATTATTTACAAGCAAGAAAGCTTTTATATTCAATAAAATGCTGAGCAAAGACTGGATGACATATTAAACCAGAATGTTCCTGAAGACTCAACCTACTTGAGGGCTCCATCAGTCACAGACTGACAACCACGGAGGCTGAGAGATTTCAGAAATCCACCACATCTTCTGGAGAGATTCTCAACAACTTGGCCCTACAACAATATGGTCACATGACTCACTGCTTAACCCTTTTTCTGCCACAACATGAGCAAAATACTCTAAATCCTCTGTGCCACACAAAAACGTATTTGGCATGTCTATGAGTCATGATGGCACACAGATCACTAAAGGTTCATAACATGTTAACACATCATATTGGCACCAAAAGGGTTAAAACAAAGAACAACTGCAAAAGGGTTAAAACAAAGGCCAACTACCGGTAAATCAACTCTTTGTTTTTCTTAAAATCCCAAATGAGAAATTTGAAAGTCAAGAAACTATATAATATATATACAAAATCAAATGACAGTATAATAAATTTCATATTAATGAAGGACTTTTTTCTGAATAGTAATAATAATGGTAACAATAATGGTAACAAAAATAAAAATAAAAATAAATAATAATAAAATAAATAAATAAATAAATAATAATAATAATAATAATAATAATAATAATAATAACTAGGTTTATAGCAGTTCAGTAGCATCTGCCCTGTGTGAACACCACCATAAATGATTTACAATTGAACTCTTATAAAAAATACAATCATAATTAACAGTATCCCTGAATTTATTGACAAAACCTCTCACTCAATCTGATGTACAATACTAAATGAAAGATTCAAGCTATCCATCATACTGCAAGTCTAAAAAGCCAAATCAATGGTTTCTTAACCCCATAACTGGGCAACTATTGTAACTCAATGTAAAATGGACGAGCGTTACTCGGGGCACCCAGTTAAGGGGTTAAGAGTGTTTTATCTCACAAAGACAGTCGATTTAAGAATGAAAGCTCAGACAGACAAAGCAGTTAACCTCTAACTGCAATAGGTTTATACTTGAAAACAGTTTCTCTGCCATCAATGTGCCTTGACAATCAAACAAAGCTTTTTACCAGGAAGCTTTTTAGAACTACGAGTACTGTATCTTGGATCATACAATGCTTACCGGTAAATGGTGTAAACAATAACATAAAACATACCTATACTACGTCACTCACAAAAACAAACAAGAACAGACGTACACAACTACACATGTATATCAAGTTGAGCAATATTTATATGGAGTTGAAAGAATGTAGAAATAAAAGCGAGAGAAGAGCCCACAAGATGCAAGAACTACATATGTGATCAGCAATAGCAAAAAACATGTGTTGTGGAATTGACAAACTTCAAGTAAAGAAGCTAAGAAGCTGTGCAATGTTGAGATAGAAATTAACACAGGTTTTATTCCAGGATACATTTTCATCTGCTTCAGAGTTGCTAAATTTCATAAATTTACTAAGTTAGTTGGAAAATGAACTATTCAGATCTGACATAATAATAACAATAATAATAACAATAATAATTATTATTGTTAATAATAATAATCAGAAACTGATTATGGTGACATGTCATAGAAGTGCTGCTAGGATACCTAACAATCAAAAATACAATAAATCTGACACTGTCATAAACCTGACATTAATCACTTTCCAGATGGCTGCGAAACCCTCAGGTAGATAACGATATAACAATGCATATTAAACAAATTCTGTATGCGCATATATATATATATATATATATATATATATATATATATATATATATATATATACATGTTCGTGGCTTTAATTATGCAACCAATATATTTAAGTTATCAATGAGTTCCTGTCAGCCAGAACTAAAATCATGGTTTAACGTGGCAACTAATTATCAGCGCTGAACAATTAAATCAAATTGCAACAAGACACAACAAAGCACTTAGTAAGAGCTAAACATTTCCCATCAGATCAATAACTAATTGTCCTTTAAAGATAAAACTAAAGACAGATACCCAAAAACAGGAAGAAGAGACTGTCTTTATTACTATCAAGCTACGTAACTGGAGTCACATTTCTACAATGTACACCTTTGCCGATTTGAATAAAAAACCTGCTCTGACATTAATAAAATTACATGTCAATTCAGAAATATATGAATACGCATAAAAATGTCTCCATCAGCATCAGCTTATTCTCAGAATTAATTCCAGCACATCAAAATGCTTATGGATATGTTTGTTACTATAGCATCAAAGCATAACTAAATCACAAATGCACATTTCTGACACAGCACCAACACAGCTACACCAACACCACCGTGCCACTACTGTCATATATGATCTGATGTAATGCAATGGTAAAATACACTTTCAACTGAAGAGTCGCTTAATAAGTAGTGACAATTTAATTGCTGCAAAGACCTTTAAGAGATGTCTGGAAGGGAAAAGCAACAGTAAAATGCTGGCTTAAGCCAAAGAAAGGCTTCAGTGGCCCTTGAAAATTTGATTCTGTGCAAAGGTGAAGGGATGAATACACATAGAGATACAGGTATCCATATGCGTATCTAGGGATCAATGCACACAGGCAATCGTTTATGGTCACAGGAACTTAGCAAGTGGAGTGAAGTAGATGAAGAAAGTGCAGCAAGGCAAGAAGAAGCATGGCCTTGAAGTAATGTTGAGTTGATGCAACAATTACTGGCTATAATTATATTATTTGTCTATGATAAATGCACAAAATATCAAAATTTTTAAAATAAAATAATAATAATAATAACAATAATAATAATGTTATAGTTAAAACATATTAAATTACAATAAATAAAATGGAACACACATTAGATAAATGTCTATAATAAAATTGCAAATAATTCCTAAAATGGAAAGGAGATTTAATAAATTCATATAACAATCAATCAATCAATCAATCAATCAAGTTTATTTTTCTCAACAATGAGTACAAATCAAGAAAAAAAGACAACTTAAGTTAATTAAACTATTAAAGTATAATACATGAATGTCCATTTAATACATACTTTAAAGAATAATGTTTCAAACTCATAGTACAAAATCAGTTGAGAGTGGCTATTGGCCTAAGGGATTTGTATCCCCGATTTTGGCCAACCTCAAAGTTTGTAATAATATGACATATAAAAGTCTTTAAATGATGGAAATTAGGAATTATTTAGGGATCAAGTAGGAAGTGATTTAGTTTATTGGATGAAAGTTTACAGATAGTACATATAGTCATATTGATTGTATAAAATGTAGTTAGTACATATAATGTATAATAAAGGTATTTAGTGATCATAATTGAGAATTTGAGTCAATATTAAATAATTTTAGCCAAGAGGAAATTAAGTTTGCCATTTTAAAAGAAATATTTTTAAGTTAGTTTTAAATGAGGTTAATTGGTTTAGATTTTTAGATCAGGAGGGAGGCTATTCCAAATTCTAGGTCCAGAAAATTTGTTAGTAAATAATCTGGCATTAGTAGATGCATATTGAAGATAGATATTATTACTATTTCTGAGATTGGGTTTACATTTAATGTTTAGATTATCAAAGAATTTGTTTGCATAGAAAATATTGGGTAAAAAGTTATGAAGATATTTAAATACAAATAAGGCAGTTTGCTGTTTATATATATTTTCAATTTTTAAAATATTATATTTATTAAATAGGGGTTGTATTAGTATAATTCTTTTCTTTAAATATTAGTCTTATTGCTTTATTTTGTAGAATTTGGATTTTGCCAATAGTTGATTTATAAGTATTTGCCCAAATTATATTGCAATAGGTTAGATATGAATGAATAAGAGTAAAATAGAGTTGCCTAAGAGCAGAGAAGTCAATCATATCTTTAATGTGTCTAATTATATTGAGATTTTTGCTATTTTATTTGAAAGTTCATTTGACTGTTCTTTCCAGTTTAGGTGCTGATCGACTATTACTCCTAGGAATTTTACAGAAGATTTTTTGTTAAGGTAGTGCCATCTATCTTTATTGGATCAAGATTGTACAAATGAGATTTTAGATGGAAATGTATGAAATTAGTTTTTTTCAAGATTAAGAGCTAGTTTGTTTATTTTAAACCAATTTGATATTTTTAATAATTCAGAATTGACAAGGGCAACCAAATCTTTCAAGTTTTTATGACTAGCAAATAAGTTAGTGTCATCAGCAAACAATAAAAATTTAAATAGCGTTGATGTATTAGGTAAATCATTAATAAAAATTAAGAAGAGAAGAGGTCCTAATATAGATCCTTGGGGTACTCCATATTTGATGTCTTTGATGTCAGAATTTTGGGAGTTTACCCTAGTAAATTGTTTACGGTTAGTTAGGTAGCTGCCATCGAGCGCCAAAAGGTTCCAGTACTTGGACACCTGAGCACAGCGGCAAAGAGCGAGGACGTCAAGATATGAAAAAATTCTAAAATGACGAATAAATAATTTCTATACGTGAAGTGCGAAAAAATTTGGCAAAAAAGTATAAAGACGTTGCATCAAATCAAAATCTGCATACTTTTAGAGGCTCGGAGTGTAGTATTATATAATAAATGAGATTTCGGTTGATTTTGTAACGATTTATAATTATTTCAACATACAGTCCAAACATTCAACGGAAGAGCCTAGAGTCCAAACAAAAGACTCTAAATCTAATACAAAGTAAGTAAGTAAATACAAATATCACAACAATACCTCAACGTCTGTTTGGAAAATGAAGAGATCAACTCTTTGCCAGTTGCTGCCATCGAGCGCCAAAAGGTTCCAGTACTTGGACACCTGAGCACAGCGGCAAAGAGCGAGGACGTCAAGATATGAAAAAATTCTAAAATGACGAATAAATAATTTCTATACGTGAAGTGCGAAAAAATTTGGCAAAAAAGTTCAACCAGCAATATCACATCATCAAACAAGCATCATTTCAAAAACAACAGGTCATTATTTATACTAAAAAGAAGTAGTCATAAATTTATAAACTTGCTTCAACATTATTTCTACCTACAGCTGCACCATAGATTATCATTCATGTGTGATAGTATTTACATCTCTTAGGCTTAAAGTAATCCCTCAGCAGTGCAGTCAACACAATATTTTTCTCAAGATACATTTATCTGTCATCATCTATAATATTAAGATCCTTGCTCTCTGTATGTCTCTCTGTTACCTTCAAGCGTTCTGATTGGTTGGCTGTGCGAGCGTTCTGATTGGTTGGCTGTGTGACGTTCTCATTCGTTACCTTCAAGCATTCTGATTGGCTGGCTGGGTGAGCGTTCTGATTGGTTGTTCTGGAACCTTAGGCTTCGCGGCGGCTTAACGCGACGCGGCTTAACGGTGACGCTAACGGTGACGCTGGCTTAACGGCCACGCTGGCGTATGACGAAGAGTACGTTGCAGCGTCATAGTGTGTACAACTCGCGGTTAACGCCACGCAAAGCGTTTGGAAGCGCACGTTGCAGCGTCATAATGTGTACAACTCGCGAAGCAAACAGCCACGCGAAGCATTTTGTGGCACGTTGCAACATCAGAGCTTGGCTACGTGGCGTATGTACATCATTGAAATGTTGTTCAGCAGCATGAATTCAATGATTGGGTTTTAGTATTATCCTGCACTGTGAGCGAAGCGAGCGCAGCGAGCATCTTTCTAGTATAAGTTAACATCTACCACCACTGTCCCTTCCTGATGTAATTTCCCATAGAATTGCTTGCAGCAAATGTAAAAAACCCCAAAAACTGAACAATTGGTGCAAGAACCTCGAAAAACCTGGATACAAGAACTGCTTTCACTCAAATTACGGCTGCACTGAACGAACATGAGACTGCATCAGATTCAACTTGACACAGCTCAATGTCTAAGTCACTCATTTTATTCAGAACTTTCAATCTCAGATGCAATATCTACCTGGCCAATACACACTCATACACACACTCACACAAAGCATGCACACACCTATACGAGATTTTTCAATAAATGTTCTTAGAATAGTGTGAGTGTATGTGCGTGTAACTTATAAAAATACAAATTTTCAAACACCTCTTTCAATTATATCAACTGCAACTGTTCCACAGCTATTATTTTTCTAAATCCAGCTGCAGGACTATTATAACAACATTCACAGATCTCCAGTTAGTTCTCAATTACAACTGCCACAGTCACTGCCACAGTTTTTGCATAAGCTAACAAAACCTATCAACCAACGTGGCTCTAATGTTTAACTCTACTTTTACACTGAATATAAAATAGTGAAACCGATAACATTCACTGAGAAACTTTAATCATTAATTAGATTTTGAGCAGCCTACAAACCCTCTGGGTGGCAAATAAATACTGGACAGTAAATCACAACTGATGCAGGGATATGTTTAAGAGAAGCATAAATCATGCTAAATTGGTCTCAATCTAGCTGGACTGCAATAAAGTGACATGCTGAATGCATTCTAAGCTGAAGAAAGACTTGGAGTCTTGTAAATTGCAGTTTATTTCACAACTGGCAGTCCTGAAGTTCTTGTGCACAGCAAGGTACTCGTTCACAAGACACCATTCAAAATCACAGCCACAAACTAAGTGAACCACAAGGAGCCAATTAAAGGCCACAAAATCATCATCATCATCACCACATAGGCAATTTTTCATTATGCCAAACAATGCAACATTGTGTCATGAATTCAACCGGTTAGTCATAAAGGAATTTCCCACTTCACCAAATTACATTTCAAACTCAATAACAAATAATGATTCACCACTAGAACAGAAATAGAAACAGATAAGAACACCTAAAATCATACCGCATTCAATGGCATTTCTCTTAATGTTATGCTTCCATTGATATTACATGATTTCTGAACCTCATTTCATGCATAAAACTCCTATTGCAGACAGCAGACATTATAAACAATCCTATGTGCATGTCTTCAACTGTATTTGACTTTACGCACCGAAGCAGCAACTCTTTTGGTAATTTCTTGTTGATATTCGTAGCTTCTTCAACATTTGCAGTCAATGTCATCAGAACCAACTAATATAGAAAAATCAATGCAATGATTAAGATGTATCAATTAAGGGCATTCATTACACAACAATTTAATTTTTAAACAACCACTGAAATTTTTTTCCAATTTTTCACACACACACACACACACACCAGAAATAACATTGTCCTTCAATGTATCACTGTTTCAACACAGTAGCTACCAGACATGGGTCCATTTTTAAAAACCCAACCCAACCAATCATGATTCAGACCAACCTAACCCAAGAAAGCAATAGGGTAATACCGTAATACATTACAACTTCTTAAGACACGACTTATTTTCTTATTGAACCCAACCCATCATAAAGTATAAACATGGAGGAAATTTCTGACCAAATCCAACCCAACCCAACCCATTGGTGGACCCAACCCATGCCATGTCTGGTAGCAACAATGAGAAAAAATAATCCGTAATTTATGCCAATGCAATGCATTCTGGAACTGAACCCAGAGCTCTTTCCCAAACACAAACTGCAGTCGACACAGGTAGGAAGCAATTTGCAGATATGCACAAATGGAAGCAGGATTGACTGCAATTAGTAAGCAGCTCAGCGGTTTTCGCTTTCCCAGTTAACCACACCATATGCATAATGAAGAGGAATGCAACAGCAAAGATTATATAAATGATGAAAATCACAATAACTTGTTTGCTTCTAAAATGCAAACATTTATGTAACGATAAATACTAAAATAATCATGGATTCATGGAACCAATCATTGACTCTAGCATTTAAAAAAACGGCAAACTGTTAAGTTTATTGATTTTAGTGGAAGAACATTTTGAAATACTAATGAAAATTATAACTGTCAAGATATCTAAGAGTAAAGAAATTAACAAATATTTTTAATTCCATATTAACAGAACACATTTCATAAAAAAAAGTATCAACAGTTAAGCAATCCTACATAAAAGCCAACCAATTTGTGTGGAATAACTTCAAAGCAACATCATTTAGGAATAAAGCCAAGAAAAGAGCACAACTCTAAAGAACTATTTGAAGCTTAAAAGCTAATATAAAGTGTTTCAACTTCAATAACAAAAACAGAAGAGCCACCATATACATAAGCAAGCAATTTTATGTTTAAAACAAGGAAGATACATATAAATATATCAGTACATCTAGAGTCTATAAATGTATATAACTGCATGTATGAATGCATGCATCTCTCTCTCTCTCTCTCTCTCTCTCTCTCTCTCTCTCTCTCTATATATATATATATATATATATATATATATATATATATATATATACACACACACACACACACACATACACACACACACACACACATATATATATATATACACACACACACACACACACTCACTCAAATCCATTTAATCTGTGCACTGCAGAATTTTTGGAAATCCACGATATTTACTCATCCAATTACTCCTATGTGCAGAGTCATATAATGGCCAGTTGACCAATAAGTACACGTTTGGAAGAGGACATCTCCTCAACATTCAGTTGGAGTACTCTGAGAGCAGAACCATCAGCTTGTCTGTTGCTGCTTTGAAAGTGACTGGGATCCACGTAGATTCAGTTGGCAAGGGAGGATTGTTAGTTTCCCCGATGGTTGGGTACTCACGGGGTGCACCAAGAAGGTTGATCCAATGTGCCCCAGTCACATAATTAGAAATAAGAGATCAGATTTTATACCTAATTCTGCTCTTCTTCTTTCAAATGCTATTGTTACCAGTCAACTAAACAACTGTAATTCCTTATACTATGTAATAGCCAAGACCAAATTGTAAAAACTTTGAAAAATCAATAACCACATGACCAGAGCTATCAAAAAAATCCTAAGCAAGACCACATTATAGCTGTTCTAAAAATGTATGACAGTTACCTATCTAATCAAATATAAGAGAAATATTTTAATTTACAAAACATTACTGACGGGTCAAAATTCATTTTTGAAGTTCATTCTAAATCACCAAAAATACGCTAATTCATTTCTGATGCCCCAGAAATAATATTTACCGGTAAGTGATGAAGTAAAATAATTTTTTATTGTTAGTTCAAAAATCCATAACTCTCTTCCTCTCATAGAATCACATATTCCACAATTCACTTTCAACGTTTTCTCTACCTCCTTCTGCTTTCTTTGCCTGCATTAGTGTATTTCACCATTTCCCATTCTGACATACCAGTATCAATGAAATTCATTTCTTCTTTTGCAGATGGATCTGGAGTAAAAACAACTGCAGTCCTTGTCTACTAACACTGCTATTAAAATGCAATATTGTGTATTATGGTAGTATTAGTCGTGGTAGTAGTAGTAGTAGTAGTAGTAATAATAATAGCAGCAGTAGTAGCACTAATAAAACAGCAGCAGTAGTATCAGTAATAGTAGTAGCAATAGTGTTGATATAAGTATTATTATTATTATTATTATTATTATTATTATTATTATTATTATTATTATTATTATTACTGGTAGTCATGAACTGATTAGGGTGGCATATCATACAAGTACTGCTAGGACACAGAACAATTGAAAATACAGTATATCTGTCATGGCATATTAATCACTGTGCTGGATAACAGTGATCAAACAGCACAGTTTTCAGTTCACATTGAAATATTTCCAGTGTCTTCACCAAAGTTACTGATGAAGGCAGACTATTCCAGACTGGCAGCTGCCACCGGAAACCTGCGGTCACCAATGATAACATGATGTGTAGATGGAACAATGAAAGTAAGATTGCAAACATTGACGAGAGTCAAAGTCAGATATCTTGCAGAAATCAGCCGACAGATACAATGGTGCCAGACCACGAAGACACCAATAGGCAAGGATCGGCAATTTATATTCAATCCGCTGTGGAAAAAGCCAGTGAAATTCATAAAAAAGCAGTGTCACATGGTCTGACTTTCTAGCTTGATAGACAAGATGTGTTGCTGTATTGAGGACAGTCTGAAATCTGTCAGCAAGTTGCCTTGGTAGCCCAGCCAAGAGCACATTACAATAGTCCAGGCATAGCATAACCAGATACATCACTAAATACTTTACAGTACTTTGAATTCTTCTCATGATTGAGAAGCAGCAGGATGCTGTTATCTGAACTTGTGCTGTTATGGTCAATACTACATTTGATGTACACACTGAGGTTACGGACACAAGCATCCCTAGAACCAACACAGATGGTGGTGGATGGAAGCTGGTATTGAGCACCATAATATCTCCATTGTGTTGACATTAAGTTGCAGATGATTTGATTTAGTCCAATCAGCTACCTCACAGATGCAGCAACTCATCTGATTACTGGTAGTAAGGAGATCCGTATCAGATGGCTTGCAGACCCCATACACCTGTGTGTTGTCCACGTACATATGGGATTACAGATCATGCCATTCAACAAGTCGGATACAGGAGGAAGAGGCTTGGTCCCAGAACTGAGCCTTGAAGAACAGCATAACGTACCTCACTTGGAGCAGAGGAAAACATTGCACAATGGACAAATTGCGTGCATCCATTCAAGTATGAGCGAAATCAGCTGAGAACTACTCCACCCAGCCCATATGTGGTCTCCAGATGCCTTAGTAGGATTTCATGATCTACTGTATTGAATGCAGTGGATAAATCCAGGAGTGTCAGCAGAGCTAAATTGCCAGCTTCCAGTGCTTGAAGAATGTCACCTAGAACTTTGGCCAATGCAGTCTCAGTCAAATGGTGTTTGCAATATGCTGACTGTAAGTTTGGCAGCAAGTTGTTAGCTTTCAGACAGTCAACCAGTTGCACAGCTACCAAGTGTTCAAGTAGTTTACTCAACAACTTTGGAAGATTGGATATAGGCCAGTAAGAACCTTACATCTGATGTGTCAAGTTCAGGTTTCTTTAGTATAGGTGTAATGTACGCTGACTTAAATTCTCAAGAAACACTCCCGATGACTGAGAATTGTTAAACAACTTCATAATGCATGGCGCAAACGCGTCAGCCTCCATCTTTAGTAATCGTTGGCAATGGATCTGTAGCACATTGCTTACATGGCAGCTGACAGATTGCATGGGCCACATCACTGTTAGTCAGAGGATGAAACTCCTTGAAACTGCAATCTGTTGGAGCAGTGGTATATACCAGAGATTCAGCATCAGTAGTTAATCTAATAATAGCCACCTTGTTATCCAGATACTTATGAAACTCAGTGGCATTGACAGCATCACTTGTCGATTAACAGCCACGTCCCATAAGTGTATCAATTACCTTCCAAAGTTGTCGCTTGCAACCAATTTAAGATTTTATCTTTGCTGTCGTTTGCAACCAATTTAAGATTTTATCTTTGCCATTTGCAAACAATTTCAGATTTTATCTTTGCTGTCGTTTGCAACCAATTTAAGATTTTATCTTTGCCATTTGCAAACAATTTCAGATTTTATCTTTGCTGTTGTTTGCAAACAATTTCAGATTTTATCTTTGCTTGCCAGAAGCATTTGCTACTCAGAAGCATCTTATACATTTTCAGATCACTAGCATGCTGCCAAAGATGAATAAATAAAAGTCAAAGCAGAATGTTCACAACAAGCAATATGTTTTGATTGATGCACTTGTTGTTTTGCAGTCCAACATTCAATGTCAAACCATGGATCTGAGGGACATTATTGACAGCAAACAATTTGCAAAAGTATCAAACGATCGTGCTGCAATTTCATGGTGGCAAAACATTTCCAGGTTATCAAAATCCATGTCTTTCTGCAGATTTAGTTTTGTCTTGTGTTTGAAAGAACTTTCTAAGCAACCAAGAATGTTTGTCATTCTTCTAAATTGTTTTCATTTGATCATGGAACTTTATGCAAACAAATTGGATTAAAGAAAAAAGGTAAAATATATCCAATCAAATTCAACCAAGGCATCATAAACTTCTCATCACTTGTTCTCAGTCACAAATGTCAATTTAAACCAGTCATAATTCTAATTTACATCAGTCTTCTTTGTTCACTCTAGGCACTTTAAAAATTACAATATATCACATTGTAAACCATTTCTTCCAGAACACCAGAAGCTAGTGGTAACTTCCATTAGACTAAATATTAGTGCTAAATATTAATGTTCCTATAAAAGTGAAATGAAAATAACGTATTTTACTTACTATATTCTACATCACATTACATTCACTGGCCAGTACATTAGGACAAAAGAGATAGGGACTGAGAATGAGAAAAAGCACTCAACTAAAAGCTAGTTCGTAAGAAATTCATAACACGGCGCTAAAGAATAAAGAAAGAAATAATAATAATAATAATAATAATAATAATAATAATAATAATAATAATAATAAAGAATAAGGAATTCACAATAAATTACATTACATAATCAGCTGAGCATAAAATACCACACACGCCATAACTTTCCAATTTACACATACATTCCATCCACAATCAAATCACGAAGTCGTTAAATTACAACTGCGCTAAATAAAGTGATGAGTTCGTCGTCGAAAGATGATAGATGCTCGGAAGATAATTATCAAAGACGACGATGGTAATAAACAAAGGGTGTTGTTGTTGGGGGAAGGATTCCCGTCGACCGACCTCCTGCCTCGTCCTGCAGTGGCTGTTGAAGTGGTTGTGGTGATTGTGGTGGTTGATTCCGCCGTTGAATGGAAGAAAGTTCGTCATATTTCCCAGCGACGACGACGACAATCACCTACTCACGACACAACGCAACGACCATCGCCGCCATCAATATCACCATCATCACTGCCACGGGCGCCGTCGATGGTCACCGCTGCTGCTGCTGTTGCTGCTCTCCAGCCGCAGCTGTAGTGGCAGCTGCAACTGCCGAATCGGTGGAAATATCACGAGTGCTACTGAAATAATGGAATTGCCGAAAATCTAGAAGACGACTACTCGATGATGTTAGACCAGAGATGGCCAAACCCATAGCAGGGAGTCTTCAGTCTTGTAAGACGTCTTACAGATTCTCTGCCCATAAAATGATAGAAGGTGCGAACCGCAAAATGACAATTTTTCAAAGGCTTGGGAGCCTCATTGCCACAACTACTGTAGGCACGAAAACGAGGTAGTGTGATCCATAATTATTCTCTGCAAAATGTCATTAAATCTCTGCTGCTATTTTGTACGGGATCTATGGATCTATGCAGTAGTGTTATTTCACACTTTTCTTGAGGGGAGATAATTTTTGGAAAATTTTGGACAATTTTGGCACATTTTGGCCAAAAAATTGGCAAATTTGAAATTTTTTGACATTTGGGCAAATTTTGTGCAATTTTGGCGTTGTTTGCACATTTATTTATTTATTTAATACATTATACATTATTTCTTCATGTCGATCTAGGTAAAGCCGGAAAGATCAGTCAGAACGGTTAAACGATACCGTCTGATTCTGAGCCTTGTAAACCTGAGACTAAATCTTCAGTTTCTTTCAATTTATGCAGCGCTGTGAGTTAGGCAGCTACTGCATGGGGTACTCCCTACATGCAGAAGCTCTATATAAATTCACGAGATTTTACTTACTTTCTTTCATCCTGAAGCTCTAGTAATCGCCACAAACCTCTGCGTAGACCATGTTAGACACGTGAACGCTCAGAGATCAACTACTGTAGGTTGGCGCTTCATAGGCTCTACCGCATAGGGGGCCATCCACAAATGACGTAACGCGCCTACGGGTTCCGGGCATTTGTTACGAAGTGTGACGAGAGAGGGGTTCCGTGAATGTGACGTAACGCAATGCAAAATTTTTAAGACGGTGACTATTTTTTGCTTGTCAGGCTATTTGGAGAGGGAAAATATAGGAACGTCAGGTTATTTGGAGAGGGAGGTTATTTGGAGAGGGAAGGATGAACTTTTTGCATGTCAAGACTTTTCGAGATTCGGGAGACCGAAAGGGGAGTCGGCCCGTTGTTACGTCATATTTTAGGGGTTTCGACTTTTTGTTACGTCGCGTAACGATGGGGGGTGGGTCAAAAATGCGTTGTGTAATTTATGGACGACCCCATAGGCGTCAATCCCGCGAGGTTCCTGGGGTCCGGACCCTCACAAAAAGTTGGTTGCGAGGGTTCATAAGGCATTGACCCTCGCAAAAATCTGAATAAATCTATATTGTACCGTTGTATATCATCAAATCATATATTTTGGAACATTAATAAGTAATAAGAATTATGCTAAAAAGGTTAGGGTTAGGCACAACAACAGGTGGACCCAGTGTTTAATCTAGACTCCTGGACTCCGGGGGGAAACTGACAAAGCCCGGGGGAATTCTGTTAGGGGGCTGCTGTTATAGTTGATGTACGTAGTATGCCAAAATTTCCGGGGGGATTTGAAATTTCAGGTGGGAAGGGCAATTCCCCCGGAAACGGGCTAGATTAAACCCTGGTGGACCCTCACAACTTTCATTGCAGTTTGACGCCACTGCTCTACCGAGTGCATGGGCAAGGCGCAAGTAATATGACAGTTGGTGCTACAGCCCAGTGGCGGCTACGGGATTTGGCAAGTGGGGGGCCATTGGGGTGGCAACTTCTAATCATGGAGGGCCAAACATTTGTTGTTAGGTATGTAGTATTAAGTATTGGGTCCCAGCAGGGGGCCACTGGGGGGGGGCACTCAATAAAGGGGCACAGCACAGCCAGACGATGCCTCTTTTAGTGCAGTCATCAGAGGCGGTTCCACGTTGGGGATGACTGGGGATGCATCCCTCACCGAGTTTTTTTGCTTGTCAGCGTTTCGGAAGTCTACCGGTGGTCCGAGTTGCTGTGCAGCTACAAGTCCGCCAGGTATTTGTGTGTAAAATAGAGCCGATTACCTTTTTTGTTTTGGGGAGGTTTTTTCACATTTGCTGGACAAAACACTACTGTTAATGGCCTTTTTTGCTTGTCAAAATTCCTTTTTTCGGGATTTCATTTAATCCCCCACCAACTTTCTGGAAATTCATTGCACCCCCACCAAGAATTCTTGGAACCGCCACTGGCGGTGCATGATCAATATTATTAACCGTGGGCCTATCGCCTGTTAGTGCAGTGGCGTACCTAGGGTAGACCTATTTGGTGCCATGGGCGGTGTCATGGGTGATCCCTAATCTCAGGTGCCACCCTTCCATTCCAGGTATCGACCCCCTCATTTCCAACCCTTTGTTGTTATAATTTCTTCATCAGTCGATTTGATCGAAATTCTTTGATCAAGAGCGACAGTTTATCTGAAAATATATATATATATATATATATATATATATATATATATCAGTTCGCGTTCATTCACTAATGGTGGTAATAATAATAATAATAATAATAATAATAATAATAATAATAATAATAAAGCTCATCTTTTGTCCCAGATGTCGGTTTTTTCTCCGCCCCCAATCCCAAGCCCTTACTGTTTTAATTTCTTCATCAGTAGGCCTAAATGTGATCGAAATTCTTAATTAAATAAAAAAATAATTAATTATTGAGCGAAGACATCAATTACTAGCTTTAGTTCGCGTTTATTTACTACTGGTAATGTCAATTCAATAGTAAAAAGTATGCACAGGCTTAGTGCATGTAAATATATGCGTAGCAGCATGAATAACGATACCACAAACTAATACAAAGCGATTTGCTTGCTTACTTGTGTGCACAATCTTGAATTGCCGCCCCCTTCTTGTGCCGCTCGGGGCGGACTGCCCCTTCGCCTCTCAGGGACGCCACTAAGTTAATGTATACTGCCATCTCTAAAAAAATATCTCTAGGTGCGCCACTCCTCTATTCGGACCTAGACTACTGTACTGTAGTTGCGAGATTCGTGCAAAACGACGAATACGAATATTTTATCTAAAGATGTCACAGTAGATTTAAGATTTTATAGTCTATGTATGAAAAGCGTGACGTCACACTTTACCCCTCACGCCCTGTAACAAATTCACTTTCTTAAACATCTCCCTTCCTCAGAGCGTGACGTACTTTATGGAAGGCCCCTAGACGTCACTTTCTCTGTTTTTGAACAACTGTGGCCGTAGTGAACATGATGATCATCCATAATGAGTACAGCTAGAGCCTTTAATATTAGTCCTTTTAAATGTTATCATTCAACCACACTTCAGATCATTGGTCTAATTCAGACATTTTGTTCTTTTGTTCACACACGCGCGCGCGCGCGCAAACACACACACACAGGCACGCGTGCCAGCAACACTTAGGCCTACCAAAAATAAAATACAGCATGCGAACAACTGCATGTTTTAATAGTCTGAGAAATGTGTCTGTGCATATGCTTCCATATAACGAACAATTGGACCATTTCAGGTCCGCAGAACTAGACAAAGACTTTCAAAGATTTGCAAAGTAAACTTGATTCTACCAACCATACTCTTTAGTTAGGCATAAAGCAATGCTGTTGTACATATACAGCACTAGCATTTGTAGTGACTTTCAGTGTCAGTTTACTGCCATTGGACAGAAATCGCGTCTAGTAGGTCAACACTGAAGCCATCGATTTGTAGCACCTATAATAGAGCAAAAAGAGCAGAAGATAAAAATCATATAACTTCAATCCCTTTGTATTTCTTAGTGCCTAGTCTATGTAGTGCGCGTGAGTCTAATAGTCTACTAGTAGTCTACTAAACCCAGTGTGCACATCATATATGAACAACATTATATACTTGTCAAAGTCCGCTTGGTCTTGACCTAAGCTACATAGTCTATGGCACCACACACTGCGCCAGTGATGTGCCAAAGAGTGGTGGATACCCGGAGCTAAAGTAAATTTGGATGCCCCCTCCGCCATCTCGGTGTTAGGTGTAACGAGCAATAAAAGGTCGCCGAGACAATTTGGATGCCCTTATATGGTGTAGGGCAATAGGGTATGCACTGGGTCACCACCTCAACGGGGCCCCTCTACACGCTACTGCATGGTGCTATAGAAACCGATTAATTATTTAAACTAATAATTAATTAAACGCTTAGAGAGTAGCAATATTATCCTAACGATAAAATCTAGTTGCTATCATATGGGTTACAAGTTACAACGACAGTGACCTTCCACTCTGGTATGGTATATATGGTAAGTACTGTAGACCTAATGTGAAGAATAATACAATGAAATAATCAGGGGCGTAGCGACGGGGTATATCGGTATATATACCCCCAAATCAGTCTACCTTAAAGTTTTTTATGTGATTTACATGTGGTTATATGTGGTTTATATGGCTTATGTGGCTTATATAGTTAAGATTTATACCCACCCAAAATATTTATACCCTCCCAAATCAAATTCCCGGCTACGCCCTTGGAAATAATTCAATTCGACTGATAAATTAGAGAAACAATGACCATTATTGTTTTGGTCCATCCATGTAGTACCTAGTACGTACGCACCGAGGGGTCGGATTTTGGAGATTTTCCTATGTTGGCCTACGCTAGGCGCAACGGGAGAGGGGGTGAAAATATGACTTTTTTGCGTACGTACTATAATATTATGGATGAACCCTTTCCTTTTTTTTATTAACGGTGCATTCCTATAATTTCCCATTCACAAAAGAAATATGTGTGTTTTTGCCGTCCCATTTTCATATGCAATATCGCGAGAATGTATTCACTGTACCTTCGTACAGTATTCACTGTACCTATACTGTACCTTCGTTTCCGAGTTGTACTGGAAATTCGCCGTTTGTCCGTTGACGGTGGCCGAATTTGGACCCCGTATAAGACCAAGGACATTGACGGTGTTGAGCTGCAGCCCTGGCGAAGGACGATAGCCTACTTTCACAGCTTTAGAGATAACGGAGCCCTGTAATTAAAAAAACTTAGCATGACTTAAAGTGGCGTAGGAGGCATTACTGCAGCCTGTGTGAAAGCCACTATAGGGGCACTATAACGGGGCTTGAACCCGCTCCGTCAGCCTGACGCTCCAGCACGTAACCCACTCTGCCATCTTCCGCCCCCTAATAAACGGCCATATCGATTAGAGAATATCAGTGGCATGGCCAGGGTTCCTGAACAGGCGGGGCACCGACACCAAACCCCGATATTTATAAAAAGTCAACAAGTAAAAAAGGTCATAGAGGGAAAACGTCATTAAGGAGTTCTTGGCACATATATCCATGCAGAGGCGTAGTGGCGTGTGTTGCCAGCGCCAGAGGCAAAAAGAGAGATGGCGCCTCTCAGTGGCGGTTCCACGTGGGGGACGAGTGCAGTGGCGGCTCCACCGGGGGCCGTGCCCCCTATTGAGTGCCTGCCCCCCAGTGGCCCCCCAGTTGGGACCCTATACTTAATGCTACATACATTAAACAACAAAGGGTTGGCCCCCATGATTAGAAGTTGCCACCCCAACGCCCCCACTTGCCAAATCCTAGAGCCGCCACTGGATGAGTGGGGATGCATCCCCCACCGGACTACCGGACTTACTTTTTTGCTTGCGAAACCTATTTTTTGGTAAAAGTCTAGTAAAACTAACTGCGAATGACATTTTTTGCTTGTCAGCCTATTTTTCGGGGAAAGTATAGCCAAATTAGGGATAAAATTCCCTTTCTCAGCCTTTTCCAGCAAAGGTTATTGATTTTCCTTCTATTTTCACGCCACCGCCAGCTTTCTTTGAATTTATTTCATCCCTCCCACCAAGAAATCCTGGAACCGCCACTGGCGCCTCTTAACTTGTCCCCAAAATGTCTTGACGAGCAAAAAAGGTTCTCGCATCGTAATCCCGCATTCCGAGAATATACTTGCAATTCTTCCTTGTGAATGACATAAGCGGTGGTTTTCACACAGGCTTACTTAGCCTCCTAAACCACTTAAAATCACATTATTATTATTATTATTATTATTATTATTATTATTATTATTATTATTATTATTATTATTATTATTATTATTATTATTATTATTATTATTATTATTATTATTATAAGCGCCGATGACCCTATATGCCAACCTATTTTATGATTTATTATTACTTGGATTTTGTTTTTTCACTTGAAATTTTGCGTCCACGGGAATTTTGCGCCCGAGGCCACTGGCTCCGTTTCCCCACATACACCACTGCATATATTGCTTCCGTTGCAATCCTATCTCTTCCCGAAAAATTTCTTGACGATTTTACACAAATCCCACGACTGATCCCGGCCCGAATAGGGGGCGGTCCTCGGGCTCATGGGCGCCCGCACATTAGGGCAAGAGGGGCACTTGCCCCCCTGAGAAATGCAAAACCAATATTTCACATTGAAATTTGAAAACCTTTCTAGAATATTAACCGTGACCATTGTGTTAAAATGTGTTTAGCCCCTCCTGAAAAAAATTTCTGCGGGCGCTCATGCTCGGGCCCCCTAGTGGCTACACCAATGGTAATTCATTCCTAATGGATTGCGAGTGGTAGGAACATTGTCACGTACCGGTAACCACATGGACATTTTTACACCCTCTGACACCCCAACATCCCTCCCCGATTTGAGACTGACACCCCACCCCCAATCTGAGCCAAGGATTACTTTTTTGGCTTCTTGGAATATTTTAGGAATGGTGATAAGCGCCAGGGGTGAACTTTTTTGCTTCTCGGACTTTTTTTAGCAGGGACCGACCCCCAAAATATACAGACACCCTAAAATTGATAATCCTAGAAATAACCCTGGGTAACCAAGATATGTTGGCAGAGTTGCACAGGCACATTACTGAACATAACGATATATATATATATATATATATATATATATATATATATATATATATATAAAAGAAATGAGCTTACTTGTAAGTT
The DNA here is from genome assembly GCA_018105865.1 of Metaphire vulgaris. Taxonomy (NCBI): domain Eukaryota; kingdom Metazoa; phylum Annelida; class Clitellata; order Crassiclitellata; family Megascolecidae; genus Metaphire; species Metaphire vulgaris. The sequence goes on along the minus strand of CM030864.1, from coordinate 6,501,778 downwards.
GTAACACACCAAATGAATCGCAAAGTTTCATACGATGGTGACACAATAAGTAAATAAACTACTATTCTTTCACAAGACGCAGCAATTTATCTATCAAATTACCGGTACAATTAGAATACGCTTATTAATTATACAATTAGAATACGCTTAAACAGCGTTAGGCCTATAATTTGAATTATATGTAGGTCTATGAATGTGTATGTGCTCTTTATCATTACCTCATTGGCATTGAATTCTATATAATCGTAACTTCCTCTTTCAAAGCTATCTGCAAAAACAGAACTAATTTTAATTGGAGATAGTCAAACAAACTCCAAGACAAAAAACATTAAATTTAAATAATTTATTCACCGAATACTTCGGGACTGTCCATTAATTACGTCAACAATTTTTAGCAAACTTTTGACCCCCGCCCCTCTTGCCAGCAATTGTCAAACTTTCAGTGACCCCCTATAATTATGTCAAAAAATTGAAATCCCAAGATCAGTGACGGGTCCCCCTAAAAAGTTTGAAATGTTACTATTTTAGCCTTTCCCCTTTTTTGCTCATTAAGTGTCAAAATGTGGTGCCGCGATGATCTTTTTTGCTTGTCAGGCCTTTTCCTTTATAATACAGTATATAGGCCTACAGTAGCATTCTGCGAAATGTCAGTAACTTGTATTGTGATATTGTATCAAATAAGTTTCTTGCTGGTCCCTCTGGGCCCCCTACGAATCGCCGGGCCCCTGGGCATTTGCCCCTACCTCTCTCGGCGGGCCAGCATATTAGGCCTAGTAATATTATTAGGCCCATCTAGGCCTATAGATCCGCTTCGGCGGACATATGAATGCCTGAGATACATAATATCCGTTCCTAGGATCGAACCTGGGTTAACGGTCCGTCTAGGACGAAACTGTCGCTCTACCGAATGAGCTATCGAGCAGTGACGTTACAAGGTTTTTTTTGGGGGGGGGGCTTTGTGCAGAGTTTCGCTGGCTGACCTCTTGAAACATCTTTCAATTTCAAACAAAAATGCTGGGAGCTTTTGCGATATTTGCATATTTCACAGTTTGCACCCCTATATTATATAATAACTAATATTATTAAATATAAAATCATAGAGTCATTTGAGTGTGTATTCTGTTCAATGTGTTCATGACGTGTTCTACTTTTAGGCTTTGTTAATTCTTGAAATCACACTCTGAATATTAAAAAACTTCTACTCGCTGTCAGAGGTTCTGATCCCCGGGGGGTCCCTGAAAAGCCTGCACAACCCATTCCTACGCCGCTGCTAGCCAGGCCCTAAGCCATTTGCCAGAAGGAAGGTCTTATAAGAGGCTGTCCATTAACTACGTCAACAATTTAGGGGGGAGGGGGGTTTGAAAAAGTTTGACAGTTGTTGACAGGGGGAGGGAGGTCAATAGAAGTTGACGTCAACAATTTCACTTTTTACAAATAGTCAAAAAATAGGAAATTTCATGGAATATTACTTATTAGGCCTACAATGGAAAAAAGCATGGCAAAAAGGTCATCACCACCACATTTTGTCACTCGATGAGCAAAACAGGGAAAAATGGTCATCACCGCAAAAAATAATAACCTTGTTATTGGGACCTGCCATTGATCTGGGGGGTGGGTCAAAAGTTTTTGACGTAATTATGAGGGAGGGGTAACTGAAAGTTGACAGTTGTTGACAAGGGGAGGGGGTCAAAAATTGGCCCAAAATTGTTGACATAATTAATGGACAGCCCCTAAAATTGCCTTCTGTTGTCTCACGTCACCACCGCCAATCGCCGATGAAATTTCATACAGTATACATAGCCTTCCTGTCACGTTTGACGGGCAAACAGCTAGTTACTAAATAGAAATCAATTAATGAAATAGCCTCAAACTTATGAAGTTCGCATGATAATATGCTTATCGTTATAATTATGCAAACGTAGGCCTAGATTTTATTAGTGGCGTGTCAAGGCATTATTTTGCATTTAAGATTGTAAGACAAAGAAAATAATAATTATTCTTTAAAGCGCCAGTGCTAACCAAGCGATTCGCCGTCGTCCCAAAACAAACTGCCAAAGGCAAGACCACTGGTGTTGAAGGCAACCAGAATCTCAAAAGGATTCTTTCTCCTGGCAAAAGGAAGTGAAGTGTTTAACGCAGTGGCGGCTCTAGGATTTGGCAAGTGGGGGGCCGTTGGGGTGACAACTTCTAATCATGGGGGCCAACCATTTGTTGTTTAATGTATGTAGCATTAAGTATAGGGTCCCAACTGGGGGGACTGGGGGGGGGCAGGCACTCAATAGGGGGCACGGGCCCCCTGGCCCCCGGTGGAGCCGCCACTGGTTTAACGTATATTCTTCTTGTTTCGATTTCATTTACAAGTATTATAAACCGAATGGCCTATAATCCTATACCGTCATTGCGAAATTTCGAACTGGAACAAGAAGCAAGCAACTCATCTTTCCTATGCAAGCTTTACTCTAATACAGACACAGAGGCGTAGCGAGGGTATCCGGCGCCCGGGGGCAAAGTGTACCGTTGTCGCCCCCAACACTGCTGACGAGCAAAAAAGTCGTCACATTGTTCTCGGCGCCCCTCATGTCTTACGGGCGCCTCTCTTCATAGTAGTGCTGACGAAAAAAAGGTCGTCGCACATGTTTCTTCTTCTTTGTTATGCATTTCCCTTACCCAAATACCCAATTTTGGCGTCCCCCACCTCGGCGCCCGGGGGCATATGCCCCCGCCCCCCATCGCTACGCCTCTGTACAAACATGGTGGAAATTTAATAATACTTCAATTGTCCACGAGCTAACACCCTCACAAAATATAGTCGTAAAATTCTTTATAACATAGGGTAGACAGTTTTATACAGGCCTGACAGAGGGGAAAATTCATCCCCAAACTCCACAAAAATCCTTCCGCAAAGTCCCAGCACTGACACAACTTTGAAATTTTAAATTACCAAATTTTAAGCAGAGAGAACGGTGCTCTGCGTTCCAGTAGCGTGAAAAATGGAGGGCCTATCCTCTAGTATGCAGTTCTCCATCCCTAGCCTAGCCTCTCAAAAAGCGGTGGGACAGGGAGGCGAGGCTCGAGCCTAGCGGCCTAATGCAAGTTTACGTCTATGGTCAACTTCGTTTTCTTAAAACATTGATAGAGACATTGGCCAGGCTTTTGCCAGCGTGAAGCCCCTGGCACCTGGCGGCCTGGGGGCCCCGGCGGGGTGAAAAAGCGTTGTTTGTTTTTACTGATGCCCAAAAAAGTTGACGAGAAAAAAATCATCACGTTTTTTGTGCCTGAGCTTTCAAATGATTTATGCTCCAGCAGTATGATAAGCAAAAGGGGTTAAAAAAAGAAGGTCAAAACATAAAAAGGCTGGAGCGCATGGAGCCCCTTATGGAGCAGCGCGCGGGGTCTGTCAGATGCACCGTGTCCAATCTCCAACACATAAAGACGGGCCTGACATTGACCCAAATTTCTTTATACAGTAGCGCTTTATTATAACGTGCTTGGCGGCAGGCCCTCCGAGAGGGGGGCAGGGGGGGCAACTGCACAGGGGCCCGGCGGTCTGGAGGGGGCCCGGGCCGATGATGAATATGTATAATTAACAATAAAATGAATAATAACACTAAAGAACGGTTAAAAATGTCAGTTCAGCAGAGGGGCCCGGCGAGCACAAGGGGCCCGGGACACAGTGCTAAATAAACGGCAGACGACGAGCAAAAAAAAAAGGTCGTCAACATAAAAAGGTCGTAAACATTTATAATAAACGGCTGACGAGCAAAAAAAAAGGTCGTCAAGAAAAAATTATGACACTTGTCAAGGGCCCGTCGGCCATTCTGCACAGGGGCCCGGAATTTCTCTCGGAGGGCCTGGTGGTGGATACCCAGGGCCGGCTCCCCACCGCACCCTCTGCGCGCCACTGCATCCTGTATATAGGCCTAATACCGATTGATTTATGTCCAATGCCATCCTACACGAAAGCGCATCACACGGGACCGAATATAGGCCTACATTGTGGTACGTTATGACCGAGGATAGCCTACGCTATATTTATAACCGAGTCCGTTATAGGGAAGTTCTACTGTATATGCGACGTAAAAACTTACGACTGAGTTGTAGTAACATTTGGAGACTGAAGAGGAAGTATGGATCCACCTCTGACATGAACGTTGATTTTCTCCAGCGGCGCCTTAATCGTGATAAAAGAACCAACGCCAGTCAGACGCACGCCGCTACAGATGTCATACCAAAGGTCTGCTGGGAAATAGGCAGTCACTTCCGTTTGGCCCTTGGAAGAAGAGACACATTTAAGTAAACAATTTTTGTCGATTTGTCGACCATGTACTCAAACGTTAAGAGTGGTACACTGCTTGAAAAGCAAATGTTGTTATTAAAATAACTGCGTGATTTCATATTATTTCGCTGAGATGTACAGAATAGTTGCAAAGAAAATGCATAAAATCCCAATGAACTTAACAGTTGTATACAAAACCAATGACAACCAAACATCAGCGTAGACATGATGGGGTTCATGGGCCCGTCTTCCATTCAGGACCAGGCGTGGGATTTGCACAAAACCAGTGGCGTAGCCAGGATTTCCGAAAGGGGGGTTTAGATTTTGGTTTTTGATCACCAACTTTTGAAAAATCTTGACAAGCAAAAAAATCTCATCATCTCCAGATTTTTCCAGACGAGCAAAAAAGGTCATCGCCTCTTAAACACCGTTATATTCTATGTTCTATTCCAAAGGGGTTCACACCCAAAGTCGCGTCAAAAAATGGCAACTAATTAAAAATATTTTGTTTTCGGCAGCCAAGGGGGTTTTAACCCCCAAACCCCCCTTGGCTACGCCACTGCACAAAACTAATGACAAATGTTACGGTGGGTAGAGTGATTGTCAGCGGAATCGATTAAACTTAGCTGTATTGCAGCTTTTGGCCGCTCAATAATACAATATATCACAATTAAAGTATTTAAAGTATTTAAAGAAAATAAAAATAAATTTTTGCTAGCTTGTAGGTAACATAGAGTGAAAATATTGACCTGGTCTAGAACTGGTGATATCAGCAACTCTGAGCCCCACATGAACTGCCTGTCTACTGGAAAAGTGTTTTCGTCATGCGGATAACTGGCAAATAGTCAACATAAAATTTTTCTTAAATGCAAGAGTTATTTTATCAGCAACTGTAGCCTACTTCTTTCCAAATCGCTATAGAAATTCACGAGATTTTACTTACTTATTTACTATTGGTTGCAGGGATGAGCTGTCTAAGAAAAATAATGGAAATAAGCTAAGCAAATATCAAAAATCGAGAAATGAAGACGTCAGACAATAGACAGGAGCCACAGAAACAATCGTCGATAAAGTACGCAAAAGGAGATTAACTTGGTATGGACATGCCAAACGAAAGGACAACAATAGATGGGCCTACAAAACACTACACATGCATACACATACAAAGTGGAAGGAAACAGAGGGCGAGGAAAACCAAGAAAAAGACGGATGAATAGGTCTAGCATGATATTTATCATTAGTATAAGCAAAGTATATTAGTTGCAGAGCTCGAATTGCTGGGGGGGTTGGGGGGAGTTCAGCCCCCCCTTTAAAATGGCAGACCCTCCCTAGAGAAATGCAAAAATGACAAAAGTGTAAATTCTTAAAACACCACGCTCGCCATGGCCCCCCTTTCATTTTCTCACAATTCGAGCACTGATTAGTTGCTGACGGTTAAAGAACAACAAAAAGCATAGGCGTATGCATTAAAAAGAGTTTATTCGTTTCCTTTCTGTCTACTAAACTGGCTACATTTTTGTCAATCCACTGGTTGACGAAAATGCAGCCGATGATTCGCATAGGCCTAATTTCCTGAGATGAGGTAACTCTAAGTTTTGCTTTTAATTGCTGCTCTTCATAGGGTTTGGTGCTTTATATATAGTTGTCAAGATATTCAATTCCACAGTTCTTAGTTAAAGATAAGTTTCTCAATTTCGCTTTGTGTATCAGTAGTGTTTTAGTGTGAAAATGTTTAAAAGCAAAAATATAGTTAGTTAGAAACAGATTTGCGTTTTCCAGAGGAATATGCATCCCACTTGCCCCAATAGGGCCTATGTGGGCGCTCATGGTGAGGTTGTAAAGGAAATCAGTAGCCTAATCTAAGCAATAGCATTCCCATTGATCGCACAAGTCAGTCTCGATCAATCTAAATTTATTTCAGTTTTCGGCAACATTACATGTATAGATGTATTCAAATAAACTCATTTCTGATACTGACTTGGAAAACAGTGGCTGTACAACTGGTGCGCCGGTTACATGGCTGTAATGGAAGCGTGTGTAAAAGTATGGAAGGAGCCAATAGCGCAGTTCTAATGCAGCTTTAATGATCTGTCGAGCACTTGCACTAAACACTGCTGGGTCTTGATCCTACAAATCAATCGGTATTAGGCCTATATACAGGATGCAGTGGCGCGCAGAGGGTGCGGTGGGGAGCCGGCCCTGGGTATCCACCACCAGGCCCTCCGAGAGAAATTCCGGGCCCCTGTGCAGAATGGCCGACGGGCCCTTGACAAGTGTCATAATTTTTTCTTGACGACCTTTTTTTTTTGCTCGTCAGCCGTTTATTATAAATGTTTACGACCTTTTTATGTTGACGACCTTTTTTTTTTCCTCGTCGTCTGCCGTTTATTTAGCACTGTGTCCCGGGCCCCCTTGTGCTCGCCGGGCCCCTCTGCTGAGCTGACATTTTTAACCGTTCTTTAGTGTTATTATTCATTTTATTGTTAATTATACATATTCATCATCGGCCCGGGCCCCCTCCAGACCGCCGGGCCCCTGTGCAGTTGCCCCCCTGCCCCCCCTCTCGGAGGGCCTGTCCACCACCAGATGGGGACATACAGATGAGAGGTAAAGTGTAAGTAGGTGCTATACAAATTGTAAAAACTTCGAGTCCTAAGGGTTCATCCATATAGTACGCACGAAAAAAGGCATATTTTCAACCCCTCCCCCGTTGCACATAGCGTACATAGGAAAAATCTCCAAAATCCGACCTCTTCCCCCTCAGTGCTTACGTACTATATGGATGGATGCCATAAATGAAGTACAGTCCAGGTATTAAAAGACCGTCACACGGTTGTCGGGCCGGATACCCTGGATCTGACCTGAATCTTGAACAGTGGCGTAGAGAGGAGGCAGAGGACAAGCGTCCCCGGGCGCCGGACGAGGGCGCCAAAACGGGGGCGAGGACCTTTTTTGCTCGTCAGCCTGTCAGCATTTTTCAGGAGTTGGGGCGCAATATTTGAAACAGATGACTTCTATGTCCCATTAAACAGGCGTAGACCTTTTTTTTAGATCGTCAGACTTTTTCTGGAGTTAAGGGCGCAATATGTCTACTTTTCTAGCTCCTGGCGCCGCCAACCCTCGCTACGCCACTGAGCTTGAATGATTTTGATTTGGTGTGCCATCGGTTCAGTGGCAGTTCCGCATGGGGCCCTAGAAGCCCGTGCCCCTTTTATTGAATGCCTGGCCCCCAGTTGGGACCCTTTACTTACTGCTACATACCTAGCAACAAATGGTTGGTCCCCTCGTGCTTAGAAGTTTCCACCAAAAGCACCCCCACTTGCCAAATCCTGGAGCCGCCACTGCATCGGCTGATACGTCTGTGTATCATGAAGTGGCGCTACAGAAGTTTAGGATTAGATGAGTTTAGACATTAGACAACCTTGCTGGAGTGGTCGTTGTGATTTCGCATGAAAGGGTACAATGCTCCGGATTGCATCCATCTTACACACAGCTCTTCGGTTGTGTCGAATCGAAAGCCACAGATGTCGCCACCAACCATCGGTATGCCGTAAAACTGATACTCTAATATAGCTGCAGAAATGTTGAAAAAGTCCACATAAACAGCAAGTACAGACCGAACAACGTGTCATTCATTAGACTATACTGTATTTATTAATGACCACACAAGACCACACAAGGAATGGTGTGATGATATTGAAGAATGGTGTGGAAGCAGTTTACAGGATCTTAGTCACAGAGCAACGGACAGAAAAGAATGGCAGAAAACTGTGGAGATGGCATTATACACCAACAGGCGATGAGCCCACGGTTAATGATGATGATGATGATGATTGATGATAATGATGATAATGAATCCATTAAGTGGGGGAAAACACTGAAAAACTCGTGTCTCTTTAGTTTTTTGGCCATATTTCAGCAAAAACTAAAGATATCAGCATGAAATTTGGCAAGTACACCAGAAACATTCCCCGGTATATGGCCTATAAATTCTATTGAAATCACTACACACGCGGCCGAGATACTAAATGCTAAACGTCGGCCCACTTTTTACTTTTACACCCTGTATACACTGTACACTGTACAGTGCCAAAACAGCACCCGATAAATTTCAGTTCTTCGTAATATTTTGTACTACAGTGTATAGGCCATTAGGCCTATCACTATGCACGACGGCGACACACGACGTTTATTAATGGGCGTCCACTAGAAAGCGTGATATAATAATTATTGCAGACTTGGAATCGTATAGTAGAGATCTTCCCAAGTAGAGGCATCGTCGCCACTCCAGTGACTTCCGAAATGTCCAAGACTCGGAAAACTGGATCTTGAAAGAATCAGACTTCTCTTACCCAGTACTTTGCGAAGGCCGCTAACAAAAAGCACAACAGCATAGTAATAGGCCTGATGATGATGATGATGATGATGATAATAATAATAATAATAATAATAATAATAATAATAATAATAATAATAATAATAATAATAATAATAATAATAATAATAATCTATGATAATTTATGTGCTAATAAATTAACAATTCATATAAAACTCTCAGGAGCAGGACTTTAAAACCAAAACTATTACTAATCTAACCATTAGCCAGGGATATTTCTAGGATTGTGAATTTGGAGGGTGTCGACCTCAAATTGGGGGTTGTCGGAGCTAATTAGTATGCATTTTGTATGCATACCATTGTCACATTACCAAATTTTGGAGTGTCGACCTCAAATTGGGTGTTGGGGGTGTTAGGGGTGTAAAAATATCCCTGCCATTAGCGAAGTCACGACGTGTCACGGGGAGCGCCGGACACCCTTTTTGGACCGGAGCCTGTCGTGAGATTTGTGCAAATCCAATGGGAACTTTTTCTGAGGGGAAGGTAGGGTGACTGTCAAAGGAATCGATGTGGGCTACTTACAGTAGTTATATTACAGTTTTCAGTCGCTCAGTAATAAACCACAATTAAGGTCTTAAAACTTCAAAGCATGCATCAGAGCTTACGATTGAACATTTAGGCAGTGTTTATTCTAGCCCCCTTGACATTGGGGATTTTTGAAATGTTTGGGGGGACAAGGTTTGAGTTTCCACACGTTTGGGAAATTTCCATTCCCAGCCAACATCTAAAAAAATTTGGGGGAATTTTCAAACTTGGGGGAAATTCCCCTAAGAAGGCCTAGAATAAACACTGCATGTAGGCTAAAATATTTATAATTTCAGCAGCTGAGGTTTCTCCCCAGACCCCGCTGGGTGAAACTCATAGCGCCCCCAATCCCCTAGGCGTACTGAATGGAACGTGGGTGTCTGTCTCAAAATCCCCGAGCAGCCCCACGGGTGGCTTTGGTTGGGGACCTCCCCTGATCAGGCCAAGGCTAGTTGTGAGATTCCTGCAGAAAAATTAACCCCTTAACTGGGTGCCCCGAGTAACGTTCGTCCATTTTACATTGAGTTACAAATAGTTGCCCAGTTAAGGGGTTAAGAACATTTTATTTAATGTGGGCAGGCCTATTCAGAGGGGAGCAGGAGAGCCATTTGGCCCGGGCCTCCATCTGTTAGGGGCCTCCATTTTTTCCTTGTCTAGAATTTTGGGAGAGCTAAATCTAGATAGCTACTACTAGGAGGGGCCTCAAAATTTGCTGATGACCTTTATTTGGCTTGTTGACAATTTTGACATTTTGGGAAAGCTAGAAAGGTACCCTGCGGTCCTCAAAATTGGCGATTACTATTTTTTGCCTGTCAAAATTTTAATTTTGTGGAAGGCTAGGAGAGGCCTCAAAATTCCAACTGGCCCGGGCCTCCTTCAGCCTCTGAAGGGGCCTGAATTTGGGGTGAATGTGGGGTGATTACAAGATTTGAATCCAATATTACCCTCCAACTTCTCGGCTGGGTCTCCGCCCCAGACCCAGTGGGGTATTTACGACACTCTCCAGACCCCCTAACCGGAACTAGAAATATTGGAAGCTCTGGTGTCCCCTTATTCTGGAACATTTCCCACGTCAGTAAATCGAACATTAACTTTGGTCAAGCAGTAACATCTCATTAGCTTTACTGATGGGCAGCATGGGCAGTGGCGGTTCCGCCATGTTGATGACTGGGGATGCATCCCGCCACCGGGGTTCCGGATGACCTTTTTTGCTTGTCAACCTATTTTCCTGTGAGTTTTAAAAAAATTTAGTGAAAAAAACTGTAAATTACCATCTTTTTCTTGCTTGTCGGCCTTTTTGGCAAGATTTCTTAACATTTAGTGAGCAAAACACTACTGACAATTACATTTTTTCTCTTTTTTTCTTGTTTTTCTTCTTCACACTTTGCATCCCCATCACCAATTTTCCAAAAAAATTTCACCCCCACCAAGAATTTCTGGAACCGCCACTGACCGCGGTTGCGGATGACCCTTTTTTGCTTGTCAGCCTTCTCCGAGACTCCGGCAAGGTTTATTAACATTTAGTGGACAAAACACTAATAAGAATTAACTTTTATTTCTCTTTTAAAACTTTGCACCCCTCACCAACTTCCTATAATTTTGTTTCATCCCCACCAAGAATTTCTGAAGCCGCCACTAATCATAGGGCCTGCTAAAAACCGACATCGACCCCGATGTAAACCAATAAATCGCACTGCTATAAAAATTTCAACAGATTTGCTAAGAAACAACAGCAGCAGCAGACGCATATCGTGCAGAAAATGATCCAGTGGCGTAGCCAGGATTTCCGAAAGGGGAGTTTGAAAAAAATTTCGTCAATAGCCGCCAAGGGGGTTTCACCCAAAAATTGCCAAAAATCGCCTCAAAAAATAAAAATTGCATGGGAATACATTTTAAAAAATTTTTTCGCCGTCCAAGGGGGGGTTTTAACCCCCAAACCGCCCCTTCCGTGGCTACGCCACTGAAATGATCTACTGTAAAAGTCACTCTATTGTAAACGATAAAGAAGAAATAATGGATTGCGTAGATTATTGTTACCGTTCTGTTGCTCGAACTTCTGTCAAACCATACACGTTATGCAGATTGTAATGCGATGAAAAGTGCTGCCGAGCAGACGGACAAATGGTCGCAACGTACAAAACGTCGCCGGCAATGCCTAGAAGAATTATACATGCATTGGGCGCCTATTCAGACTCCAGTCCAACACTACTGGTACTAACACAGTGTTTTATACAGGCCTGTTAGGAGGGAAAATCCCCCTCCCCCAAAAAACTCGAAATTCCCACCCCCAAAAAATCCCAGCACTAACACCAATTTGCATTGAACTGTGTCTTCTCCCTCCCCGAAAGCCTCAATCCCCCAAGGCCTGGAGTCTGGATAAAACACAGTACTAACGCAACAAGAAGTAGTTCGTACCGACAACATCACAAAAGTTGCAACTGCCCCGCGCTCTGATGCTCAAAGTCTTATGAAGAGAACGTACCTCACCAGGGGCGGTTCCACGTTGGGGGATGACTGGGGATGCATCCCCCCGCCGGCCCACCAAAAATGCGTCTTCGATGGAAGATGATCGTCTAAATGGATTAGCCTTGATGTATATCCACAAAGATATGGACATATCTATAGACAATGTCATCGACAAATTCGCTTCCAGCAATAGAAAACTCGATTTTGCACTATGCCTTTGTACAGCCACGGCGTCTTCTTGCGGAAAACCGCCCTCCGAACTTCCGAAGGGCTCACTGCCCGATTTCGACACGGAGTTACCTCTTTCGTGCCACCGGAACGGACTTTCCCGCAAGACCGACAGGCGACAACAGCGTCCGTTCCGTGCTGATTTGTCAACGTTGTCGACAGCGCCTTTGACTTTGGCATTCGCCACGCTTCGGCGCTATAGAATTCGCCCAGTACAATACAATACACGATGGAAATGTTTAAAGCGTGAAATCATCCTAGACGAGGAAGCAGTTCCGACCCCAATCTTTGAATTATTAATGTCAGATGTCGATTCATAGAATCATAGGCGTAAACTTCTATCAGGCCTCTAGGCTCGAGCCACCCCCTCCCTTATCAAATTTTCGAGAGGCTACCATTGAGAAGGTGAAGGCATATTGGCTACCAGGACGCGATTTCTAGGGGGAGGGGGAATCTTTTCCCCACTGCCCAACTACATCCCCCTACTGCTGCATCCCTCACAGCTACATCCCCCCACTGCTACATTTCCCCAACAACTACATCCTCCCATGCTCCCGCCACTGCTCCATGTCACAAATCGCACCCCGTTGGTTACCCTATCCACCCTCGTTTTTCATGGAAGTTTACGCCAATGCGTAGAATGTTCCAGTTAATTTTTAAAATATGCGTCAAATGAACCTGGCACGTAAGGTGGATGGTCTAAACGATCCTTTGTGCATCCAGTTAGGGAGCCATCAACAAAATTTGACGGTTCATTCATATCCTACACAATAACAAATGCACATGCCTTTACATTTTCAGAAAAAAAGTTTATCAAAAAAGAATTATAGTGAATAGGAATTAGCAGAATATTACAGTCGGGGGGGGGGGGGAAACCCACGCTTTCGTCATCTCATGTCTCCCTCCCCAAGAACCAATAGACTAACTAGATTATTAATCATTAAGAATTCGTGACTCTTCGTATAAATATAGATGTATAGATAAAGAAATGTTCACTCGTGATTAGCCAGAGCTATTGTCCATTATGGGATTATCTCATGCGATTGGTTAAACTTATGTTGTGTCGTGTTGTCTTTGTCATTGTATGCTAATAAATAGCTGTGCATGGAGCAGCTCGATGACTTCTCGCTCACATACTTGTGCGCAAAAGATACTTGAACGTTCAGAATGGTAAGATCGTCATTACGTGAGAGCAGGGACGTCATTGGTGGGGGGCAGGGGGCATTTGCCCCCCTGATTTTTTAGGGGAAAAATTTTTTTTCGCCAATGTTTGTGTTATTTAGTTTTTACATGCCAATTGGCTATTGCATGGCTGGCTAAATAGGTAAAAACACACAGTGTTCTTGATGTCGAGTAATCTGAAGTAACTAATCGTAAAAAATGACTGACAAGCAAAAAAAGGTCGTCAACTTTTTCGCAAACTTGTCAGGTCGAAAGTGTCTTGCCCCCCCCCCCCCCGAAAAACAGTGAAATGACGTCTCTGCGTGAGATATGTCCAGGGAACCAGTACAGCAGAAACCACAGGGTGGCGAAAAAACCGGACTATGTTAAATGCAAACTTAAATGTGACTAGTCCGGTTTTTACGCCAGCCTGTCCATCACCGTTTTGGGTTTCTAAGTTCCATCCCCAACTGTGGCGGGCCGCCACCAAAAGCGGTTCACTACAAAATGGCTGTCAGCAGTGGCGGTTCAGGTCCAGCTGGACAAGCATAGACCCTACAACGCTCCACCAAACCCATTGGTTGTATCCAGCGGAATCCACCTAATATTATACTGTAGGTGATAATACTCCATATTCTGGGATCATGGCTAGGACAATGCAGATCAATTTCGATTAAAATACACTAAAATATCAGGGGTGCAGCGACGGGGGGGTATATCCGTATATATAACCCCCCCCCCCACACACACAAAAATCAGGCTACCTTAAAGTTTTTAATGTGTTTTTTAGATTGTCAACGTTTTTGAAAGATCTATACCCGCAATCACATTATACCTCCCTCCAATCAAATTCCTGGCTACGACCCTGTAACACGTGCACAAGTAACTTGCTACTAGCATAAGTCTGCTTACTGTCCACAGTCCGTCAAATGGCAAAACGTCGTGAAACTCTTTCATTTGTTGGTACCACCAATCAGCAGCATCCGGGTGAGTAAAGTCTGGAAACGCTGTTGGACCAGGCCAAACCTGAAAGACCAACCGGTAAAACAAACTTCATCAATACAGAATAATAATTAAATGTCATTATTATTATTATTATTTATTTATTTATTTATTTATTTATTTATACTGGACAATTTATTCGGCGCCGTAGGCATAACTAAGGCTAAAGTCAAAGGCACCTAACAACAAAAATTATTATTATTATTATTATTATTATTATTATTATTATTATTAGTAGTAGTAGTAGTAGTAGTAGTAGTAGTAGTACATATTATTATTATTATTATTATTATTATTATTATTATTATTATTATTATTATTATTATTATTATTGATAGCAATACGCGGAAGTAAAGATAAAATTTAGAATAGTGACAATTTTGCTTCATTCCAACTCAGTGCCGAGCTAACCAGTGCTGGGCCCCCGCGCAGAAACGGATCCACAGGAGCGCGGGGGTCTGTGCCCCTATTGAATGAATGCCTCCCCGGTGGCTCCCATACGTTAGTGCACGCATTCTATATGTGCTGGTTTATGAAAATTGTTGGCTCCTATGCTTAGAAGTGTTCCCGCCCCCAACGACTACACGTGCCCAACTGCTGGAGCCGCCACTGCCCCCGGATCTCAAAGGGTGGAGGATATGGCGGATATAGCTGTATATAAATAGAAAAAATATCCTTCTGATAGGCCTCCTGTGACCGTGCCCCCGCATTTGCGGACTTTGTGGGGGCCTGACGCCGAATCTGCCCCTACAAGTAGATTAATAACTTGGGCGAGAATCATGCCCAACAGTACAAAAGTAGATCCTACAATGCACATTAAAGTTCAGTGGAATGTAAAACATGTTGAACCGGCAAATTCCATAAACAGGGGCGCAGCGACGGGGGGTATATCGGTATATATACCCCTCCCCCGCCAAAAAATTCAGTCTACCTTAAAGTTTTTTATTAAGTGATTTACATGTGGTTATATGTGGTTTATATGGTTTATGTGGATTATAGTTCAGATTTATACCCACCCAAAATATTTATACCCTCCCAAATCAAATTCCTGGCTAAGCCCCTGTCCATAAAACGAAATAATGCCACTAATAACCGCGCATAATAGAGGTGTAAGTTACAGACCTTGCCAATGAGCGGTTGACCAGTAGCATTGAGTATAAATATCCCTGCCTTCAAACCGGAATCGTACGGCTTGTATGGCCCTTTATTATCTGAGCTGATTCCCGGATCCTACATGTAACAGACAAACGGAGACCACCAACTTAGGCCTGTACAGGCAATTTAAGTATACTGAGATTCACCACTGAGAAATATTGTCGAATAAAAATGTAAAACAACTTTTAATTGCAGGCTAGATTAAACAAACTTGAAAACGATGTTATTTGAATCATTGGCATAGCCACGGGGACCCGCTGAGAAATTGGGGGGGGGGGCGAGACTCGCAAAGTTCCCTCTAAGTTGCGCAGCTGCGCGGCTGCGCACATGACAAGAAAACGCCGCGTAGCAGTTTCCAATCGCCGCGCAGTGATTTTGGGTTTAAAACAGCACTGATTTCACTGTTGCCTTGGGTTAGGGGGCCTACATAGGCCTATGTGAAAAATTCAGGTGCTCAGGCATGAAAAGATGCCGCTCAGGCACTATACTTTTCCGCGCATACTTAAAAAAATTAGAGGAAACGTTGAGGGGAAGGTAGGTAGATAGTATGATCAAAGAGAATGAATGAATGTGCCAAGACTGACGTTTTTTCTCGCCGGAACCTCTTTACCCGGAAAGGTTGATGCGCCACCCCCGTCCCACTATGCCCTATTCCTTTATCCTGGCTACGCCACTGATTTATTGTCTATTCAAATGGAGACGAAGCATCAAATCTCACTGATGTGGAACACGGGGCGTTGAAAACCATAGGAGAAAATTGTGACATCAAACTGTGACACATAAAGTCTGGAATTCTAAATGACGTTAAATGTTTGACAGCCAGTGTAATTTCTAAATGTGGAATATTTTTCGTGACATTTTGCAACGAACACTGAATTTTGCGAATATCCGTGGTTTGTAACGAAAACTTTTATTTGAAAAACAAACGTGAAACTCCAACTTCATAATTTCGTAAATTTCCGAGAACGCAACAAACAACATGATTGCATTCGAACAAAATGAAACAATGAAAGACATTTTTTATTTAAATAACAGCGTATTTTATTAATTAGAAAGAATATAACACAAAATGGACATCAAAATACAGGCTAAAATTTAAATCATCACCTTACCACAATTATCACATATTTCTGCCCATATTTGTGAAGGTCCTCGACAACATCTGGTAGACCAGCGTAAGCTACCTTATCGTACGTCCAGTCTCTTTGTCCGTCCATATAATCATCGTCATTCCACTGCACTTCCTTTAAATGTTGTTTTAAAAACACAATATAGTGTCTTTTGGTTACAATTCTGAAATGGCACTAGGGGGGTCCGACTTTTTGTTACGTCGCGTTACGATGGGTGGTGGGTAAAAAAGTGCAAAAATCGCGTTACGGAATTTATGGACGACCCCATAACCGAGTCCGCTATAACGAAGTTCTACTGTATTTGGTGCCGTATAGGCTAGAATATTAATGGCGTTTCCACGTTCCAGCTGCTTCTAGCCCTTAATTTCCAGACCCATCAGCAGGACTACACACATGCGACCCAACCACATCATGACCACCCACGCCCGTCTTTGGAAAATTGTTTAAACTTAAATGAAACAGCCTCGAGCAGTGTTTTAACCAGACTTCGAGCCTTTGGGTGAGGGAGGGGGATTGACTTGACTGGAGCGGAAGTGGCACAGTTTAATGCAATTTTTTTTCACTATTGGGATTTTTTGTGGGGGAGGGGGATTTTGAGGGGTTTTGGGGATCTCCTCTAACAGGCCTGGATAAAACACTGAGTCTTGCGGATGTTGTTTGACATGCGCGGATTTAACAATATAAAATACATTTTGTTTTATAATTCGATTTTATTTTCCAGATTCGTACGATTAAAAAAAATTAATACTGGGGCACCTAAAAATTGAGGGAACTCGGGCACAGTCTCGTCAGACTAGTGCTTACTCTGACTATGATGATCGCTACGCCAAAAATCGTAATGAATTAAAGCGTATTGTAACTTACATAAGGAATACTCAATATCCTGTTTCTTTCGATTACCAATTTCAAGTTCTTAACAGATCCATAACCAAAACGAGAAAGATGGAAGCCGAGCGCCCAATATGGCGGCATCTGAGGTCGTCCGATGACCTCCGTGTATTGCTGAACAACACTTGTAGTTGATGGTCCAGTGAAGACATAGAAATCAAGAATGCCTCCAATTGTTCTGAAGGTTACAGCAGGCATAGGCTGTATGTCAACATCTGAACAATGGGTAAAAGAAATGTCGATAACCAGCAGACAATAATTGCAAATATACAGTGGCATCAGGGGCGTAGCGACTGGAGGCTATATCGGTATATATACCCCCCCCCCCCAAAAAAAAAAATCAGACTGCCTTAATATTTTAATGTGTTTTTTAAGATTTTCAACGTTTTTTAAAGATGTATACCCACCCAAATCACATTATCACAGCCGTAGCTAGGGGTGGGGGCAAGCCGCCCCGGGCGCCGACCGGTGGAGGACGCATTTTGGATGTGAAGAAAAATAACAAATAAAACGGAGTGTTAAATAGGGATAAGCAAACTGTGTGAAGACTAAAAAAGTCATCATCCCGAAAATGAAGTGTTTTATAAGGATATGTAAAGTTTGTGATAACTGAAAAAGGTCATCACCGAAATTTAGGGGCGCAAAATACAAATCTTGCCTCGGGCGCCGACCACATAGGGGGGGGGCGCCAATACTGACTCGGCGACTTTTTTTGCTCGTCAAACATTTTTATATTATGGACTTTGCCCCTGGCGCCCACCATGAGAGCGCCAAATTTGACTCGGCGACCTTTTCATGCTCGTGAATTTTTTTTATCGACTTGGCCCCGGACGCTCCCCACTTTCTGTACGCCACTGGGCGTAAGATCAACTGGCGTCACGTGACGTGGGGTCATCTGATGCGCGGTCAATTGACCGGGTTAATTTGGCGCAGGGCCTTTTGGCGTGGAATCAATTGGCACCAAACCCTGAAAACTGGTACTTAATAATCATGGAAGAAATCAGACAATATCCAAGTATGCTAAGTGACAGTAGTCAAACAACACTTAGCAGTGGCGTCGCCAGGAATTTGGGGTTGGGGAGGCAAAAGGGGCCTGGCTTTCTTAAGATTTCTTACCCCAACCCCACACACACACCCTCCGCAAAAAACCTTCTCAACGGATTTGCGCGAATCTGGTAGGCGGTCTGAGGGCAGTTTGGGGGGAGGAGGCAGTTGCCCCATTTGCCCCCGCCGTGGCGACGCTAATGACACTTAGTCATTTGAACTTTTCTTGATCCTTGATCCTTGATCTCTGATGTAAATATGATAAATGACTTAGGAGAAAGTCTTTACCCATCGCATTGCTGTTCAGCAAAAAGACTCCGTGAGACAATCCATCTGGTTCAATGTTTATGTAGAATGGATGCGAACCGTAGAGATTGGTATTAAACTGTTTGCATATACACAAAAAATATACTTAACATCAAAATAACAAACACGTTGACTATAAGTTAGCAATTTATTTTGTCGATTTTAGCCAGGTGCAGACATCATTAACCATGACGTGTGACCCCAGACTAAAAAATCCCCAAAGTATTTGAATAAAATGTTCAAGCAAAATAAAATTGAAATTCTAAATTTAAATGGCGTGGCTCAAAATTTACCTTGGGCGGCTGATCCCTCGCCCACATTGGAAACTGCTGCCATTCTGAGGCATGGTGCAGGAGATGCGACTTTCGACCGCCAAGTCCGTACAGAAGACGTGTACTCAGTCGCGAAGAGATTTGAATAAACTGGTCGGAGAATATCAATGGAACCGAGTCTATCACTGTATCGAACCTGAAAACACAGAAAATAACGGATTCCAATAGAAACTGATGTTTGCGCCAGTGGCGTAGCCAAGGGGGGTTGGGGGTTAAACCCTCCTTGGCTACCGAAAACAAAATATGTCTAATGAGTTTCTATGCATCTTTAAATTTGGGACGCGATTTTGGGGTCAAACCCGCACTTGGCTATAAAATGTAACGGTTTAAGAGGTGACGACCACTTTTTTGCTTGTCAAGATTTTCTCCGAAGTTGGTCATGTCAAAACCAAAAGCCAAAATCCCCCTTCCGGAAATCCTGGCTACGCCACTGTTTGCGCCTATAAAAATTTAAAAAATCTACATAGTCATAACTTCGTAACGTATCGTTGAATAATAATAATAATAATAATAATAATAATAATAATAATAATACAGTAATAATAATAATAATAATAATAATAATAATAATAATAATAATAATAATAATAATAATAATAATAATAATAATAATAGTAATAGTAATAGTAATAGTAATAATAATAAACGAAGATTGTATTAACTAAGAGCTTCAGTTTTTAAAAGAGGTAAAAAAAATAAATGAGAATTCTATGCATGGCTTACAGAATTGCACCATTCGTTCTTCTGGTTACAGATATTCCAAAGGGAGATTCTCTGTATTTGACAACGTATTCAGGATTCCTGGCTTTTTGACGAGGCAGAGGAGGAGTTCTGATCGGAACTTCGTATCGCTTTGTGTTTGGATCGTAAATCTAAAACAAATAAATATCGGCAATGCAGTGTTTATTCTAGGCCTTCTCTGGGGGAAATTTTCCCCTAAAGTTAAAAAGTCCCCCCCCCCAATTTGTTATATATTGCATGAGGAGATAAAAATTTCCCCCTCAAAAGTGTGACGACGGGTGGAGGGGCTTTTTTGAAGAGGGGAAAAATGTAAGGATGAAAACTTCTCTGCTTGTCAGGGCATTTCAGGAGGGTGGATGACCTTTTTTGCTCGTCACCACATTTTAAGGGGAAGATAACCTTTTTTTGCTTGTCAAGATTTTTAGAGACTCAGACCTTGTCCCCCTCAAACATTCCAAAATTCCCCCATCCCCAATGTCAAGGTGGCTAGAATAAACAATGTCTGCAAAACAATCAGCTCAAACAAGTAGGCCCACTGTACAGAGACAATAAATATGACATTTCGTTGTTCGGAATTGTGCTAGTGTCCATCTTCTTTATATTTACGATAATCAGTCTAAACTCTGACACAATAAATTTCAAGACTGACCATTTGAACATTTGACTTATCTCAGCATTAGAGTAGCCAAGATGGGGATTTGCACAAAACCGACGAGAACGTTCTCGCAACTTCTCGGGCAGGGAGATCAGTGTTATTTCTAGGATTCTGAATTTGGGGAGTGTCTGGAAAATCTGGGGGTGTCGAAATTTTTAAGTCTCTGCCAGAAAAAAGGCTGACAAGCAAAAAAAGTCATCAAGTCTCCAAAAACCTCTGACAAGCACAAAAAAGGTCATCAGACAAATTAAAGTTAAGGGTGTCCTTCTCCATTTGGGGGTGTTCTAAGCTAATTAGTATGCATTTTGTATACATCCCATGGTCGCATTACCAAATTGGGGGTGTCGACCTCAAATTGCGGGGGTGTTGGGAGGGGGTGTTAGTGGGGTGTAAAAATATCCCTGAGGGAGATATAGGGCATTTATCGACAGAATCGATATAGATAGTTGCATTACCACATTAAACCGTTCAAGAATAAATCACGAACAGGTAAAGTTAATCTCATAGTCGAACGAGCGTAAGGTCCGGCGCTGTTCTCCGGTTACTATAGGCAGGGCAGCGTCGTAAGTGGTTCACCGTCCAGTGGCAGATTTACATTTTTAGGTCCTGCAGAACACTTTCTTCTAAAAAGTTACAGATCAAGTGCGGAAAATCTGCATCGATTGGATCCTCAACCATATGTCGTCTGCTCCAGGAATAAACGTCGATCCCATTACTTCTCGGACCTGGTCTATGCCAGTGTTTAATCTAGGCCGTTTCCGGGGGGAAGGGCAATTTAACCCCCCCCCGGAAATTTCAAATTCCCCGGAAATTTTGGAATACTACATGGACTAACAGCGGCCCATAGCAGAATTCCCTTCGGCTTTTTCAGTTCCCCCCCCCGGAGTCCAGGAGTCTAGATTAAACACTGGTCTACGCCGATGACACCGCCCTATTTCTGCCTCATAAAGCTGACGCCGCCAAATATCTGTCCGACCACAGTTCCGCCTGAAGGAAGAAGACACGTGGTCACAGCTCTGAGGCCACGCAACGGTCGTCCGCTGGCTACGCGAGAGGATCAGATGAGAAGGCACGGTGGTTAGGCCTGCTGCCCTATATTCCGGAATCCTGGCTACTGTGGTCATTGTTTCCTAGCCGTCAATTACTAGCCTACATACAGGTCCGTCTTTTGGCAGTGTGAGACCTCTGGCGGCCTGTGGTTGAATCCCAGATGAAGATCCCTGCTGTCTGCAGGGGCGGTTCCACGTTGGGGATGATTGGGGATGCATCCCCCACCGGCCAACCAAAAATGCGTTTGCAATGAAGGAATATCGTCTAAACTGACTAGCCTTGATGTAGGCCTATATCCACAAAAATATGGACATATCTATAGACAATGTCACCGACACATTCGCTTCCAGCAATAGACAACTTAGCCAAGGCCAAGTTCGAACATGTTTTAACGTGAAGTCACAGATAATGAATGCACTCAGAGAGTCAACTTCTTCTCAGAAGGTCCGGCTCGATACTCAAAATACTAATAAGCATGCTCAGAGTACTTCAGAGTAGTTCAGACGCCCGTGTGACATCGTTGAACTAATGATAGACCTATGCCAGAAAATGGCCGATGTCTTCATGATAAATTAATGAGTTATAGCTGATTCAGTCATTAAATGTGATAAAATAATAACGAACATTATCCATGGGCGTAGCGACGGGGGATATATCGATATCGGTATATAGGCCTATACCCCAGCAAAAAATCAGTCTACCTTAAAGTTTTTTATGTGATTTACATATGGTTATACGTGATTTTATATGGTTTATGTGGTTTATAGTTAAGATTTATACCCACCCAAATATTTATTCCCTCCCAAATCAAATTCCTGGCTACGCCTCTGACATTATCATTCATTTGCTATTCTCTTAAGTTATACGAAGTAATGAATTTTGCATCACCCACTTTGAAATGAAGCCGCTGTGCTGTCTCAAACCAAATATCGAGAGTAAGAGTCTTAACGTCGTTCGGCCAACTTGAAGGCTTTGAACGAGCCAGTGAGGCGGTGTAACCATAATCCGTTTCTTTCCATGCTGTGACATTGTATGTGGGGTAATCTTTGGGGTAGAAGCACTGCGGCACGTTGATCACTCGCCTGACATCAGATTCACTTTGCTCCTTCGATGGTGCACCTGACTGCCAGCAACAGCCCCGAGACTGACAGCTACTTGATGTC
Organism: Metaphire vulgaris; assembly: GCA_018105865.1. Taxonomy (NCBI): domain Eukaryota; kingdom Metazoa; phylum Annelida; class Clitellata; order Crassiclitellata; family Megascolecidae; genus Metaphire; species Metaphire vulgaris. The sequence continues at coordinate 6,479,260 of CM030864.1, read as the reverse complement.
GCTGGAGCATCAGGATGACAATCGAATCTTTCATTTTTGTTGGGAATATCACAAACTGTCGTATCGCATGCATAGAGGGGAACCAGCGCAATCAAAACGATGAGTTCGCCGACGTTGATTCTAGGCATTCTCAAGCCTACAAACTTAGTACAAAGACGCTCAAATGTGAACGAAGTCGAAACAAGTTCGATCGGTGTTTTCTTTATTAAAAAGTGGCATGGGTCAGGCAGGGACGTAGCTAGGAATGGGCTGGGGGCTCAAGCCCCCAAACCTAAAATCCTGCCCATGCCTAGCTACGTCCATGGGGTCAGAAGTCGATCCAGATCAAAATTTTCGACAACCAGTGGCAATCGAACGGCTGAAACCAAACTTTTCGGTTCGACTAAAAGTTTCCCAAACAATAAAATATCAGCATTGTCCCTCCAAGCTACAATTTTTAATTTGGGCTTATAACGTTTTAATTGAATCTTCGTTACCGGTAATCGCGTAACAGTAATAGGTTGAATTCTAGTCCGCTTGTGCTGCGCTGAAAGTCTTGCGCTGGCCTATTTACAGCTGTATCAGCCACGAGACAGAACAGCACCTGATAAGTTGCAGGTGATCGTTTTAAAAACCAGGTATATCCAGGTTAAGGCAGTACAAATAGCTCTTTGATTCACTCATAGCCTGTGGTCGGTGATAATTTTCGCAGCAAGGTCTATTGAAATACACACTGTATCATATGCCAGCGCTACTCAAATTGTTTGCGCGGTGGTCCGGAAATTTGTACTTAAACTAGGGGGTGCAGATAAATTAAAAATTTGGGTGTAATATTTTTTTTCATTGCTCCTACATGTATAGAGGAAGAAAACACGGTTGGATCGAACTCATGATCATTTCTTAGATCGGCCCGGAGGGCATTTTGAAAAGCCCACCCTCTTATTGCATTACTCGAAATATTTGTCCGACGTTTACTACAGACTAAACACATTTTCTTATTTAAAGAAGTATTTATCAGTTTTATTTGGAGAATATAATTGAAATGTTATAGTGCAATAGTTATTCAGTCAATGGCAGACACAAAAGCAGATATTGATACAGCTCTTCTGGACTCAAAACTCTTCTTAGCAATCAGAAGTTCGCGTTTTTTCCAAATTCTTCTGCTGCCAGTTCCTTGCCTTTCTTATGTCAAATTTGGAACACTGGATTATTACTGGGCACTGACAGGCAGCTATCACGACTGTATTGCACTTCCATCTTCATCCTTGTCTTCTTTACTTGGTCAGATAAGGCTTATCGCTACAGGTACTCATCATTTTCATCACACGAGGTAAAGGGTCCACTGTAACTCTTCAATTGCTCAAGTTGTTTAAGCAGTCTTCCATCAAATTTCAAATTTTGAGCTAGCTTCTTCCCAATTTTTCTTCCAGCTACAGTGTCTTGATTTTTGACCACTCAGGTTTGATATTTTTCACTCTGTGAACTGATTGCGCATAGTCTCGGAAATTGTCGTCAAATGTATCTCGAAGTTCTGTGGTGCCTTGCATGACAATTGCTCGGCTGCTTGCCTCAAAGTTCCTGTTCTCTGCTGTTCTGTGACCGACTAAACCACACAAATTTTCCATGCCTAAGTTATGGACAGGAGCATTAGTGGCAGCATGGTAAGACAAATTTTCAACTACTATGGCTAAGGCTCAGCACAATTCCTAAGACTTACCCCACCCCAAATTCTTGGCTGACTCACCCCTTGTCTCTCATTACTACCGGTACATTACTACTACTACTACTACTACTACTACTACTACTACTACTACTACTACTACTACTACTACTACTACTACTACTACTACTACTACTACTACTACTACTACTACTACTACTACTACTACTACTACTACTACTTCTACTACTACTACTTTTACTACTACTACTACTACTACTACTACTACTACTGTGCTACTACTACTACTACTAATCAGTGTTGGAGTTGTGAAATTGAGCTGGGGGGTTGAAGACTGAAATTCAATGCATGACAGAAACTGCATGTAGCTACCAGATATGCAATTTTTGGGAGGGTTGCAAAGTTAGCTGGGGGAGGTTCAACCCCACCCCCCAACCCCCGGCAACTCAAACCCTGCTACTATTACTACTACTACTGCTATTGCTACTACTACCACTTTTGCTACTACTACTGCGAATAATAGTAATAATAACAACAAGTAAAATATACTAATATGAGGTACGACTTGTAGAGAGTAAGGTCGTGGTACGTATCGTGCAATAAATCACGAAAAAGGTTGACAAGCAAAAGAAGGTCATTAGCAACATTTTTCCATTTTACCGACTAAATTTTGCTTGAAAAGTCTGCCAAACAAAAAAAGTTATTAGCAGGGATTTTCCGTTTGACCTTTTAAATCATGCTCAAAAAAGGCTATTGGGGTGGGGGAGGGGTGCATCCCCAATCATCCCATGGTGAAACCGTCCCTGGTCATCTCTATTATTATTGTTCTTTTTTTATTATTTATGATTTTGCATACTGAAACAGAAAATTCCAACAATCGTGTCATTATCAGCAATTAACATAGTACTATGAAAGTAAATAAACAGCAAATTCAAAATTTGACATAGGCCGATCTAAAGAACGATTATCTTACAAGTCGAAGGGTTGTTTAAGTGTCTATTGGGATGGGAGCAACCAAAAAAAATCTTACTAATGACATATAATGACTTTTACAAAATATCTGCACCCCCTACTTAAACACGACTGGGGTCCAGTCGACCAAAAGATTCGAATTAATTTTTGTTGGTGAGCAAAAAACGTTTTCGCGTCATTTAGTTCTCGGCGCTTTTCCACTAAATAAAATAGGCTACTGCAATAATCAATCAATCAATCAATCAATCAATCAATCAATCAATCAATCAATCAATCAATCAATCTGTTTATTAGTATCAAAGTCAGAACTAAAGATCGTCAATATCACAATTCAATACAGGAAAATAACGAACACAAAGAAGATAAAGAACAATTAGGCCTAGCCTAATTAGTTTCAACTCTGCAGTTTTAGGTTAAATTAATATTTTTGATTTTTTTCATAGCATTTTGCAGCAATGACAATTATTTCAGTGCGATGTATGAAAGTCATTAGTACTAGTTTTAATAAACTCGACATTTTTGGACCTCGCCTGCCGTCTGTTTTTAGGAAGCCTTCTCGGTGGACTGCGGACCGCGGTTTGAGTAGCCGTCATACGCCTATACTTTTAACATGGTTTCATAAAATAATTTACATTGTACATAATAAATTCAAATGAGAGATTATATGCTGGGCCTGAGGCTCTGAGCTACACATTAAGATTTGCATTAGGCCTATATTGAATTCAGCAATATTGCTTCTTTAAAATTATTTCTCTATCCAGGGCCATATTAAGGCGGGGGCTGAAGGTGCTGTAGCCCCCCGGCCCATCATGAAAATAGGCCCACCGATTTTCGAGATAACGTTTTTTTGCTTGTCAGCACGATTTGGCGATTTGGAAGGAAGGAGATAACCTTTTTTACCTTTTTTTGCTTGTCAGCACGATTTGGAAGGGAGATAGCCTTTTCTTCTTTTTTTGCTTGTCAGACATTTTCAGCATAGGCGACAGCCTTTTTTTCTTAGCCCCCCCCCCGGCCCACTCGGACCTTAATCCGGCCCTGTCTCTATCATTTCTACGCTGACGATACACATTTATTTCTTGCTTTTGATAGCAAGACCTCGTCACCTCTTTAATGTTAGGCTACTATTACTACTAAAAAAGTTACGCTTGCCTGCATAAAGTTCTGGCTTGGCTGTTCAGTAATAGGTTTGCATTAAACCCTTCATTATAATTAGGCCTATCATGCATTTCCGATCTGTGACAAAGGCAGTGGCGGCTCCACCGGGGGGCCCGTGCCCCTTATTGAGAGCCTGCCCCCAGAGGCCCCTCTTTTGGGACCCTATACTTAATGCTGCATACATTAAACAACAAATGGTTGGCCCCCATGATTAGAAGTTGCCACCCCAACGCCCCCCCCCCACTTGCCAAATCCTGGAGCCGCCACTAGACAAAGGCCCCCTATGGTAACATCTCAAAAGCTATCGCTGATAGTAAAAAATCTGATGCCATATTTGGAATCAGCACCCCAAATTTACCAAGAGACAGGTCTAACTTCTACGGCACCAGACAAAATTTTTGTCGTTGTCCTGTGTTATTATACTTTGTCCATTGAGATTTGAGCGCCGATGATAGTGTGCAAATGCCAATTACATGCAGGCCCGCCGAGATGAGGGGCAGGGGCAATTAAATGCACAGGGGTCCGGCGATCTGTAGGGTGCCCGGGCGGGTTAGGTTAGGGGCTGTCCATTAATTATGTCAACAATTTAGGGAGAGGGGTTTGAAAAAGTTTGACAGTTGTTGACAGGGGGAGGGGGAGGGTCAAGAGAAGTTGACGTCAACAATTTCACTTTTTACAAATAATCAAAAAATAGGAAATTTCATAGAATACTACTTATTACAATGGAAAAAGCATGGCAAAAAAGTTCATCACCACATTTTGACACTCGATGAGCAAAACAGGAAAAATTGGTCATTACCACAAAAATAATAACCTTGTTATTGGGACCTGTCATTGATCTTGGGGTCAAAAGTTTTTGGCGTAATTATGGGGGGGTAAGTGAAAGTTGACAGTTGTTGACAAGGGGGAGGGAGTCAAAATTGCCCCAAAATTGTTTACATAATTAATGGACAGTTTTTAGGGACCCTATCTAACACAGCTAGGGTTAGATAGGGTCCTGTTGAACTTCGAAGGTATCGCTTGCTGATGATTTCTAGGGACCCCGCCGGTACTCTGCACCAGTGGTGGTTCCAGGATTTCTTGGTGGGGGGATGAAATGAATTCATAGGAAGTTGGTGGGGGAGGGCGAAAAGAGAAGGAAAAAATCAATAAACTTCGCCGGAAAAGGCTGACAAAAGGGAATTTTCCCCTAATTTTACTACACTTTTACCCAAAAAATAGGTTGACAAGCAAAAAAGGTCATCCGCAGTTTTTCCCCGTAGTTTTACTAGACTTTTATCCAAAAAATGTTTCACGAGCGAAAAAAGTCCGGAAGTCCGGTGGGGATGCATCCCCATTCATCCCCCACGTGGAAGCGCCACTGCTCAGATCTGTACAGGGGCCCGGAATTTCTCTCGGCGGCCCTGATTGCATGCCAAGTAGGCCTAGGCAATTTAGCACACTAAAACTTAAACTTTAGCGTGAACTTAGCGTTATTTTAAGTCACTTAGGAGGCATTACTGCAGACTGGACTGCCTGTGTGAAAGCCACTAATGGCGCTAATTAACGGGGCTTGAACCCGCTCCATCAGCCTGCCGCTCCAGCGCGTAACCCACTCTGCCATCTTCCCCCCCCCACACCGGTATGACTTTCTAGAGACTAGGGTCTAATTGTAGGCTAATTTGAAGTGGAAATTCCGTTTCTGCGACAATTTGGCAATGATGACACAACAGTTAGGCCCTTCGTCTATATTAATCAATCTTGTTTGGCCATGCAGGGTGCTGTAGAAGTCAGCCGTGTCCGTCTACCTGGCTGACTCTCATGCAGTGGCGGCTGCAGGATTTGGCAAGTGGGGGGGGCGTGCGTTGGGGTGGCAACTTCTGATCATGGGGGGCAACCATTTGTTGTTAGGTATGTAGTATTAAGTATAGGGTCCCAACAGGGGGGCTAGGCACTCACTAAAGGGGCACGGCCCCCCCTGTGGAGCCGCCACTGCTCTCATGGTTACAGCATTTTCGGCCACGTCAGTACGAAGAAAACATAATGGCCTCTAAGCCCACATCTGTAGCTGTAGCTCTTTGCCGTTGATAAATTGGCTTTTAAAAGTGTTGTGTAACGTTTTCGGGGCTGTCCATTAATTATGTCAACAATTTTTGGGCAATTTTTGACCCCTCCCCTTGTCAACAACTGTCAACTTTCAGTTAACCCACCCCCATAATTACGTCAAAAACTTTGACCCCCCAGATCAATGACAGGTCCCAATAACAAGGTTAATATTTTTTTGATGATGACCATTTTTTCCCTTTTTGCTCGTCGAGTGTCAAAATGTGATGGTTATGACCTTTTTCCATGCTTTTTCCATTATAATAAGTAGTATTCCATGAAGTTTCCTAGTTTTTGATTATTTGTAAAAAGTGAAATTGTTGACGTCAACTTCTCTTGACCCCCACTCACCCTGTCAACAACTGTCAAACTTTTTCAAACTCCCTCCCCCTAAATTGTTGACGTAATTAATGGACAGCCCCTTCAAGAACCCACCCACCCATCAGCGTCACGTAATTATACCACACACACACACACACACACACACACACACACACACACACACACACACACACACACACACACACACACACACACACACACACACACACACACACACACATATATATATATATGGCTGCCTAGTGGCCAGTGGCGGCTCCAGGATTTCTTGGTGGGAGGATGTGAAGTGAATTCATAGAAAGTTGGTGGGGGGATGAAAATATAAGGTAAAAAAATCAATAAACTTTGCCAAAAAAAGGGAATTTTATCCCTAATTTTACTACACTTTTATCGGAAATTAGGTTGACAAGCAAAAAAGGTTGACAAGCAAAAAAGGTCATCCGCAGTTTTTCCCCATAGTTTTACTAGACTTTTACCCAAAAATAGCTTTCACAAGCAAAAAAGTAAGTCCGGAAGTCCGGTGGGGGGGATGAATCCCCACTCATCCCCCACGTGGAACCGCCACTGCTAGTAGCAGAAGAGTACAGAGCAGACCATAGAAGCTCAATGTACAAAACAGAGGAAGATCTGAGGGAAGTCAGATCACATGACCATATAATGCAAAAACAATACCACAATGGACAAGTCTGAAAATCAGAAATGCAAAATTGCAAATTATTACACTGTGTATCTATGCACATTTAACAAAGGTGTTTACATAATTCATGACATATAAAAATACTGTACTCATAATATGAAAAAATGTTGTCCACGCTAAGTCCATTTAGTACCTTCTGCAGAGAATGGCACACTTGTCTTTTCAAAGCTTTTGTGCAGAAACATTAACAATATAATATAAACATCACCTATAATATAGGTGATGTTAGCTGCAATATGAAATTCTACATCACTGTGAATGGGCTACTAGTGCAATCCAGGACTTCAAATGAAAGTCTTTGTCCTTCTACTGCCACTTGATCGAGATCATGTTCAATAGGTCAACACGGAAACCATTGATCTGTAGCACCTAGCATAGAAAGAGAAAATCAAAAGCTAAAACTTCAAAAAGCCAACTCCTTTCTAGTTTTTCAGGACGATCTGAAGACCTATTATGCCTTTCATGTGACCTATAATTGTTCCTGCAAACGAGTTGAATAAATTGGTTAAGTAAATAGACTGATTTTTTTCAAATATTAAGATATCGATACTATTATCCGGTAAACAACAAGAATGTATGGCCATCAAATGGCTAGCCATAACAGAGAGCAGACATACTTAGGCCCATTAAGAGTCACAACACAGCCCAAGAACATGATTTGTATATGCATTATTTTGCATTAGCACTTGACATGCAGACGGCTGCAGGGGCCAGTCCCCCACAGCCAATTGAATGTCCGTTCCTCATCTCCCATCCTCTACACAACCCTGCACACTAGAAAAGTCCAATTTATTCATCAAGTAATTTAATACAAAATAATTAACTAGCAAGTCAGTTGGGATCCAAAAGTGGCCTAAAAATGGTTAATCCATATAGTATGTACGCAAAAAAAGAAGACATATTCTCAACCCCCCCCCCCCCGATTGCACACTGTACATAAGAAAAATCTCTTATATCCAACCCCCCTCAGTGCATATGTACTATATGGATGGACATAAACTATGCTGACATATACTACTTCTGTGTTATGAACAAAGTTAGACTTTACTTTCCAAAAGAAAATTTAGTTCTGTCGGCTTCATTTGCAATATTGTGTGAATGCCTTCAGTTTACCTGTGTTTGTGGATTATAATGAGCAATTGCCATTTTGCCATTGACAGTGGCCGACTTGGGAGCTTGCAAAACGCCATATACATTGACGTTGTTGAGGTACAGTCCTGATGTTGGACGATAACCCATTTTCACAACTTTAGAGATAATGGATCCCTGTAAAAGATGGTCAAATGAATAGCAGAAAGTAAATCTACACAGTTCAATGTTAAGATCCCACTTTTACTAAAATTAGTTGTGAAAACAACACAGTGAATGGCTTTAAAATCTAAACTATGGACATAGATGTACTGAAACCAGAAGAGATAAGTGTGTAACTGACTATTCTTGTCTATGCTGCTAACTGCATAGTTCATATTGTGCATCCTTGTAATTTTAACAGTTTTGGATAGTTCTGCCTTGCCATGCTCGTCAGCAAAAAACAAAATAGAACCATGACAAACAGTGGCGTAGCCAAGAAGGGGTTTGGGGTTAACCCCCCCCCTTGGGTGCCGACAAAAACATTTTTTAATGTGTTTCCATGCATTTTAAATTTTCGGATGTGGTTTTGAGGGTCAAAATCCCCCTTGGGGCTGCTGTTAACAGCATTGATAAGGTTAGAATATAGTTTAGATAGTTATAAAATATGAAAGTGTATATATATATATACACACATTACCTTTTTGGCATTGAATTCAATGAAATCATATTTCCCGCTTTCAAAGGTATCTGTAAAATACAGTTGATATCAGGTATTAGAGGTATTCAGATTCATCATCAGGAAATAATGAATCATTCAACTACAAATTCAACTTCACACTGTTTATCCCAGACACTCACACGTATTTTACTGCTACTAATGGGACCAAAAAACATTTTGGTGATCATAACCAGATTTTCATCAAAATAATTAGGAATATTCTATAGAACTCGATCTACAGCTGGATATCCTTCCCGAAGTCAGTCTAACCGAAGCATCTAGCCAATCTTTCATCCATTTAGCTTGTTAAGTCAAAGTGCAAAGTGCAGTTTTAGGATGACATTCAAGTGGAGGTAGCTTGGAAGTTGGAAGTCTTGATTCTTAAGTCTTTTACAATCGAGAATAGTTTTACAAAACTGTTCATGAGATAATGCCAGGCTATGATTTGGGCTAGCAGAGTAATTTCTTCACACATTTTTGGCCGAATTTTGAGCTTGAGATTTGTCCAAAATGACAAATTATCATAATTATATTAATGAATAAGAAATCAATTAGCCAAAGACAAGTCACTTCCACAAGTTTGCCTCAACTCCCAAGTTCATCGTCATTTGTTCAGATTTACATTTTACTGGCAGTATATAAATGTCTACAAAACAGTTACTTACATTAAAAGGAACCTATTAGAAGTTAGTACAGGTACTAACTTCTAATAGGTTACTTACTTCTTACGTGTTACTTACATAAAAAAGGAACCTATTAGAAGTTAGTACCGGTACTAACCGAGTGATTCGCCGTCGTCCCAAAACAAACTGCCAAAGGCAAGACCACTGGTGTTGAATGCAACCAGAATCTCAAAAGGATTCTTCCTCCTGCAAAACAAATGCTTAAAATATGTTCTTATGCCATTGCTTCCTTTTTCACACCTTTTACAATGGTAAATCATATGTCACAGTTAACCACAATAATAAGCACATTTGTACATTACAATGCAAGTTGACCGTTTCATGTTACAACAAGAAGCCAACAACTTATCTGCTACTATAATAACTTGATAAATTGCAGTCAAAATACGTTCTAACACCAGCATTTGTGAAAACCGTCACTGCCAGTATCACAGAAGCAAATGCCTGTTGATTATAGATTTATTGTAGCATAATTTAGTTAAAGTTTATAAATTGCCAAACTTTATTCCTTATTACAGTAGCAGCAGTCATCATCGCCTCTTTTGCAAAGCCGCTGAATATGTTAGTTAGTAAGCTAAGTTAGTCAGCTAGTTAGAAAGCCAATTTATATAGCACAGAAACATGGAAGAAGGGCCAAAGTCAAGAGCGCTTTACACTTTAAACGAGATCTCATAAAAGTAAGTTTTAAGTTTCCTTGCGAACAAATCAAGATTTGACTCTCTTGTCACGTGGCCAGGTAGTGCATTCCAGAGAATAGGTTTCCACGCATGACCGATCTTGCCAAATTGAATATGAGGTGACTGCACAGAATAACATTATTCCAGATAATCTGATTTCCATTGGTCTTGCAGCAAAACCAGTTTACTTATGAAATTCATCAATCATCAATTCTGTATCATAAATTTATTCTTTATCCTGGCCTTGGTGAATTGCTTGCTGTATGGAATCATGACTGGTATGTAGTTAACATGGGCTGTAAGATCAACAAACAGAAGATCAAGAGCGCCTCACCACCAGCTCGCTCAGTAGTCTCAGCTTCAGGATAAAAGAAATGCAAAAACTTACGATTGAGTTGTAGTAACATTTGGAGACTGAAGAGGAAGTATGGATCCACCTCTGACATGAACGTTGATTTTCTCCAGCGGCGCCTTAATCGTGACCAAAGAACCAACGCCAGTCAGACGCATGCCGCTATAGATGTCATACCAAAGGTCTGCCGGGAAGTACGCAGTCACTTCCGTTTGGCCCTTGGAAGAAGAGACACATTGAAACGATTATTGTCGATTTATGTACCATATATGCAAGCATTAAACTAAAATACCAAATTTTGTTTTTAAATTTATTTCATATCATTTGACTGATATATACAGAAACAAAACACATTCATTCAGCCATTCCTGAGTGAAAAATATATCATCATCGAAACAAGTTATACAACGCTCTAATCAAGTGTAAAATATTCCTGCAACTAAAAAACCAATTTGTCGCTAGCTTCAATATAACATACTGTAGAGTGAAAATATTGACCTGGTCTAGAACTGGTGATATCAGCATCTCTGAGCCCCACATGAACTGCTTGTCTATTGGAAAAGTGTTTTTGTCATGTGGATAACTGGCAAATAGTCAACATAAAATTTTCATCAAATATAAGTAATATACTAGCAGCAATCAAAAACATATCCATATGGAAAGGAATATGGTACCGTCAGTATATGCCTATTACCCTATATTATGTGTTGTCAAAATAACTTTACACAAATTTATTAATTATTTACTTCTAAATGCTTTAATTTCTTTAAAATACCGTAATAAAGAAACTATAGCATCACTGACTTTGATTTAAAAACTATTATAGTTTCAATTCACTATGTGCAGACATTTTCAGTGCATACTTACTGAGAAAACAATGGCTGTACAACTGGTGCGCCGGTTACATGGCTGTGATGGAAACGTGTGTAAAAGTATGGAAGGAGCCAATAGCGCAGTTCTAATGCAGCTTTAATGATCTGACGAGCACTTGCACTAAACACTGCTGGGTCTTGATCCTAAAAAGTTAACTGTGCAATTAAGATAGCATTATTGAAGCATCCAGTTAGGTCTGCATAACAATCATCACATAGAATACCACAGATTCACAAAAACTGTTCAAATGTACACGTAGTCATCAAGCTTTGTATTATTTTTAAATGTATGTTTTCTGCATATTCTGAATAGAACATCAGGTGCATTGCAGTGCAGTAGTCAGTCTATTGCTACAAAAGCAATACATAATACATATATTATTAATTTTGCACAAAGCATCATAGGTACTATCATGTAAAGATGCAAAAAAACTATCATTGAGAAATGCTGGCATTGACCAACCCAGAACTTTAGAATTAGCAGCAAATGTGTTCAAATAAGTCAAATTGGTTATCAATTTAAGAAAGAATAAGTAGTGAATTCTCCATTTGCTTTAATAAACCAGCAGCAATATTTAACTACATGAAAAAATACAGAACTCAAGTAATAAAAATGTACTAGATGTTTAATCTACACTAACATAACAATTGCTCTTAAGTAGGCCAATAGAACTATACAGCAATGAAAAACTGCATACCGGTAATTGTCTGATCTCAGTTTCAGGCCAAGGTTTATCCCTCACCCTTCCCAAGGCATAAATAATGATGATGATGATGATGATGATGATGATGATGATAACAATAATAAATAATAATAATAAATAATAATAATAATAATCATGCACTTTTATAGCACCATTTCTAACACTCTAAGAGTATCAATTGATGGTACTTCAAATCCATCAGCAATAGACCGGGTCATTCCAGGAATCAGTCAGTGAGAAAGCTAAGCCGAGCTATGGAGGATATGCCAATTTAAAGAGATGGGGTTTTAGTTTAGATCGGAAAATACTCAATTCTTTAGAAGATCTGACAGCCGAGGGAAGAAAACATACATTTAAAAATTAAAGCACCAGATAAGTAAGAGAACACCACAGAAAAAAATTCATTCTACAAAGTTCTGCATATAATGTTATGAACCATACAATAGGTAGAAATTTCAATCACATTAAAAAATCTAACAAATTTCCTATTTCTAGATTATAATCTGAAGAGAATGTGCACAACAAGCTCTTATTTACGTGTCATCTGAAAATATAAAAAATTAATAAAAACCCTGCTGGTGTCATCGTTATGATTTCTCATGAAGGGATAAAATGCACCCAACTGCATCCATCGTACGCACAGCTCTTCCGTTGTGTCGTGTTGAAAGCCGCAGATATCCGCTCCAACCATCGGAATACCGTAAAACTGATACTCTAATATAGCTGCAAAATTCAAAACCGTTCAAACTGAATCATATTTGCAGGCAATACAGTCAATTTAAGAATTGTATGCTGCCAACAATGCACCAATAGCACAAGACATGGACATTCCTTTAATTTTGCCACTCAAGTACAGTAGGATCCCACTATGAGCAGCTTCATTATTAGTGAGATTTCGAAATAAGCAAGTTTCATATTATCAGGGTCACTTATGCATTTATTAACACTGTGTTGGACAGGATCGATGCTTTAACAACTTCGTTATAAGAGGGATTTCAAAATAAGCGAGTTCAATATATCGGGATTCTACTGTATACAGCAATTCTCATGGAAAAGCACTGGTTGGAGACCTGTGGGACAAACAGGTTTATGAATAGGTCTGATTTTTATCTTAAGAGGTCTACATCCAAGTCCCAAGAGCTGCAGACTCTTCTTCAGAGCACAGCCATCTTCTCTATCCAGTCTTGCTTTGCCCATATGTTATTGCATGATGCCATTGGTGCCACAATGTCCTAATGCTCGACAGAGGCTACTGTACATCTGAATCACATGTTGTGCACAGCACATGATGCTGCTCATACGAAGCTACCCAAAAGCATGTCAAACTGACATAGATTTTTTAACAGCAAACATACATGTATAACTCTAGCCTAGGGTCCACAAAGATTTTTCACTGTTAGCCCATTTACTGTGGAAAAATGTTTTGAAATGTTTCCAAGATGGTGTATTTTTTATTTACCAGAATAATACCATTGTTAAGTTATTTTTGACAATAAAAAACAACAGTTAGAGTTAAAACTAGGGTGCAGTATAGAAGTTGTGGGAACACTTAAAACTATACAGAAAGTGTTCAATTTCAATTGTTTATATGAGAGGGTTTTATGCAGGTTAATATTAACCCTTTACATTCCCAGCTTTGTTAATCTCTATAAAGTTTATCTGCAAAAAATTAGCAGGCTAAAAGTTGATGGCTTAACATTCACCAGAAGCCTATTGATTCACCAATGGCATTGTGCCCAACTCTTTAACAGTCTAACAATTATTTCAAATTTAATTCCACAGCTCAATACATTTAAAGACTTTCAATCAGAAAACGTGATATCACTTTAAACCTGGAATAGAATAGTAAAGATCCTCCCAAGTAGAGCTTATGTCACCACTCCAATGACTTCCGAAATGTCCAAGACTTGGAAAACTGGATCTTGAGACAATCAGACTTCTTTTTCCCAATAGTTTATGAAGACCACTGACAAACAAGACAGAGCCCAGCTTAACAATAACTCATATTTAAAATATGCACTATCACTTCACAAAAGCTACTCGATAGCAAAATGTCAACTACAGTCTAAGCAGTTTCATTGATCTCTATAAAATTTCATATGTAAAAACAGAAGCAGAGGAAGATCCATAAGCTAAAAGCTGGATCAATAACATCAAAGAAGATGTAGGGAAACAAAACCTGAACTTTGATGATGATGATGATGATGATGATGATGATGATGATGATGATGATGATGATGATGATGATGATGGTGATGGTGATGGCGGTGGTGATGATGATGATGAAAAAGAAGAAGATTATGATGATGACGACGACGATGACGATGATGATAAGAAACAACACACATGACAAGAGACAGGAAGACATGGAATCATCTTGTTTCAAACTCATCATCATTCAACCAATGATGGAAACAGAAGAGGACAGATTTTCATGAGCTTCGTTTAAGACAGTAAGCCAAAAAGCGTTATAAACAGATGGAAAACCACACTTCAACACGAAATAATTATTCCACTAAAAATTACAAGAATAAAATATTAAATCCTGCCAAATTCTTGCCTCTGTGTTGCTTGAACTTCTGTCAGTCCGTACATGTTATGCAGATTGTAATGCGATGACAAATACTGCCGAGCAGATGGACAAACCGTCTTTGCCTGCAAGAGGCCTTCAGCAATGCCTAGAATAATAAAAATTAAAATGACAAATTCCAGTTCAAAATATCATTAGTATTAAAGCAACAACTACACTGTGAGCCATAAAAACCCTAACCATTTTTATTTTGGCAATGATTTCATCAAATTTTCAACAAGATAGTCAAATTTTCATCAAGCTTAGTCAATATTTGACAAAGTTATTGCCAAAATAAAAAGGGTTTGGGGTTTTAATGGCTCACAGTGTAGTTAGCATCATGAATTTATTAAAGATCAAAATCAAAAAAGGTTTGCATTTTTGTTTTTAATGGCTCACAGTGTAGTTAGCATCATGAATTTATTAAAGATCAAAATCAAATTACTCTGCATTTTCTGCTAAATCAGTTCAACAAAACTAATCATGTCACCAACGTTGTGCTCGTAAAAATTACCGGGTACTCCATTTCACTTACCAACTGTGGCTTATCAATCCATGAACATTATAATCTGAACTTTGTTAATCGATAACATAAGGAAAACCAAATCTTAAATAACCAGAACATCCCTTTCTAATAGGGCACACAATTATTGCCGATGGTAAAAAGTTCTGTTTCCAATCATCAAGAATTGAATATAAGAGATGGATTTATAAAATGATCTAATTAATTTTAAAATATGCTTCAAATGAACCTGGTACATATGGTGGGCGGTCTAAGCGACTTGGTGTACACCCAGCTGTGGACCCATCAACAAAATTTGACGGCTCATTCATATCCTACATAATAAACAATAACCACACTGCAGTGACCTCTTTCAAAGAGTATAAATTATAATAGAATGAAAGGTAGAAAGACAAGACAATACTAAATGCAACTCCATTGGTCCATTCTAATCATTGTGGGGATGGCCATGGCAAAACATTATGCACCAGTACAAGTACTGATAAGTAAGTAAGTAAGTAAAAGCTCATACATTTATATAGCACTTTGGAAAGAAGCAAAGTGGTAGCTGCTTATTCTTATGCACTTAATCTTTCTTGAAATAGCAATGGGCAAAGGTGGGTTGTCGGCCGGGGGAAGGTCACTGTATCTATAAGGTGACGGAGCGCATATTACACAATATGCATTAGAAACACCACAACATGCATCAATATACAGTAGTCACAATCAAGACGATTCTGCTTACTGTCCACAGTCCGTCAAATGGCAAAACATCATGAAAATCTTTCATCTGTTGGTACCACCAATCAGCTGCACCTGGATGAGTGAAGTCAGGAAAAACTGTTGATCCAGGCCAAACCTGTAACGCCAATTGATGAAACAAAATACATCAACAAAAGAATAACAAAATGCCATTAGTGGTAGCAGCAATAAAGAGAACTAGATACATGACTTTGGAGATGACAAGTTTGCCTGATGCCCACAAGTAGATTAATAACATGGACTAAAGGTAAAAGGTAGGTCCCGTATTCGAGTCCGAGCGTTGGGTTCCGGTGCTTATCTCCAGTCTAGGTAATCAGCGACGTTGGTGGTATAAGTCATTAATCTGGGATAGGTTGCCATTACTTTCCTCAGACCCACGTTCTACCTCGCAGCTCAACGCTGCTCCTCAGTTTACCACCGCCCTCTAGCGAGTAAGGCTGAGTCAACCTTAGGGCTCCTGCAGGAATTGAACCTGCGCTGCGACCTTCTGCTCTATCGTCCAGTGTTGTTATCACTCTCCTAACTTCCCAAGCAATTAAAAGCACATTCTAGACACTACACCAGGCCTATATTTAATTTGAAATATCCATCTATTAGAAAACCTGTTCAAAGAAATTGAGATTAAATACTTTCCAGTTTTAGTTATACAAAACAGAAATCACAATGTCACTAAGAACCACATTATAGAGATGCAACAGACCCGTCCAATAAGTGGTTGGCCAGTAGTATTGAGCACAAAGATTCCTGATTTCAAGCCTTCATCATATGGCTTGTATTTCCCTGGATATTCTGTGCTGATACCTGGATCCTAGCAAATAAATAGACCCTATAAAACTGCATCAATTTTGGGTAAGCCAAAAAATTAGTAAGCCAATGTTATGGTTTTTAATCTACCATGAATTCAGACTGAGATAAAGAGATTGATAATAATGCTGTCTAGTGTCTACACCTTCTGCCAACAGCATAAAGACTACAAAATGAACAGACAAAAATGCATTAATTAGTAGTTTTAAAATTTCAATTTACAGTTTAAGCAAGAAAACCATAATTGGCAATTTGGCACATTATTTAACTCTATCCTCTAACTGCAATTGTAGACACAATCAAATACACTATATCATCCCATGTCTTACAATTTTGTATGTCAAATAATATGGCAAATAATTACCAGTAAGTTTCTTCCTGAGGTTTGCCATGAAAAGAGAATTTTAATAAAACAGGTGATTTTGCAATTAACTGAAGATTTTGTTTTGAAATAAGTTTGTTACTGCAACCTAGCAACTTTCGGAAAGTGCAAGACACTATGTCTTCATTTCTACATTTTAAGAAATTGAAACAGCATCCTGAATAACAAGACTGGAAACTAAAGTAACAAACTAAACAAACTATCTGCAAAACTTGTTTCTAATCAAATGGAAATTCAAATGAAAAATACTGCTGTATTTATGTAAAACACAGACCCAAATAATTCAAACAGTCTTACCACAATAATCACATATTTCTGCCCATAGTTGTGGATATCTTTAACAACATCTGGCAGACCAGCATACGCTACTTTATCATATGTCCAGTCCAAATGCTTATCCATGTAGTCAATGTCATTCCACTGTACCTCCTATAATATGTTTTCAAAAAAATCACAATGTTGTTACATGCCAAGTGAATTTCTAGAATTAAATTAAAGCAACTTCCTACATGAAAAAATCAATAATATAGAATCAGAATCTTTACGCACAAAAGCTTAAGACCATTGTCAATGATGACCGCTTTCCTTTTGCTCATGATTTTCATTCTTAAATACAAAGTACTAAACTTACTACAGAAAATGATTTCCTAATACCAAAATATTGATCAGTGAATTAAAGGACTTTGCAACTCACATAAGGAATCTTCAGTTTCCTGTTTCTTTCGATTACTTGCTTCAACTTTTGAACAGATCCATAGTTATAGCGACAAAGATGGAAGCCGAGCGCCCAATATGGCGGCATCTGAGGTCGTCCGATGACCTCCGTGTATTGCTGAACAACACTTGTAGTTGATGGTCCAGTGAAGACATAGAAATCAAGAATGCCTCCAATTGTTCTGAAGGTTACAGCAGGCATAGGCTGTATGTCAACATCTGAACAATGGGTAAAAGAAATGTCGATAACCAGCAGACAGCAATCAATAATATTTATTCCACCCTGTTTATCCAAGTTAAATTTATAACCAACAAGAAACATTCAATATTATTTAATATGCCACAATGATCATGAAAATCTAAAAACTGGTATTAACCCCTTTACTGGGAATCCCAAAAATATCCGTCCGTTTTACATTGAGCTACAGTTAAATTCACGATAAAGGGGTTAATCATAAAATAAAATCTGACAATATCCAGGCATGTTAAGTGACAGTAGTGAAGACTTAGTCATTAGAATTTTTCCTCATTTCAGGTATAAATATGATAAATGACTTAGGAGAAAGTCTTTACCCATGGCATTACTGTTCAACAAAAGACTCCGTGAGACAATCCATCTGGTTCAATGTTTATGTAGAATGGATGCGAACCGTAGAGATTGGTATTAAACTTTTCAAAATACATAAGAAGATAAATGATTATCATCATTAAAATAACAAGCATATTCATTACAATTAACACTCTGCACAGCCAGTTTCTGATTAAATGTATTATATATAAATAAATAAATGCAAATGAATCATATATAAAACCTGTCCACAACATCCCAATGATATACAGAAATGATGCATATATTCTCAACCAGAAGCATTCCAGAAAATAAAATAAAAAAGTAAACAATCTGCACTGATTTAATACAATACATTATTATTATTATTATTATTATTATTATTATTATTATTATTATTATTTATTATTTCATAAATTGGCAAAAGGTAAATCGCATGAAAAAATTCTCACAAAGATAGCTGTAAAATCTCATATATAATTATTTCACTAATCAACTTCTACAACAGCATATCATAATATATAAGGCAATAGCCAATGGCACACCAATTCCAAACCAAGTAAGACTCAAATCAAGTAAAAAATTCACTTCAAAACAACCATACAATCTGCAACAGATAGGCTGAAACAAACCATTTGTTGCTTTGTTGCATATTAAATATAATGAATAGCAAGCTTTAGAGGAACTGCAACCCTTGCCATAATGTGTGCTTAATGGCATGAAAAAATCCATCTCCTGCAACCAACACATCCCAACAAGGCTAACTGAATACTATTATTAAATGAAATTTTTGAGAAAATGAAAATTTAAATTAAAAATTACTTGCGGTGGTTGATCCCTCGCCCACATTGCAAACTGCTGCCACGATGAGGCGTTGTGCAGAAGCGTTGATTTGCGACCACCAATACCGTACAGCAGATGTGTACTCAGTTGCGATGAGATCTGAATAAACTGGTCGGCAAATATCAGTGGAGCTGAGTCTATCATGGTATCAAAGCTGAAACATGATAAAATGGTTGACTCAAAAATCTGATGATAATATATATATATATATATATATATATATATATATATATATATAAATTATGTATTGAAATCACCTATTAAAATCTCAACAATAACATTATGATCAAAAGATTGTGCTACAAGATCCAGAGTTGATACTAAACTGTTTGGCTGAATATGTTCAAAGTTAATATCCATAACAAAAGAGACCACTAACATGCAATATTTTCAGCCAAATACAAACTAATTAATTATGGACAAAACTGGCCTGTAGAGACTATGCAATAATAATCATAATTATGAGTAGTTTTTTTTAAAATTTACATACAAAAACATTTGTTTGTTACATACAATCATCATTTGAGTAATATATTACTGCTATGTTTATTATGCGAATATAAAAAGTAATATAAAACATATTTGGATCAAGTAAAAATAAATGAGAATTCTATGCATGGCTTACAGAATTGCACCATTCGTTCTTCTGGTTACAGATATTCCAAAGGGAGATTCTCTGTATTTGACAACGTATTCAGGATTCCTGGCTTTTTGACGAGGCATAGGAGGAGTTCTGATCGGAACTTCATATCGCTTTGTGTTTGGATCATAAATCTTAAACAAATAAATATTGACATTACAATAGTCTCAAAATATGCAGTCCAAACAAGTACAGAAACAAAAAAATTATGACTTTTCATTGCTACAGAATTGTGATAGTGCCCACTTTCTTAGATGTATGAAAAAATTATTTTAACCCTTTTTCCATTTGCCCCGAGAATACTCATCTATTTTACAATATGTTACAAATAAATGAATGGGTAAAGGGTTAAAACCTGTCATAATAGATTTCAAGATTTAATCACTCAAGATGAACATTCAACTTTCCTTAACCATCAATTACGGCATATAATATTAAAATTTGGTGATAATTAAGCAGTTTCCAAACACACAATACGTTAAATCAAAACTCTCAAACATATATTGGTGAAATATAGTTTTAAAAAGCACATGCAGACACACATCATCTATCAAAGAAAAATAACCAAGCACAAAATTTATGCCTTTACATATATCTAATCAAGTAATGCTGACAACATATAAAGCACAAATACATATGAATTTATTCACATGAATAAAAGATGATGGAACAATATGGTGCAATGACCACAAGGAAATCGAGCATCGTGAAAAAATTCTATAACAAATGAATTTGGAGAATTCCCAAAGAGGCAATGAAAGGGCAACATCAAAAACACAGTTCCATATTACCAATAAGTCTGAAGGAACTTTATCAGAAATGAAAAGTGCTTTTAGTCTGGACATTTTTATGGAGAGTAAAAATAAAATATATGCCTCTAATAGAAGTATGAAAGGGACTGTGAATCGTTAAAAAGAATGTATGCTAATAATCAATAAACTTAATATTTTATTTCTAACATTTTTTCACCTATCTGTGAATATTGGTCAACAAAGAAGACAAAAATGTATTTCCAAGATACCATTTTGATCAACCACATGAGGCAAAACAGAAGGGATCCTATAATGAGATTACATGTATCACATGACAGAAGATGGTCAATTTTTTCATGACAAATTAACAAATTCTGCCTCATCCTGTCATTCATGAAATCATATAAATATTATCATTCATTTACTATTGTCTTAAATTACCGGTATACAAGGTAATGAATTTTGCATTGATCACCTACTTTGAAATGAAGTCGCTGTGCTGTCTCAAACCAAATATCGAGAGTAAGAGTCTTAACGTCGTTTGGCCAACTTGAAGACTTCGAACGAGCCAGTGAGGCGGTGTAACCATAATCCGTTTCTTTCCATGCTGTGACATTGTATGTGGGGTAATCTTTGGGATAAAAGCAATATGGCACGTCGATCATTCGCCCGACATCAGATTCACTTTGCTCCTTTGATGGTGCACCTGACTGCCAGCAACAGCCCCGAGACTGACAGTTACTTGATGTCGGATTAATATCCGGATGACAATCGAATCTTTCATTTTTGTTGGGAATATCACAAACTGCCGTATCACATGAGCACAGTGGAACAAAAATCAGCAAAGCGACCAATACGCCGTGGTTGCTCCTCGGCATTTTTAAACCTAGAAACACGCTTAAAAGTAAATGAAAACAATACATGTTTGAACAGTTCTATTGCAACATCATGACAAAATGCATTTAATTCCCACGACTGCATGAGTCTCCAAAGGTTAAATTTAATGACTTTGAGTATATAATTACCAGAAAACACTACGATACACCACCTCATTGCCATTATTCCTCTTGATTAAGTGACATCCTCTCGTAATCATGGAAAAATTACAAGAGGATTAAGCTAAATCAAGTGTGATCTGTCATCAATTCAACATCATAGCTTTCATCCAGCTCTTGGATTTAATTGCAAAACAACAAACATGAAATTAACATTATATTTTACAGATGGCAATGAAAATTCAATTGGGCTATGTGCTGCACAAGGGTTATATTTTTAGAAAATACACATCCTGTATGTAAATGCAGCAATCTTACCTCAGATAAGATTGTTTTAAGAATTAAACAGTAGGATTGAGGAGATGAGAAAGGAGGGACAATTTTCCGGTACTAGTTCACTTTAGGGTGGGCAATGTATTTTATTTCAAATTAATAAAATAACAAGTATCTGTATCTGTATAACAGCCCTAACCCCTAACTCTAACCCTAACTCTAACCCTAACTCTAACCCTAAGCCCATGTAAATAACTCTAAACCTAACTCTAACCCTAACTCTAACCCTAACTCTAACCCTAACTCTAACCCTATGGTATTAGCACTATGTATCGATCTGAGATATATATATATATATATAATTATATTCACTATGGTTTTAGGATAATACATCGCCCACCCTAAAGTGAACTAGCACCAATTTTCCTAGGCCTTTCGGTTAATGCAAAAGAATGCCTATTTAAAGCGAGTCCATAACTCCACATGTGGCACCATAGAAGTTATTTGGTGTATTGTATGTATACTATTTTGCAGCAAGTTGATTGCCTATACATATTTACAACAGTAAGGTGGATATTATTTTACAATCAATTAAAATTCATTGTAAACAAACAAAAGTCGCATTTCATAATGATAATTAACTCGACTAACGCAATTTCGAATAGCGCAACAACAACTAATTCTTGTTCACTTGTTCTGCGTCGAAGTGAAAGTCCAAATGGATGAGGAAAGCATAACTGATCACGTTATCAAAAGTGATCGTCACATGACAAATGACAGCTGGTTGCATATAACATATTGATTAACTGTTTCTAGCACACGACATCCCATTACGGTCACTCACAAGGATCTTTTAATCTACGCCCTCGAAAATCACGTGCCTTGTAAAAGTCTGGCGCTAGATACACCTTTAAAATGTAAATGTACTGTTTATATTCCGTTTATATAGCGCCGTATTATGGTCTGCACATCCTTCGGAAATTCCTTCTAGCTAAAGGTGGAGGGGTACAACCTACAATAAAGGTTCTCGCACAGGGAAGACCCTACTGAACCACTTTAAGCATTATTATTATTATTATTATTATTATTATTATTATTATTATTATTATTATTATTATTATTATTATTATTATTATTATTATTATTATTATTATTATTATTATTATTATTAAAGAATTTAAAGCAGCCTCTCAACAGAACTACATTCTTAGACCTCGAGGACGCAACCTGAAAACTCCTCGCCGGATTAATTACTTAAAAACTTAGTATGATTTAAAGTGGCGTAGGAGGCATTACTGCCTGTGTGAAAGCCACTAGGGGCTCTAACCGGGGCTTGAACCCGCTCCGTCAGCCTGACGCTCCAGCACGTAACCCACTCTGCCATATTGACTGATAAAAACTTTATTATAGGATTATTATATTCAGGACTATGATATAGATCTCTTGTTATGATTCAGGACCGTCACTACGTTCAGGACGTTGATTTAAAAATTTATTTTTATTTTCAATAACTTTTGATTTGTATTTGACACGTAATCCGTTCAGAACTCATATTGTGACTTTAATTGGGCTTGTTATACAACGTGCAGTTGAATGGCAGCCATAGGCAGCATAGCGGTACATGAAAATTTAGTGCTATATAAATTGTCATGTGTACGGCAGCTCTGCTTGGGCGAACTTTGATTCCTGGACGAATATATAGGCCTATGGGACATCAGTTAGAAATGGAGTGGTGATTTGTTGAGTGTCTGAAACACGGTCTGTAATTCTTTAATTAAATTATATTATTATCTGTAAAATCCTCTGTACAATCCTTTCAGTTTGATATGGAGTAGCTGGGATATGTGCTTTCGGTATCAACACTAATACAGTGTATATATAGGCTGCTTAGCCTGCTTCTATAACGGGGTGACCAAAGTGCGGCTCGCGTAAAGTTTGTTATTTTTAGCAGATTAACAGGTCAACAGAAGCATGCAATTGCCACATAACAGGGTCTCATAAAAACCGCAGCAGAGACTAATGAAATTTTGCAAAGAACATGGATCACACTACCTCGTTTTCGTGTCTACAGTAATTGTGGCAATGCGGCTCCCAAGCTTTTGAAATTTGTCGTTTGCGGTCTCCGACTTCTATGGGTTTGGTCACCTCTGTTTTATAAGAACAGTGATGTTAACAAGCACTTACCCTCCAAGGACTAGGATAAGGACGAGGACCGAATCCCTGGGACGAGGATAAGGACGAGGACCAACCCACCAAGGACACGGATAAGGATGAGGACCTAGAGGACCTACCCCCAAGCACAAGGACCACACGGACTGACCTCTAAGGGCAAGGATCAAGGACAAGGACCGACCTCTGTAAGACAGAAAAAAGGCAGAAAAGTTTTGCACCATAATTTTTATTCTTTCTCAGAAATGTTAAAACATGTTTATCTTCTTTGCTCAATGCCGTTTTTTAAAGTTTTCGTGACATAGCTTAAAGTGGATTTCATAAGACTTTTTATAGCGCTTAGCTATAAATTCAGGCTACCGGTATATTATTCGGAAATTTTTTTAAAATTGATGTTTATCTGCATGAATTATGGTACAATAAATTGAGTAACGTTTTATTCTGGCTCACTGTGTAGTTTTAAAACTGGAAAAACTGGGGATGAATTTTTGCTTTTTAATTTCTTAACTGTAAAACTCCCGTTGTAAATAAAATCAGGGCATGGATTCTGATGCCCCCCAAGACTGCGTCCAGGGCAACTTGCTCCCCTCTTCCCCACCTAGTTATGGCTTTGGTCTAAATCTGGTAAGGCTGCTGGCCCAGATGGTCCTCTGCCAGAAGTTTTCAAAGTTACACTGATACCTTTTTATCTCAGAAACTTCAACCCCTGTTCTCTGTAATATGGCAGCAATCAACAATTCCATCTGACCTGAAAGATAGATACCCAAATAATACCACTCTAAAGTGCAAAGGAGATTGATCTCTCTTTGATAACTACAGAGGTATCTCTCTTCTGTTGATTACTGGGAAAATACTTGCTTTAATCCTTGCAAGACAGCTATCCGAACATATTGCCTACCGGATTCTACCTGAGTCGCAAGTGGTGTCTGCCGAGATTGCTATCCGAACATATTGCCTACTGGATTCTACCTGAGTCACAAGTGGTGTCTGTCGAGATCGAAGCACTTGTGATGCGATATTCGGTGCCAGACAATTGCAAGAAAATGTCTTGAACAAAATCGGCCACTATTTGTAATTTTCTTCAATCTGAGAGGTGGACCTGCCAGTGGCGGTTGTTAAATGCACTTGTTACGTCGGAGAGAGTGGCAGTGTAAAGACAACATATTGGTCAGATCTGGCGACAGTGTCATTTCTTGCATGTTCACGGGCGGTGTCTTCATGGGGATAGATATAAGGCATTGGAAGGCCTATTTAACAACTGTTGCAAACATTTTACCCGCTCGTAATCACCTATTAACCAGAGCCGCAGCCATTCGCCAAGAATTTATTTGATTTTTTTGGTGTTTAGGAACATTGATCAAGAAACATGGAGATCATTCAGGTCATGGGGGTTGTCACAATGATTGTGACACTTCTGATGTTTTCAACTGGCTTGTACGTATTTATGAGTTGCAAAAGATTGTAGTAGTGAAAACATTTGCTCTTAGGACCGGTTAACCGTTAACAACCTTAATCTCAGAGTATCTGGTAGATTCATGAGTTCATGAACCTTGAGCCTACTACTGTTAAGGGAGTCTTTTTACTGCCAAAACTGTTACTGTTACTATTAAATGTTACTATAAAATCCTGTTGCTATAAAATTTTTCAATTTCTTATGTGCTTTGAAATGTATACTCAGAAGCACTTCTTTTTGGACCTCTTGGTTGACTTTTCCTCTATGGTCTGTCTAATTGTCTTTTATTCTAACCAATCACTGTGGTACTGACCTGATATAGTCCTATTTTTGGATGGATTTGGAATATCACTGACTGATACCTTTTCCGTCTCTTGTTTTTTGAACTGGTTTTATAAAGGGCCAAAAACCCCAGAACTTATTATTATTATTATTATTATTATTATTATTATTATTATTATTATTATTATTATTATTATTATTATTAGGCTTTGTTTGATATATTTGATTTTCTTATATTTGTAGCATAAAAATAAAAATAAGTTCTTTTTAATCACAGCTTTATGCTGTGATTAAAAAGAACTTATTTTTATAATTAATATCTATTTTTTCATGTGGTTAAATATGTGGCAATAGAATTTACAATACTTGTGTCTTGCAAGTAGTATTGTATTTGAATTTAAAAATACTTGAATGTTTTGCAGCATTCCATGCTACCAGATGTATAAAACCAAATCTACAAGAAATGTTCCTTTTCACATGTTTTTATTAGGAACTTTAGGGTAAGTGTTCTTTCAAAACATGTTTGTGCGTTTAAAATTTCGGTCATATTCCTATTATAAACTGATATTTTTTATTTCAGAACTATGGAAAATGTTTTGAATTAAGCATTTTCCACCGGGAAAATATTTAAGCTGTGTACAGGTCACCATAGTGAGATCAACTTTGAAACTTTATTACATGATTTGGTATATTAACAAAACTGGTTCTCTTTGACCTGAGATTTGGTTGAATCAACCCAATTTTGGTGAACCATATTTGCTGAAATATTAGTATCATTTGCATTTGATTAAACCATTATTGTGTTTTTCCAATTTATGCTGTCAGAGGAGATTACGATGTACAATTTTGTACATTACCTCTGACAATTAAGGAATCAGTTAAGTAAGTCCTTAACATGGCATTCAATGCTATTTTTATGCTTGTATGAGTTACTGTCTTGAAGTCTGGACAATATAATGAATGGATGTTGAGAGATCACAAAATTTAATATCAAACCTATTCATTATTGAAATTTGTTCTTTATGTTCACCATACACTGCCTATTATATCTAACGATACAAATATTATATTAATGTTGAATATGTCAACTGCTTCTGATGCACCTGCTTGGTGTTAATTAGAAAATGCTCATTAGTATAAACCATTGGTTCCCAAGCTATTCAAGTGGAGGGCCATATTTACTACTTTTGGCCATTAATTAACCTCTTAACTGGGGATCCCAGATATATCCGTCCATTTTACATTGAGTTACAGTTAAATGCACGGTTTAGGGGTTAATTAAGCTGCCACAATGTCACAAAATTCTAAAATTTGGATTATACTATGAATGATTCTGATCTTTGTTCATACGAGGAAAAATCTATTCGATACACAGGGAATCTAAATGTTGACAAAAATTATCAAAATTTAGACTATAGATTAAATTTGGATTGCACATTATTACAACTTTCATTTAGTTATTATTTATTTATTTATTTGCAGGTCAATACAGTAAATTGAAATTATTAAAATACATTAGGCCTATATAAAATATTGATACCTCATGGGCCACTTTCTGATAGTTGGTAGGCCACAAGTTGTCTGCTTACTGTGGCTTGGGAACCTCTGGTACAGTATATAAACAAACATGGTTGCACGTGTCATATATATAAGAGGTTACCTATAACTCTGCAAAAATTTTTGTTTACTAGTTGTCTAGGAATGTTTCATTATGGTCTAATGGTAGAAAACGGAATTCTGATTTTCCTCAATGGCATCGGTGCAATTCTTCAAGCGTTTTACACTTTCCTCTACGTTTTGATCGTCAAATCAAAGGTCATTGAAAAATGTGTGTTTCTATCAGAATGGCTTAGACTGCCATTCTCATGAATCTCATGATTGTGAACATTTTGTCTTGAGGGGTACAGCAACGAAAACTTAATTGTTGTTCAGCGTTATAAATAATTAGATAGTTCAGCCTAATATGTAATTGGATAGGATCGTAGTCAGCTGATAATTATGTAATTAGACTTTATGTGATGACTTATGTGATTATGTGATGACTGTTATTATGTGGTGACTGCTATTTTATTTATTTTTATTGGACTCTGTAATGTGCCCTTGCTCCTGGTAATATGGCACACAAGAAATTATCAGTTTAATATTAACAATAATAATAATAATAATAATAACAATAATAATAATTAGATAGAAACAAGAAATAGATATCAGTAGTCTGTTGGAAATTTTGAGGTGCTAAAATAATTCTAAAACTATCCAAAATTGTCAAAGCATGTGAATTCTCAAATCTGAAGCTAAAATCAATAATAACACACTTTTATAATTTTATCCTCTTAAATATGTTCATGATAACTCTGTTGTGTTTTGTCTAAATCTCAGTATTTAGATGAATGTCAATGCCACTTATTGCCCACTGTTTTTGTCTGAAACAGTTTTTCCTTTGCTGACTATTAACCTTGATGCTCAATTATTTGTTTTAATTTCCTATTCTTATGGCTTTCAGAAAAATATACAATTGTAAACTAATTGCATAAATTAATAAGTAACTAATATATATTTTATTGATGGAACAATTAATTGATATAAATAGTTTGAGTTGCCATTCAACAAAAGTTATTTGATTTCATTTAGGAAAAACTCTTATCACTGTAAAAGGTGCTGCAATAGACTGGTTTAAATGTATGTTATTGTCTGTTTATTTTCTTAATTTTTAGACGTGGTCTTTCTTATTACTCTTTATGGCCTTATTGTACGATGCTATTCTGTACACATACCTGTATCAACACTTGGAAACGGTTTCTGCAAGAGCCGATACTTTAGGATCAGCTAGCAGCCTTCTTACCACATTCCTCATGGTTCTACCTGCCTTTGAAGTGGTAATTTGATTAAATCATTTTAAAAATGTTTTTGTAATACATTAATTATTTATAGTATGTCTCCTTGCATCGCTCTTGTCTTTGGCCATTTTTTCCATGCTTACTGCACTATAGAAATCATCTAGCTAATAATAATAATAATAATAATAATAATCATACAAAATGGTTAACTTGGTTAACAGTTTACGTTTTATTCTGTTTTGTATATAATAAGTTTGCATATAATAAGGAAGCTAGGCAAATCAATGGTTTTATCAAAGAGAGATGGGGACTTAGGAGGGAAGAAGCAAGCTAGCTTAGAGCAGTGAATAATGCAGATTGTTCAGTAGCAGAAATCAGTAGGAACCACAGTTTTGTGCAAACGACGAAATTTTGAGCTGCATAATGGAATTTGCCCGTTTCCACAGAATTTGGTACAGATAGGTGCTGCTGTCAACCACATTACCAATGACAATTATACTTACACAGTTCTTGTTTACTTAAAAGTTAATAAAATTCTTCCTATATTCAGTGATTTTGCATTGCTCAACAGTTATTGCCTGTAAAGTAAAGTAAAGTAAAATCTCATGGATTTCTATAGCGCCTTGGAAAGCAGCACAACAGTAGCTGATTATTCTTATGTGCTCAGCCTCTCTTAAGATAGCTATGGGGGAGGTATATTATCAGCCAGGCAATAGTCTGTCAGCCTGTCTGACAGACTTAAAAATCGATAGATGTTTGAGCTGGCAAATTTGCCACGGGTAAGTAACATGAGGCATTT
The DNA here is from genome assembly GCA_018105865.1 of Metaphire vulgaris. NCBI lineage: Eukaryota > Metazoa > Annelida > Clitellata > Crassiclitellata > Megascolecidae > Metaphire > Metaphire vulgaris. The sequence goes on along the minus strand of CM030864.1, from coordinate 6,449,931 downwards.
CTTGTTCTCGAACATGAAATGTCATAGGGCGGATCTGATGATGTGTAAGATTTGCAGCATAACTATTGACCATATTAACAGACAGACGATGACAGATCACCAACAGTCAAAGTGCCATTTGAAAAATGCAGAATAGCAGATGTATCTGATGTCAATGCACACTTAATTAACCCCTTAACTGTGTATTTAACTGTAACTCAATGTAAAATGGACGGATATATCAGGGATCCCCAGTTAAGGGGTTAAAAGACAGACCACACTGGCAGGTTACAGAGTAGACAGACAATATCAGACAGCAGCATCTGCTGCAAAAGAAGACGTGATTGGAAATATTTTCAGTTATTCATAAATGAATACTCGTAAAAGTTCTCAACTTACTTAATACATTGGATGCTGTAGTGAGCCATGGAATTAGGAAAATTTGCCGAGGTGAGTCACAGAATTAGGCAAACATGGAATTTGGACAAATTTGTTGCGGAAAACTGTGGTCCCTAGCAACCAGTTACAACATATGTCACTGAATGCAGTTTATGTGTTTGGTGATTTTGTGCTTATATAGCACCATTATAAATTTGATTCATTTATTGCTGGGGCTTCTGTAGTGAAGAACAGTTGCTTATATGTTGCTTTCATTATTCCAAAAAGATCAGCAATTAGTTATAAATTGTCAATGATTAAGAGTGCATTATCATGGTGTCTATGGATTTCCTTGATACTTGGTTTAATTTTTCTTTAGGTCAGTAATATTAGGAACAAAAATGCCGAAGGAATGCCACCGGTAATGTTGATCGGTGGCATCATTTGTTCGTCCTGCTGGCTAATCTATGGAGTTATGCTAATCCAAATATTTGGAGTTACAACGTGCTGTATGTTGTATTATCCATAATTATTTACATATAATAATTACATGTGATACACAACATGCTGTATGTTGTATTATATATATATTATAATTATATATATATATATATATATATACATATATATATATATATATATATGTATTTGTACACACACACACATATATGTACACACACTGGCCCATTTACAGTATAGTTCAAGGTTGGTTCAGCTTTGCTTCTGGAACCTCATTGCTGGCTTTAATTGAAGTCAGAGTTTGACCTTGGTTCTGTGTGCATTTGGTTGCAAAATTTGGGACTGCATCCTTAAGACTTTATTACTCTATCAGATGTATACTTGCTTTGTTCCTCTTCAAGTTATGCACAGTTTATCAAGGAATCATGGAGAACTTGCCCTGAACTGGATTGTTTATTGTCCCAGTCTGGTCTTCACTAATGTTTTCCATGGTGAATGAGTGAGATCCACTCCCTCTACTTATTCCAAAGTAGGTCTAAATATTTTCTGGTTGATTGGTTGATCACACAAGACAGTGTTGCCATTGCAGAAAAAAAACTTTACATTACAGATTTCAAACTCTTGAGTCAACAGAATTTTTCAATTCACCACATCAGAAAATAATGGTTATCTATAAAAACAGAACTCTAGTTCTGTATTTTATAAGCATTGAAAGATTTCAGTGCACTTGAACAGTATTCTTATGTACAGAACAATCTGTATATGCAGAGTTAACCCCTTAACTGGGGACCCCGGATATATCCGTCCATTTTACATCGAGTTACAGTTAAATACCCAGTTAAGGGGTTAATGACACATGCAATAGATATATAAACCAAAGTTGACTTCTACACTATTTGTACTTAGCTCAACATGTGCACATTGCAAATTCATTACAGATTTTTAGAAAAAGATTAAAAACCCATCTCCTTTACCTGGCCTATCCACCATAGACTGTCACCCGTTTGCCTGACCAGATATCCTGGTTTTGACCTGGATCTTTAATTATTTGGATTTGGTGTGCCATCGGTTGATGCTCCTGTGCATTATGAAGTGGCACTATAGAAGTTTAGGATTAGATTTAGCTTGTGGAAGTTTATTGTGCTGTTTGATTCTGCTGTTATCATGTGTTTTATGTTTGCCAGTCTTTTTGAATTATGCATTATTATGAATTATGATCTCTGGAATGACCTGGTCTTTTGCGGATGGATTTGAAGTACCATCGATTGATACTCTTGGACACTAGAACTGGTGCTATAGAAGTGCATAATTATTGCTATTATTATTATTATTATTCAGTTCCTTTCACTGCACTTATTGAAAACTACTTTTAGCATTGTAATTTGGCTAACTGTTACAGTTTATGGTGCAAGACAGTGTATTATACAGTCCTAATAGGGGGACCCCATCCAAACAACCCACAAAAATCCCAGAATGGACAAATTTTTGCATTGAATTGTGTCTCTTCCCCTCCAGCCAAGTCAATTCCTCCCCCCCAAGCCTGGAGTCTGGATAAAAAAACTGTTGCAAGTTCATTAACCTCTGTCTAGAATTCAATGATCTGATAAATTTTGTCTTGTAGAGTCCAAACATTCCTGGAATTTTCATTTCGGCTGTAAAACTGTATATGATTTTCTTGTATGGAGGAAAAGAAAAACGCATGAAAAAGAAAGACTAAATTGTTGGGAAATGCACTTTTTATTTTATTCAACTTGGCTTGTATTTAAGTATTTAATCTATTATTTAATTAATAGGATCTTTATGGCAATGCACTTACTGTAGCTGGTTTACTATTTTGTATGTTTTTAGTATAGGAGACAGGCATTTTATGATCAGTTCACAAGTTACACTTGTCTTCAATAAACATTGTAGGGAATAAGTGCTTTCAGAATATATTATTGTGACATTATACAAGTCTTGTTTGTTTCTGTAGAAAATTTGGTAGGTAAGAGAAAAAGACAACACATGGTTATCAGTTCTTGATTCCTGAAACCAGACAGAAGTGGCTGATAGGACACCAGAAATTTCAGCTGGGTACCATGAATGGGGAATTTATGCACTGCATTTAGGCCTTCTCTCTCCTCTCTCCTCCCCACAGATTGATTGATAAGGGCTCATCCATATAGTACATAAGCAAAAAGGCATATTTTCATTTTTCAACCCTCCATCCCCCACCCCGTTTGCACACCGTACATATGCAAAATCTCCTAAAACCAACTCCCTCAATGCATATGTACTATATGGATGGGCCCTAACTGTTCTTAATTATCAGATAAAGTCAGAGGATGAAAATATATGAGCTCAGCAGCAGCATAGACCAACCATTTTAAGGCCATTCAAAGTTTGGTAATATTTGAACTTCACTGTGAAAGAATTTGCAAGAAGACAGTATACAGAGTTTCTGTCAGGTCAGGTCTTCATCCTCCAGCTGTATCCAGCTATTGACTTCTCCACGACATCTCTTCAAAGTTCTCTGTCCTTTGCTATTTCTTCCAAGGTCATTTGGTGTCTTGTGTCAGTTTTTCCATTGAGATTTGGTCCTGCCATGAGAAACTAGTCAGGCACACAAAACAGCTAGAAGCCGGTTGAGAATGTAAGTTCCACAATGCTGTGTGAAAGGTTTGGCTTCGTAAGCACCAACTGAATTCATTTTAAGAGAGCTGCCAATGACAACATAGCAACAAGTGTATGCTTGCTACAAAATCTGAATTTGAAATTGCTGTGCATTAAGTTTGAACATAGTAGAGAAATCCAGCTTTGATAATTAACACACCATGCAGTCTGATGGGATTCAGCTGGTTTAGAGTACTATCGTACAAATACTGCAGATATCATGAAAACAAATTCTGATCCTTATAAAAAAAAGGTAAGATACAGTGACACATCATATCAGAAAACTAATTTTAATACATTAAATCGATAATTTCCTCTGAAAATGTTTCAGCAAAAAAATTAAACAGATAATTATATGATGGCATGCTATATTTTATAGCTATGATCAGCATAAATAGAATGACTAAATCCGAGCTTAACACCATATGCAATCACAATAATTTCATAACACTGTTATACAATGGAGTCTTTTGTCTTTCGTTCATCAACATTATCTAAATAGAAAACTGAGCATTGTCTTTCAAAACCTCGATAAAGATTAAATGGTGCGTTGATGCATAACGAAACAGTAATTTCAGAGTTATTGAACAAAAACATACTTAAAACAACACCTTGCACAAGAACAAACTGAACAGTCTTGAATTTCTAAAGTCTGGCCGTTGGTCACATCTTGATGGTTTGATGATTCGACTGTCTAAGTATTGGCTTTCTCCGTTTGGCATGATTCATCCTGTAGCAATACAACATTTAATAATAACTTCAAAATTCTATAGTATTACTGGGTTCAATTAAGGCAGTTGCAAATGTATGAATGTATTTTAAAGAAAAGGCGCTATTTTTTTCCATTTTTATTAAAATCTCAAAGAAAACGACTAGCCTCCAACGTGGCTAACACCAACACTAAACAGAAGAGAACTGAAGATGACATGTGACACCCTCTGACCTTTTAACTTTTTCATTATTTCAACCATTATTATACAGCCCATTATAAAAATCACCCTGACACAGGCTTAATGCACAAAAGCAGCATAGTCATTGCAACAAACTTTTTTCTAAGAATATAACAAATTCGACTAATTCAATTTGTTTTCTTATTGGCTAAAATTTTACAGCGGTGCAGACGCCATACAGTGTATATATTCAAAGATACCGGTAATCAACATTAGATTCAGAGTTACCAGACTGCTTAGTGTGTCCGTGGATATGATTTTCTCTGGCGTCAAATCTGGCACTGTGGCAGGCGTTTCTGAATTGTCAGATGTGGCTAACTGTCTGCTGCTTTCATGAGAACTTGATTTGGACGCCAAACCATCAGACATCTTTTGTCGTTTCTCGGGATCCGACTTATCAGTTAGATCATCTTCAGATTTCCTCTAGTAAACGGAAAATTGTGGCTAATGCAACTGCTTCGTTATTCTCATTAACTTATTTATTTATTAATTGGTATAAATATTACCCACTATTCCAGAGAAAATAACTTTTTAAAAATTGTGACCATTAAATATTGGAATCAAGTTCCAGACTGAATGTTATGTGTGCTATAATTATTGATAAGCCATAGTGCTTTATCACTTAAGGCTTATAAAGATCAACATTGATACATGATAGACTTAAACGTTCCTAATCTGTTAATTTCTCTGATCATTTATACTTTAATTTGAGTCCCACAAAGCTTACCTTTTTACGAACCAAGTGTGAAATATTATTAACAGGCTGTTCAGGCTACAATCAAACAACAAATATTTAGCACCATTACACTTATGTATATATTTTTCAAGTGTATATATAGTAGAGATTTCCCCACGGACTAGCAACCCCGAGCAATTGGCCAATTGCTGATTATATTATTTAACTAGATTTAGCGAGTAGACCTTGAGAGATAATCTTCAGCAAAAACTGAAAATATCTTTGCCTGGGGCAAACTAGAACAAGACAGATGTACAGCACTTACCACCGTACTAACAGACTTGAAGCAACCTGAAGCAGCTGCACCGTCATGCAACCTGCTGCCAAAATTAGATGTAGATGGTGCAACGGTTTCCTGCATCATAATCTTTACTTTATCTGCTTCTCCTTGTTCATCCTTCACATCATCAATCTATACAAACATATGCATTGTCAATTCTGGTATGTGAAACAACTTCACATTAGGCAAACGAAGGTCCCGTACTCTATTTTTCAAGCATTGGGGTTTTCAAGTATTGCTTGTCTCCGGTCTAAGCAATCAGTGACATAGGTGGCACAAGCCATTAATCTGGGTAGGTTGCCATTACTTTCCAAAAACCCACGTTTTACCTTGCAACTTAGTATGCTGCTCCTCATTTTTACCACTGCCCTCTAACAAGTAAGGCTGAGTCGACCTTAAGGCTCTGCCAGAACTCGACCCCATTCCATAAGCATACCAGGCTAGCATTTTACCTCTCTGCCAACTACCCACCCACTACCAAATAATATATCAAAATAGTAATCACTGTAGTATTTATACAACTGTCAAGTCTATAAATATGAGGCATGGTAGAATTAATTCGACAATTACAACTATGCCATCATGCTGGCTTGAATTGACTGACTTGTAAACAAAAGTCACCTTTGCCAAAATGTCCGGCAGGAGGGCTTCCAGTTCTTTGACCTCTCTCGGCCAACTCCAGAGGCGTGTAAAACCCGTCGCCGTTTTCAGTCGGATCGGGAGGAATTTCCCGGCGATTACTAGGGCAAGGCGATCGATCTTCGCCTGGATGACGGCCATGGCGCTGCGATAATGCGCCACCGCAGAATCGTACTTACGAGAGTAAGTGCACGCCAATCCCATCTGTAGAGCGTCTCGGCAAGGCGGCGGTCGTCTGCCTGCAGACTGTGCTGCTGTATACTTAAGCAGTGGGAGAGGTCAGTCATGGCCTGGTCATACTGTTCTAAAGCAACAATATACATCTGGTCATGTTATTCTTAAAAAAGCAGATTTACAGACATAGTAAATGCATAGATATAGCGCTCTTGACTATGGCCTTCGCCAGGCAGATAGCATTATATAAATTGTCGCATAATAATAATAATAATAATAATAATAGCACAAAGTACCGGTAGATGTCCTGCTCACTACTACAGCATGTAATGTTGAAAGTCACAATATGCCAAAGCTGTGATAGCTTATGATTGAATCCCCAATACCAATGCCATACAAAGTAATTAATAAACTCTAGAAATCTTGCTGGAGACTCAATTTTTTCAACTATCAAAACCTATTCAACTATTATGAGGCTTGAGCTAAATGCGATAACTTTTATGACTGCTGAAAGTAGAATTAGCTTCCAACCATAAATATGATGCACGTTTATATGTTACTTATCAAACTTTAGTCGTACTACCTTCTGCACAAAGTAACAATACTAACTGGAGAACAAGTATCTCTTAGAGATGGAGAGAGAGAGAACAAGGGAAGGACAGGAGGGAGATGACGAGAAAGGCAGAGACAGAGAGACATACAGAGAAGAAAGCTCAAATAATGATCTGGATGATAACACTCTTTTCCTTCTGATTACAACATGAGGCCATTCATCAAGCTCAAATAAAGATCTGGATGATAACACTCTCTTTCCTTCTGATTACAACATGCGGCCATTCATCACATCAAGAGTAAATGAGTTCCAACTTTAAATCATCAAGATAATCAAACAACAGAAACCTGTTAAAGTTTTTCCAATTTCTCCGAACTTGAGCCTACACCAGTGGCGTTTCTGCCAGTTTCAGCTTCATGTCATACCCCTTTGGTATTTGGTTCTTTTTTAATTATCAAGTTTCAAACACCCTAAAAATTTAAATGCTCAACGTTTTTACATCCAACAACATTTTTTACAGTAATACATTTATACATTTTTTTGCACAGTTATTGAACTATAGCAGCCTACACTGAGAAAATGTTCACACTTTATGGAAATCCATTGGAATTCAAACAACTCTGCCTCCACTTATAGCTATATAACTCATTAGAAAACCCAATATTACATTTACAAATTTTGCATACCTTCCTGATATGTAACTCCCAAAAAAAGGAAAGTTTGCTAAAATTCTGAGACGGTGATCTTGGGTAACACTGGCTGGTTTGACACAGAATGACCCTTTACAAATATGATATCCATTAATTCAAGCAAGTTAAATATTGAACATCGAAATCTAATCAACCTTTGATATATGAGCTTTGACAATTCCAGCATTTCCCATGCCAGCTGCAGGTTGGATATGTCATCAGTATCCTACATTTGTAAGAAAAAGTGAGACCAGGTTCAAATACCTAAATCAGAGTAGATGAGATCAATAACCTAAAACATTCTACAGGTGCTTCAGTCTAACCAAACAAATGATAAGTACAAGTTTTTAAGTTACACTTCAGACGCCATTTTCACTGCATGTTCTAAGTTAGGCCTGTTTTAAATGCATCTAAGAATCATATCAATTGTATAAATTGTGTATTCGATTATATGTATAGAGTCCATCCATATAGTATGCACTGAGGGGAGGGGAGTCGGATTTTGGAGATTTTCCTATGTACGCTATGTGCAACGAGGGGAGGGGGTTGAAAATATGCCTTTTCTGTGTGCGTACTATATGGCTGAACCCATACAATGCTTTCAGTTAGCAATAAAATTTACTGTGAGATTATGCAGCAAATGGGTTGAAATCATTCCTCCTAGTGCCGTTGAATAAAAGACACGCACACACAAGTGAATAAAACACAAAGCCATACATAAACACACACACACACACACACACAACTAAGTAACTAAACACATAGCACCACTAAAGCAATGCACTTGTCAGTGATAGCTCTCAAAGTAAAATCATAATCCAACTGCATCAAAGCACAGAGAGCTGTTGTTTTAAATGCATGGACCTGGTACATACTTACAAAAACATGCGCATACTTAGGCAAGTACTCAAACTGCATACATTAATCTAAGAACAATAACATAAAGCCAAACCTACTTCTAATCATAACATTCAATTAATATCATTTTCCTCTTACTCTCACAGACATATTACTATATTCATACCACACTAGTATCCATTACACATACTAAATTACTGATATATAATTACCAAACCCAAGTTTATATACTGTATTCTGACTCTCAGCTATGACTCTCACCTGCCCTAATGATTCTTCACTCAGTGAATGACTTAATGTGCATTAACAATCATGTAATACTAATAATAATAAATATTATTATATTATATTTTTATAATTAATGTCTAATAAAACACAATTTCAACAATCTTTTGAATATGAATTTGAACTGGCTCAACTGTACTTAACCCTTTGAACGTGGCAATCCATATAACCAAAGGCTATGAAGCTGAAATACCAGCCTTATGGGCCGAAAGGGTTAAACAAAAGGTAACAAAAGGTAGACTGTTGGCATTGCAGAGATAACATAAAACGATACATTACAGTCGCTTCTTGTTTTGATGAACCAGGAACAGCATCTGAAATCTCGTTTTCCTGCGACACTGAAGGATTTATTTCTGTTCCAGTGCGATTTGACTCTTCACTTCCAGCATTATTTCCATTAACAACAGTTGTTCCATTTGAGGCATCTTTGATGACATCGGGCGTATCTTGACCTTGACTTTCACGAGTGCTAGGAACATTTATATCATGAAGAGCATCGGTTCCATTGGATTCATTCTCATCATCTTTAGCTGTGCTAATTTCATCCTTTGATTCCCCCGTCTCCTCTTCTTCCAGGTCCTCGGACATCACTCCATCCTCCAGTTCATCCTCTTCGCCTTCATTGTTGTCTGCTGAAATTAAGGCATAGTTTAAAATCGCAAACATCACCCAACGCAATCAAATCAATCATTCTGATTAAATGCGTTTACAAAGCACGGCACCATGTTGGAAACTCATATGCTACCTGTAACTTATCGCCTGAAAACAGTAAAGTATCTCAGAAATTGTATTACTGCTACTAAAGATGACCACAGGAACATTTTCACTCAACGAAAAATTAAACTGTGCATAACTTCAATTTTAATGACAACAAAATAAATTAAAGAACCTGCTTAATTTTTTAAATAAAATGAAAGGAGAACATTGGAAATTAGGCAAACCAAGCTAAAAGATTATGCCAAATAATTCATTGGCAACTACTCTAAAAAAACAAAACAGGTTGGTAAACATTGGCAAAATTTACAATTAGTGAAAATTATTGGTCAATTGCTTAGCTGATCATGTGATCACAACTGTGACACAAAAGACATACAGAACTAGCAACAAAACATTATGTAGGGACAACTTCAAGCAGTCTGACAATCATAATAAAATTACCCGGTAGTAAAATTTCATTCTACCATTAATATACTTTAGGCTAACATAACACTTCTCATATTAAAGCTCCATAATATTAGAAATAGCTTCTCACTGAACTATTCTCAGCTAATACCAAATCCCTTGGGATCCAAGAAACTTTACTGCATTCATTTGAATATTTTAGAACCTCAGGGAAAGAAGTTTTCTGCCAAAAATAATGTCACTGACTCCCCTAAAATTATGGAATTTTTCTAGTACATTTGACTCAAAATATGCAACAATTTTACAACCATCAATACAAATGCACCCTGTTAGCAAGTAGCGTGAAGAGGGGGCAGTGGTCCCCGGGCATCTACCAGATAGGGGCATCCAAATTGACTTGGCAACCTTTTTTGCTCGTCAACACATTTTTTACATGAAAACCCTTAGAAATTATCTATTTCGCCCCGAGCATCCACATCAAATAAGGGCATCCAAGTTGTTTGGCAGCATTTTTTTGCTCGTTAACACCTAACTGAGGTGGCGCAGGGTCATCCAAATTAAATTTGGCCCCAGGCATCGACCTCTCTTGGCACGCCACTACTGATAGCAAATGTACTACAGTACAGACACACAAACTACATTGTCATATATACAAGTAATTGAAAAAATATATGTAAAATTTTGCTTAATTTCTTCAAAACATCTTGGAATTATATGACAGGCTTCAGCAATTATACTTTCTCAGTTGTTTCCTACATACTATTCGAATAGATGCAATAAAATGAAACTGTAAAACAAAAAAAGACTAAAAAGTCTCAACTTGATCAATCTCACCTGAGTTACACTCCAACAGAGTCAATTTTTCTAACATATGGAAGCCTACATATTATTTCTACACAACTAAATAACCTGCATATAAAGGTGAAAGGCAATTTATATAAAAATTCAACATAATAATAATTACACAGACAAAAAAATTAATTGTCTCAAGGATTCATGGATCACTTTGTCATCAAACAAACAACATCTGTAAAATATAGTCAAGAAAGAGTTCTTGTTAAAATACATAAACCAGCAACACATTGACCCCTTAACTGTTAAGTTATTTAACTGTAACTCAATGTAAAATGGACGGATATATCCGGGATCCCCAGTTAAGGGGTTAATGGTTATAACTACACATAGGATAGAAAAAGCAGATAAATAAGCCAAGCAATTGAAAGATAGTGCTTTGAGTCTGCCTGGGTCAGATTCCGCTGCATAGCAACCTTGGACGGGCTATTTACCCCTAACTGTCTGTGAGGAGGGCAATGGGACCAAAGGACTAGTAAACATTGCGTGAGCATATGTACTGGTTACTCTGGGCGTTAGTAACCACAAAATTAAGCGTAACTGCACTGCCATCAAATGAAGCAACTCCTAAAAATGCCATTTTCCAGTAAATAATGCTGACAGTCAAAGGGTTAATTCTGATAACATTTTTGAAATGTAAACAACCAAAATTAAGGAACTGAATGCCAACCATTTGTGCTGTTCTGATCACTTGATTCATCTGCAGAATTCTCAGAATCTTCCGATTCAGTTGCTGAAAGAGAAATCATCTAAGATATCTCATTTCACGAAAAATAACCTTGAAAGTATAGCCATTATAAATCAAAAAGGAAACATACTTTCTATTCAAATTTATCTATTTATCTTCTCTATGCTATTCTATGATAACTCCATTAAATTTTTGAATTTGACAAAAAATAAAACCTTCGCGTGTGCATGTGTGTGTGTGTGTGCATGCATGATATACACACTGCAAATATCTCACATTTCTGACTGCTTTATGAACGTACAGACACTATATCTAAAGGCCATTCCACAGCAAATTGTGAAACATCTGTCATGAACAACCACGAAAACAGTACCTGCCAATTAACTACAATTTCCTGTTTTGTAACCAATTCTAAGGTTTTAATATTTCGATCCGATTAATGAAAATTTTAAATATTGCTCACTCCCAGGAATGGCGTCTCCCAGAACACCGCCTTCCATTCGGAACAGTTCAAGCAGCGCCTTTCCATACCAAAGGTAGGAATCAGCACATTCGTCAGCAAGTTCACCAAACTCTCTGGCTCTGAAAGACACTCAAAGATACACTACATCACACCAATGCATCAAAGAACACATTGGTAAAACTGAAATCACAATTTATCCTCAAGGGTTATAATCTTTCAGCATGCTTCTGAAGTCTATTAAACACCACAAGATGAAAATTCCTGACAATTCTAATTTAAAAACTGGCCCTACATAACGTCAAGAAGTTAAATATTCCTTTAGAAGAGTTATTTAGAAATGCAGTTCCACATAAAAAAATTTGAGTAAACCTCTTTCTTTTTTTAACGCATTCAGAACCAATCATTGTTTTACAGCTCGTAGAATATAGGATGTACATATATGTCTCAGGCCCAGCAGGTAGACATTTGGGATGTACTAACATGTCCCGGGTGCTGAACGTGCTGAATAATCAAGTTCACTTTTTCAGTGTAATAAATTTGAAATCGCAACTTAAGCAATCAACTCTACCGTAAAACATTCTGTACTTACAAGATTCGACAAGCATCCTGCAACTGTGTAACAGCCTGACTGATCTCACCGCAGAGAATATTCCGCTTTCCATGTGCAAGTAAATTGACTGCTTCAATTACATCCTTATTAACGTTCCTACAAACGCAACCATACTTACAAACGCAACCATATTTCTCATATTTTGTGTGATAAGGCTTTCACTGCTTGATATCAACTACCGGTAACTTTTCCAGTCATCTTGATCAGTCTTAATTTTGCCTCAATGGCTCGATTTGCCAGAAGATCGGCACTGATCAGTGACGCTATGTTGATCTGAGTTGGCAATTAAAGATATTTACATCCTTGGAATCCCCTCGTCTGCATAGTGCTCTAGATCAATTCCAAGTGAATTACTACCAAGGCGCTATGTGAGTTGAAAATTTCAGTGATTACTTTTTGTTATTGCTAAGTCTGAATTTTTGGCAATACAATAAGGTAATCGTGGGTGGTCGATACCCGCATGTAAATGGGAAGTACCCAGTAATCCGAAAGTAGTCCACTTGTACTGAAAGAAGTCCCAACGATGACTGATCCATAGAGATCTAGAGAGGTGTATTATGCTAACCGACTTCATATAGCACCAATATTTTCACGCAGTGACTATTTTAAGGATCTGTTTGGACTCCACATCATGACGAGCGCGTTGAGCGCGAGCCTATAAGGGGTCGGGGGCAGAGCTCCCAGTGGGGTCCAGGGGCAAGCCCCCTGGGGGGGTCAGGGGCGAAGCCCCTGAAGCTGACAACATTTAGCTGTTAAAATGTGCTATTTTGCCCTCTCAGGAGTCAGCAAATGCAGCCAAAAATATCTGCCATGTAACACAACAGAAGATGTAGACCAAATGTCCATAGTTTTTATCTTCATTATGTAGTAAATGATTAATGTCCATAGTTTTTATCTTAATTATGTACTATGTAGTAAATGATTAATGGCAGCCACTGCCAGCCAGTCTCAATTATGTGCTGCAATAACAACTGCAAGAGGTTAATTGCCACCCTGTCCTGAAGACTCCTGATGCAAGTAAATCTTCTATGTCGGTAGGTTAAGCCGCTAAGGTTTCTCAAAACCTGCGTGCAGTTCGTTTCGGCTGGTCACAGCCAGATGCATCTTCTTGCTCAAAGACAGTTTTTAAACCACTGCTGTTCGGTAACTTTTGGAGTTTCACGATGAGCCTTCTCTACTAGCCACTTCAGTACTGCTGGGCGTGGATCAAAATTGGACAATATTGGCATGTTGACATTGATATACAAGTAATCAACAATGGTTTGTCTATCCAGATTTGCCCGATAAGTTGTCTTCAGTCGGTTATAAGCAGATATGAGGCGCTCACAATCAGCAGCATGCGGCTTGCACACTAATACTCTTGCCAAAGTTTCTGCTAGTGCACTCTGCTCTATAGTGGCCAAGTCGGATTCAAGTCTTGAGCACAATGTTTGAAGCACTTGTCTCGGAGATATATGTTTGTCTTTCATGCCAAGCTGAATATCTGTGTACTGGTCAGCCAATGTAGCTAAATCCAAATCTGGTGAAATTATGCTCCAGACAACTTGAATTTCTTGTGAATTAGCTGTGAAGTTACAGAATGAAGACAGGCTTGTGATGTGGTCAGCCAAGTTGTTGCCAAGATCAAGTCTTGTTGACATATAGTTTTTCAATGACTGAATACTATCGTTTCTAATGGATGAAAAAATATGTTTGTCTGTCACCGAAAAGGTTTGCTTCACTAGTTCGACGACGTTTACTCCACAATTCATGGCCATGCAGACTTTCCAGTCACCCTCCTTGTAAACAGCATCCACAAAGGCTTGTTCCCATCCACCCGGCAATGGCTCCTTAACCAATTTATCTAGTTTCATCAAAAAATGTCTAACTCTGGTTTTATGTCAAAAATTGTTAAGAGGTCACTCTGTAATTTCTTTTGAAAATTTGCCAACAGGAACAGAAGATCAGCCAGAAAGCACATAAGTTTTATATTGTCGTATTTGTCATATTTTGAACTGTGCTGGATCACCAGCCGCACATTTTGAACTAAAGTATGCAGCAAGAGCACGCCACGATACAGCACAGCACCAATCACGGATTCTGAGAACTCTGCCCATCTGACTTCAAAATAAGTTGCAAGTGTTTAATAGTAAATCCATTTGATGCGCAATTTCAGCTCAGCAGTTCGGCGGGCTGATGTATGAAAGTGCGAAGCAATCGATGACAACTGTGTGATCAGGTGTTTAACCTCTGGAACACATTTGCAGACATCTTTGAATGCAAGTGATGATGAATGCACTGCACATACGGACTTGAGCATTGGCTGATGTACCTGAACTGCAGTGTTTAAAGTTTTTAGACAGTAAAAATGATATTTGTGGACTCCCCAATTCTCAGTCTTCGACTCCACATTATTGACTTTGGACTCCACATTTTGGTTGGACTCCACGCTTAAAATAGTCACTGTTTTCACGATATAAGGTCACGTGAATTTAAGAAGATGTTTATTTTTTCAGTTTGGCAAACAGAAAATCTATGATATGTGCTACGATGCGCGGACTGATACACTGGTACTTCGGTTTGTTCGGTTAGAGCGTGGATTTCTGCTTCCTGTTTACATGAGGGTATCGACTATCGACCGCCCACGATTACCCATATGATTACTTGACAAACAAAGAGCAAGTAATTTATCTGAATTGCAACACATCGGACTTGGATTAGATGTGAAACTATGGCCTTCCAGCCACATATGAACCAATACCACTATTTCACTACGGCCCCATTAAACATTTAGGTACACAGCCCAGTCATGATGTGTTAAAGGAACCTCCACAGTATCTCGACATAATTTTGAATTTATTGCACTTGCGAGTTCCATTTACACAGCCAGCAATTCTAGCCCATGAAATTAAATAAAGTATATAACAGCATAAGCACTCAGGCAACCACATTTGCGTCAGCCTCAAATTATTGAAGTCCTGCGTCGATTTTATTCATTATTTCAACAAATAAAAAGTAAATACACGCCGATGCCCGTGGTACTGTTGGTACAGATAGTCGATGCAGAGCTTTTGAGTCATTTCTAAAAATAATACCCAATAAAATAATAATTACTTGACATCGCCAGTGCTCGACGACTCTTCTGACATTTTACAAGTCTGATATTTTCAATAATTATTCAAAAATTCAAAAAAGTCGATTTCAAAATTAAATTTAACACCATAAACATAAACGCTCAACTGCGGTCTATCTAATAACAGGAATTGAAACAACAACTAGCAAGTTGGCGTTGCCGAAGTCTGTCAGACGCTGAGACGCCCTAGCTTCTTTAGTGCTTAACTATCGTTCTGATTATATTAAATAGATTAATAGAATATTAATTGTCGCTAATTGCTTAAGCCTGTTTAATTTACTAATTTTACTTATCTGTTTTACAGATTATATATTCATCTGTCATCATTCGGTCTGGAGTTTCAATTATTATAAGAAGACAGCAGAAATTTTTGCAACAGTATTATTCTGCGTCTTATAAGCTCTTAAAAATTAATTTCCTCTGACATACAAAATGGGTGGTGTTGCATACAGACAGGATAAGGGAGAATTCGACCGCCCACGATTACCCAATTATTCGATTAGAGCGGGGAACTCGAGGTGTGGATATGAGGAAAAACTCGGGGTTCGTCGTCGAATATGGATAATGGACGGTAGGCTAGTCTACAAGGTGATTGAAAACGTTCACATGTAATGGTCATTCATCGTGTAAATGATATATTAATTAACCCCTTAACCGTGTATTTAACTGTAACTCAATGTAAAATGGACGGATATATCCGGGATCCCCCAGTTAAGGGGTTAAGTAAACAAGAAATGGAAAGGAGGGAATCGCCGCTTCTTGGCTATATTTGTCACTACGTTAAAGTGACTGCATGAAGCAGCTTAATCTTGATAACTGATTCTCAACATTAAGTGCCAATTTCTGACGAAATGCTCTAACCTTGGAGTACAAATCGCAGATGAGTGACGTTTCACCTTGCATTCGAATAATAAAATCATTAAAATGCATGAATAGATCTGCTGAAAATGCTAATCGTGGAACCGTCCACGGTCCACTCACTCCACTGGTGAGCAGTGGCGGCTCCACCGGGGGGCAGGGGGCCCGTGCCCCCTATTGAGTGCCTGGCCCACTCAGTGCCCCCCAGTTGGGACTCTATACTTAATGCTACATACATTAAACAACAAATGGTTGGCCCCCATGATTAGAAGTTGCCGCCCCAACGCCCCCCCACTTGCCAAATCTTAGAACCGCCACTGCTGGTGAGCAACACCAGTGGACGGTTCCAGCTGTCTTTTAAGAATATTTCAATCCAATGCCTTCCAATATCAAAAACCGAGACAGGATTTCCCATAGCTAAGCCATCTCACTGAAGTACGGTAATTAAGGGAGGTCTGGAAACTCGGATTCGATTTCCATCAGGAAATCACGAACTTGGCGATGACTGAGTCCGTGAGAATGATGAGATAATGTATAGGCCTATCTATATGGCAGAGTAAGATCGACAGCTGAAAGCTGAAGCAAGTTATAATTAAAGTCTATGTCTCTATGACATAGACGACGAAAAAGAGGTTCCTATAATGAATTTGCGCTTTGCGCATGTTCCTCGTTTCTTGCCGCGGGCCAGATTTCTTGGCAGTAGGGCTGCGCTAACCGAGTAGTTTAGAGTGAAGTCCTTGGCGAGTACTCGAGTACTCGCGTAAAAACGGAAATACATGATTTGCAAACGTTACACGGCTTATTATTTGCCTCGTGGTCCTCATTTAATCAAAGCAGAACATTAGATAATCATATCAATTTTTCGGATATTCAATCGTTTCAAATTTAGTATAATTACAGAACAGATACTATTTTACCGGTACTGATGCAAAAAATGAGGTCTTCACTTTGGCCCACTGTGGACAACATCTTAACTAATCAGGGCATAACGAATAAGAATAATCTAAACAGGACTGATTAATAATTATTTGTAACAAATAACGGTAGGCCAAATTTTAATTAAATTCTTTGGTTATTCTTTATTTATCTATTCTATTCTTTGTTTAGTTATTCTTAGTACTCGACTCCAAAAAAATTACTCGACTCCAAAGTCGAGTTGCGCAGTTACTCGGCGATTGGCAGGCGTCGCCAGCGGGCCGTAGAAAACCCCTGGTCTAGGCTAACTTTAAATTTGTCAGTTATCGATCGTGTCCGATCGTCTTATAGGCCTATAGAATTTGCGCAATCGATTATGGCGTCGCCAGCGCCAGACTGCTTTTTTATATTGAGCATATAGCAAAAACACGAAGGCCTAGGCAAATTTACACACCAAGTGCCCTTCCTGCGGTAACTATACGGTTTGATCGATTGGTATTGAAACTCGATTAAGTCTGTCTGATCAAAGCTCTCGCATTGACTGTCATAAACTACGGCTTTAACCCCTTAACCGTGTATTTAACTGTAACTCAATGCAAAATGGTCGGATATATCCGCGATCCCCAGTTAAGCGGTTAAAGACAATGCCTATAAAAGGGGTATTCGATCGGCTGTTGTAGGCCTAGATGCAGGCGTCACAGGTGCTGTAGAATAGCCAAGTCAGCGCACAAATGAATTCCATTTCGTTTTTAATGACTTGTTTAAGAATATTTAGTAATAGAAATTAAATAGTAGGCCGTAGAAGCTGAACTTGCGCGTAGGCCTAGGGCCCATGCCTATTAGATCTTATCAAGCAATGTCTTCTGTTGGTGCACCGGACAATTGCAAATCGCAAGCCGAAAGGTAGGCTATGTGCGTTACAGCGGCTTTTAGGCCTATGCCTATAGCAATTAAAATTAAGAATAAGAATTTTGGGGACGGAAATTTTGGACTAGGCCTTAATTATATTTTTCTGTTAATAATTTTTTGCTATTTTGCGGGTACGATTCTTGTAGCATTGTTCTGAACTTAGGCCTACTTTTAAATGGTTAATATTGCGCTAAAGGCCCTACAATGTACTTATATTAAGCTTAGGCCCTATATGAATAGGACCCTATTTAGAATAGACACGAACCTACGGCGGCAAATTTTGCCACTTTAAGGAGGCGACACAGCCTATAAGTATGTTGTAAATGAATGAATGCAGTAAAATATACACAGCACTTTTTGCAATTGGTTAACGCAAAATCAATAATTGTTCATTTAGGCCTATAGGCTATTAGGTCCAATAGGTCTATAGTGAAAATAGCATAATTACATAGTGCTCGCATTATCGCATAATCGTATTATTAGGTCTACATCTACATAAATTTTGTGCGCGCGCGCGTGTGTGGGGAGGGGCAACATTAAACATTAAGGTACATTTTGAGATTTTATCACTTTATGAATTTTATCACCGTTATCTTTGAACTCTTGAATTGCATTTGTCACGTGTTGGTCTTTGGATTGCTCTTCAGTGGCGTTTTGAATTTTTGGTTGGGGAGCAAAGGGGTCTGGAGTGTCAGATTCTTACCCACCCACCCCCTTCACAAAAAACTTTCTCACCGCATGCAGGAATCTGGTAGGTTATCAGGTTGGGGCACTGTTGTTTGGGTGTTTTTGAGTTTCAATCGTTTGCATGGTGTTTTTTGATTCAATCGTTTCACACGATCGATCGCGACCGACTATAATCAATCTCAAACCTATCATACGAACCGGAAGTGTGTTTATTGGCGTGGCCACGGCGGGGGGGGTTCCATTCTGGCTGCCTGTGGCTGGGATCGGTCTTGGGATTTGTGCAAAACCGTTGAGAAATCTGTATGGGGGCATGGGTAGGGGTAGGTAGGAGGCTCGAGGATTCCAGGAGAATACGTGAATGTGCACCGGATAGGAGCAGTGTTTATTCTAGGCATTCTCTGGGGAAATTCACCCCCTCCAGTTTGAAATTTCTCCCAATTTTTTTACATTTAGGCAAGTAGTATGACCTCTACAATGTCTGTCCCGCTCAAAAATTTTAACCCCCATGTCTATAGGTGGCTAGAATAGCCACTGGATAGGAGGTATAGAATCTTAAATGTAGAGCCAATTAATACCTGATATATGAGGTATATAGTAAAAGACTTTTTGATTGTTCATTGCCACATTTTTGCCCGAGATCCAGAAAATTATAGGTCTCAATTAATACAATTATATTCGTTATCATCGTCGGACGTTGAATAGGCCCTATATATCTGATTTGCTGCAGAATATTGAACGAGAAATTTAACTTGAACATATTCAATAAAAAAACTTGCGTGGCGTAATTTATGGACGACGCTTTAAGGGTGTCCGAGATTTGACGAAGGCACTATTTTAAGGTGGTTTGTGACAGGGAAATGGATATCATATAAGATGGCAAAAAAATAGCATGTCGTACTTTATGGACGGCCCCTCGCAGTTTGTGAATTCTGCTTAGTATAAATTCCTCACATAATTTTGCAGATGACGTTTCTTATGGCGTAAACGGTTTCAAATTAATTAGCATATAAGAGTACTCAGTGGCGGCTCCACCGGGGGGGGGCAGGGAGGGCCCGTGCCCCCCTATTGACTGCCTGGCCCCCCAGTGGCCCCCCCAGTTGGGACCCTATACTTAATGCTACATACGTTAAACAACAAATGGTTGGCCCCCCATGATTAGAAGTTGCCCCAACGGCCCCCACTTGCCAAATCCTAGAGCCGCCACTGAGAGTACTAGTAATATTCACGTGCCTTCTTTCGTTCTGTTCTATACCGCGGTGCCATATACTTTTGTACAGTGCTTTTTCCGGAAAAAGGTTTGGGCACGAATTTCCTTGCTGCAGGCCGGGCCGTCATCGAAAGAAATTCCAGGCCCCTGGGCAGAACAGTGACGTACGGGCCCCTAAAAAGTTTTGACACTTTTTTTAGTGGTGATGAACGTGTTTTATAGTCATCAAGTGTCAAAAAGTGGCGATCGATGGCCTCTTTTACTCATCAACAAAAACATGTGTGGGACTACATGTGGGAACGCCGTACCTGTACGTTCCCAAACGCATTATATAGGCTATAGTATATAGGCCTATACATATAGCCATTTAGGGTTGCCAACCGTCCTTTATTTCAAAGGACAGTCCTTTAATGCACCTCTGAGTCCTTGTCCTTTATCGCTTTTATAAAGGACCATGGTTTGTCCTTTATTTCAAAAACCAAGTCATGAAACCACACATTTCAATTGAAATTTCTCTTTTTTTGCTTGTCACCCCATTTCAGAAGGGATATGGCCTTTTTTGCTTGACATCGTATTTCAGAAGGGAGATTACCTTCTTTTTTTGCTTGTCATCGCACACCAGAAGAAAGTTAACCCTTTTTCTCCGCACCGGGTGACACCGAGGTTTTTCCGCACCGGGTGTCCTTTATTGCAATTTGTCAAAGTTGGCAATCATATAGCCATTATAATTATATTTAGCCTACAATCTGGCAATAAAAGGCGTGGGAACGCCGTTCCCGTGCGTTCTCACTGAAAAGCCCTGTTTTGTAATAGTTTGATGTCCAAAATTCCAAATGCGAAAAAGAATAGGTTTGCTGCTGTGCTGTTTTTTAAAAAATCACGCGGAAGTATTGTGCTAAATAAACAATTGCTTTCGTGTCCCTAGAGTGTTATTACGTGCACGTACCAAAGTTGTACAACTTTGGCACGTACTAGGTTCTGTGATGAAAATATCTTCGTACGTTTTGAGTTAAATTACATTAGATCGGGTTGTTTTTAATAGTTTTTCAGTATTTTTCGTTCAGTACTTTAAAAAGGATCGTTTGCTGATCGCTATATGTTGCATTCTCTGTCTCGTGGCAACAGTCAGGACAGTTCAGCCTCTGTATCGGATCCTCCCTCGCCGACCCTACACCTCCATCACCGTCACAGCACCATGTCTAACGTCGGTAGGTGTCCTTTGGCCACTGATTCTGTTTTAAACCCGCTCTGTAAAATTTGTAAAATTGTTTTTTCCTTCACTACCATTATCGTAAACTTATATAATCCGATATTCATATAATAATAATAATAATAATAATAATAATAATAATAATAATAATTAATTACTTACTTAGACTTAGATCCTCCCGTTCCCTCTGAAACATTGGGCGACAATAATAATAATAATAATAATAATAATAATAATAATAATAATAATAAGAATGAGATTATTCGCACTCCGTAGGGCGAGAAATAAAATTTCGCCTATTCGCATTCCGTAGGGCGAGAAATAAAATTTTGCCTATTCGCACTCCGTAATGCACTGACCCGAAAATGGCTTATGGGCACTCCGGAGTGCATTTGCTGCACTGTGAACTAGCGCTTTAAAAATGTTCGCAATAATAATGTGCAAACTAAAACTGCTTAATCGCACTCTATAGGGCGTAAAAATCAACTCCGCCTAGTCGCACTCTGAATACAATATGTGATGGTATATTGTCACTGCTTAGTTCGTCGAGACTCTAAAACAGGCTATTGGCACTGCGTAGGATGAGGATTAAACTGTGATGCGACCTTTTTTTGCTAGTCAGACTTTTTTGGGAGCCGAGGTTTTTTTGTTTGTGCGACATTTTTGGGAGTCGAGATTTTTGTTGCTTGTCAGACTTTTATTGGGATTTTTGAGATTTGACATAGGCTACCGTTTTGGGTTTTTTTGCCTGACAGACTACTTTTTTAGTGGGATGACATTTTTCACTTATACACTTCAGTGCGTCATTGTGCTTCACCAATTTTTTTATCCAACTTTTATTTACAACATCGACGCTTTTCGATTTCTTTATTACAAATAATTGATTTGTTTGTTTTTCATAATCAGACAAAACTCCATAGTGTTAGCAAGATATAAAACTGAGTTGTGCCCTAATTCACGTGATAAGGCCACGCCGATGACTGCTGGCGTGGCCACGCCAATAACGGCAGGCGTGGTCATATCACGTGATTCTGGCTCTGATTGGTGGAGTGCGAATAGGCCTAGTTTCGACTCTTCGCACTCCGGAGTGCGAATAGTCACTTTCTAATAATAAACATACTACTACTACTACTACTACTACTACTACTACTACTACTACTACTAATAATAATAATAATAATAACAATAATAACAATAATACTAGAAAGATGCTCGCTCTGGCTCTGCTCGCTAAGTGCAGGAAAATACTAATCCAATACCTATACCTAATACCCAATCATTGAATTCATGCTGAACAACATTTCAATGATCGCCACTCCAGCCAAGCTCTGCGCCACGTAATAATTAGGCCTATACGTTAAAATCACGCAACTGTGACCATTTGTGATGCTGTACACGTATTTTTGTGCTACGTTAAAATGTACCTTGCAACTACCTCAGGCTGCGAACAATTGCTACCAATAGCAAGGACGCCCAGCCCTCTGACGCTGCAATGACTCGACTAAACCGGTTCTACGAACAATTGTTACCAATAGCAACGTGTCGTCTTGAACATCGCCCTATCGGCGGACTAAACGGTCTACCAATGCCCACCAACGCTTCGCGACGTAAGGACTAAACGGTCTAAACCGTCTACCAATAGTCAACCAATCAGAACGCTCGAAGGTAACAGACAAACTGGACAAACAGAGCAAGAATCTTAATATTATAAATGGTTGTTCGGCTGGATACCCTGGATTTTACCAGGATCTTGAATGATTTTGATTTGGTGTCCCATCGGTGAATGCTACTTGCTTTATTTTGTGGCGCTATAGAAGTTCAGGATTAGATTATATTCTATATGTCTTCTGTTGGAGCTATTTCTTGGGCACGCTGATCCATGTAGGTGTAAACAGGCTGGGAAGTCTTTGTGAACACATGTACCCTTATTCATATCAGTAATGCTGTTAAATGCTTGGCTAATCATTCCACATCATAACTACTAACTAGATTGTTCAATCATGTCTTTATTTCTCTTAAAGCACAGTGAAATGATTAAAAAGACAAATTGGGGGCTATTCTAAGTTAACTAGTTTTGGGGCTGAGCAGTCAGAATATATTATGCTATTAGTTATCTGTTATCGGTGTTTGGCTGGATACTCTGTGGATTGAGCAGTCATAAAGGGCATGCCAGTAGAGCTAGGATCAGCACATTGAGAAACTGTTTAGAAGCTGATGACTAAACACAGGGCTACATGGTCGAGAATGATGGTCGACACTCTTGGTCGTAGTTATATTATATACAGGGTAATTATACGGGTAGGGCTGTCAATTTTTCCAAAAATCGGCCCGGTACCCGTCAAGATTTTGAACGGGTACCCGGGTACCCGTTTGGAAATTAGCATAATGTTATTGCAGCAAATCGTGCACAAGCTGCCTATTTCATACAGTATTCAAAGGTACGCTTCCAGTTAGGCCTACTTAATATTAATAATGATCTGTATATGTGCAACATAAACTTATTTTAAATGTTAATACGATTAATCAAAAGTCATTACATAAACTAAACTACAATGAAGCCAAATGCCAACAACAATAAAAAACGTATTTAAAGCAGGCCAAGTTCAAGTATTAGCAGTCAGTCGGCAAAATGTTTTTCCAGCAGATTGTACACCAAACCATGGCGCTACTGTGCTTTCACGGGTATTCCTTCCCACTTTTACTACCCGGGTACCCAGACTGTCTTCGGGTTCCCGGGTACCCGATGACAGCCCTATTTATGGGAGGACGCTGATGGCATTGACCAACTCATTGGTGTTGCTAATGTATTAAGGTCCGAGATCGGAAGACTACAGATGACAGACTTTGATAAGTGATTTGTTGAGCAGACTGATGGGCTCTCATAGCCTCCACCACTCAAGAACAGAGCTGTAGCGCATTTGGCACCCAGGGCAAGATATAGATTTTTCACCCTCAATATAGTTGGAAAACTGGTGATGAACTTTTTTGCTTTTCAGACTTTTCACCACCTTGAGGAGTAAAAAGAGTAAAGTTAGCAGTGATGACCCCTTTTTGCTTGTCATGCATACGTTTAAATTCTTAGTTGTAAAACCCCTGTTGTGAATAAAATCAAGGCATGGATTCTGGCGCACCCTCTCCAAGACGGCGCCCGGGGCAGCTGCCCCCCTCTGCCCCACCGAGTTACGGCTCTGCTCAAGAATCTGTTGCATGACTTTTGGTGGAGCCATAAGTGAGCATACAGATCCATGTGAGAAGTGATCAGAAAGAGTTATGTATGTAGTCTGTAGTTGGAGAAAGTCTTAAGATTAGACTTTGAATCATATTAATTTGCCATGTTAATATCAATTGTCTGTGAACCAAGGATTACTCCAGAGCATGTTTCTAAGTTTCTTGTCCATTACGGTTAATCTTGTGGCTTCCCAACATTTCCTGATGTAAGGAAAATCTTCTAATATGCATTGGACTTTCCCTCACTGTATGTATTTTTGTCAGATATGCAGGTTTAGAAAGATCAATGTTTACAATTTCATTTATTTGAAAGATGACAGAGAGGTAACATGCTGGAGAGGCACACTGATGGAACGGGATTGAGTTCCGCTGGAGCCCTAAGGTTGACTCGACGTTACTCGCTAGAGGGCAATGGTAAAAGTGAGAAGCAGCACTAAGCTGCAAGGTCAAACATGGGTCTAGAGAAAGTAATGGCACCTTCCCCAGGTTAATAGCTTATGCCACCTTTGTTACAGACTGCCTAAACTGGAGATAAGCGCTGGACCCAAACGTTTGAACTCAAGTATGGAACCTACCTTTAAGTGGAATCAACTCTAATGATAATCATCGCTGCGTGCAGTAATTTCAATTTTTTTTTGGAACGCTAAGGTGATTGTCTATGTTTTCTTGCAGGTAATTCTTTCGTTATGAAATATTCCAGCCTTCTGCTGCTGACGCTGCAGAGTGCAACGCTGACCCTCTTCATGCGCTACACCAGAGTTCGACCAGGCGACATGTACATGGCCACGACCGCCGTCATAATGGCCGAAGTATTCAAGATGACGGCGTGCGCCGTGATTATTTTGTTTCAGGAGGGAGGCATCAGGCCGTGGCTGCACCACCTTAATCAGAACATCGTGAAGCAGCCTTTGGACTGCCTCAAGATCTCAGTACCTGCCATCATCTACATGCTGCAGAACAACTTGCTCTATGTGGCACTTTCAAATCTCGAGGCTGCTACCTTTCAGGTGAGCTGGCTTCATTTTGTAATTTTAAAACACTTCTATATGTAGCTCAAATAGGAGGAAATAAAGGAACTGGAAGAACCAGGAAGAAGTCGAATGACAACATCAGAGAAAATTATGAACATGAAAGGAATTTCAATCGCAGAAGGAAGACGATTAACAGAAGGTAGAACTTCTCAGAAACATTTTGTGTCTAGCTATTGCCACTAAAGAGTTGGCAGAGAGCAAGATGATGATGATGATGATGATGATGATGATGATGATGATGATGATGATGATGATGATGATGATGATGATATGTAATGGAAAGGTTAAAGCCTATTGTCTAATTCTATATCTGTCATCCCAGTCTTTTGATAAAGCATTCAGCATTTTGTTTGTAATTAATGTGGGCCACATGCAGCCCGCCAAGCAGTTTTATGTGGCCACCAGCACATTATAAAATCGTACAATATTTTTTAATCTTTTGAATTTTCGATATGCATCATAGTGTACTAATTAATTTTATGTAATTAAGTTGGCAGATGATTCACAGAGGTTTTTGCCTGTGGTTTTTGTTATCTTGCATGTTCATAAATCATTTGTAGTATTTCATTTTTTACTGCAGAGTACAAGCATTCATGGTCTGCCTGGTCTTGTTGCAGCATATAGATAAACTAACTAACTGGCATGTGTGAGGTGTAATTTTGACTGTGGTTTCCTCTTGTATTAGTTCTGGGACAATACTGTTAAGCTGTTACATAGAAAATGCTTACCACCTGGTGTAGAAAGTGATGTGCAGCAGAGAACCAGTATAAAAAATTCTGGTAAACCTTGATTGATGTGATGTGTCTGATAGTTTTGTGAGGGTGTAGGTGTTTGAACAGCACATTTCATGTCTGGCGACAACTTTAAATACATCTTTTGACTTGCCTCCATGATAAATTTGGGTACCATTTGAGGTATGCCACGCAGATAAGGAGAAGGTTGAGGTGTGTTTAATGAACTGAATTTATTTCTACAAAAGCACAGTGGCGGAGCTGAGCTCTGATGACAGATCAATTTTGATCAAGTTGTAAAAAAATATGTTTTTAGTATTAACGCATTTTGGTAGCGAATGAGTATTGATATTGGATTGGATATGATATGGTATCATTTGAGTAAAGTTGTTAAGACCGCTGGTTTTGAAGGACCGGTTAACCGTTCAAAAAAGACTGGTTAACGGTTAATCGCTCATTAGTGGCAGTCTGGTGTAGTGCCAACATCAAAGGGCTTTGATGCTGCTGGCGTCCCTGCGGCTACATCAAAGCGCTTTGATGTTTTCAAATTGAAATTACGGTTAACCGGTCAAAGTTAAATGGACCGGTCCTTGCTCTTAGGACCGGTTAACCATTAACAACCTTATATTTGAGTACTTGATTTGTTGGAACTATTTTACGAGTTTTATTCTGTTTAATTCTGTTTAATTATTCTGTTTTATTCTGTTTAAATGTCTTTTGAGTACCACATTAAACTATTTAAAATATTTTTGTGGAATTGTTCGATTATAAAGAATAATATTATTATTTTAATAGTATTATTATTAATTAATTATAAATTAATTTATATTTTGTGAAATGCTTTCAGGTGACATATCAGTTGAAGATTTTAACAACAGCTCTGTTTAGCGTGTCGATGCTCCGGAAGAAGCTGAGTGTCATGCAGTGGGTTTCACTCGTGTGCCTATTCGTTGGGGTTGGGCTGGTACAGCTTCAGCCGAGCACCAAGAGCGCATCGGAGCAGGGTACTACGGAGCAGAATTCCTTCCTAGGCCTCGTATCTGTCATCATCGCCAGTCTTATGTCGGGCTTTGCTGGGATCTATTTCGAAAAGTTACTCAAAAACACTCCGCAGTCGCTCTACCTTCGAAACGTCCAGCTCGGCTTCATAGGCGTCGTGTTCGGTCTGATAACGATGTACTTGAACGACGGGCGTGAGATTGCCGAGAAGGGTTTCTTCTACGGATACGACTTTGTTGTTTGGGTCGTGATCTTTCTTCAGTCGTTCGGAGGAATACTTGTTGCCGTCGTCGTCAAGTATGCGGACAACATCTTGAAGGGTTTTGCGACGTCTGCTGCGATTGTTGTCGCTTGCATTGCATCAATATACCTATTTGACTTCCATCTAACGTTACAGTTCACAATGGGCACTTCTCTGGTTATTCTGGCCGTGTACATGTACAGCAAGTTTGTACCAGTTATAGCGACAAAGAAACCTGTTCTTTCGGCATAGTTGAAAGGGTTGTTGCCAAACAGTTTTAAAATGAGCCTCTGTAGTAGTGGGTATGCACTGTAGTAGGTGTGTGTGTGTGGGTTTAGCTGGTTAATGCTTTTTCATATGAAATGTCCTTTTAGTGCATCCAATGTGCATTGTTATATATCTGAATCAGATTCTCGTTATGTATTTTGGTCCTTGAGAGATTTACAGAAATTGAATTTTGCTTTAGCGTGCTAAAGTGAATCACTGGTGAGGTCTTTTGTGTTAAGGATTCGGCTGTACTGGATAGTAATTGAATCAGTTTCCATGCTTGAAGTTAAATTGTTAATTATTTTTTTCTGTTAAATTGTTTTACTCAGTTTTCATTCACATCTATTTAAAAATTTATTTCGTGTGACTAAATTGGGGAAATGTTGATACTAATCATGCAATTGTATATTTGGACGCTTTGATGTACGGTATTATTTTGAAGAAAAAAAATTGCGGAATGACATCTAAAATGATTCAACATGTCATTTACTGACTGTACTGGATTGGTAAATCTCTTGACTGCTTTCTTAAATATCTGAATTTTTAACCTATATACTTGTGCAGTTACCATTGAGCATTTTGCTCTTCTTTGAGTCAAGAAGGCTTTTTCTCTTAAATACTGTTTTCTGGGATCAGGGTTGACTGTGTAACGAAGTCCTTCATTGGATGGTATAATACAGTAGAACTTCAATATAGAAGACTTGGTTATGACATATACTTGATTATTACATACTGCATGTACAATCCCGTGTGATGTGCTGCTGCATTGGATGGTATTTGATATAATGTACCTTGTAAATTCTTCCTCAGATGTCATGTATTTCTACGTTGACAACTATGGACTTCCATTTCTCTCTGATGTTCGTTGATTGTTTCATTTCTAGTTCTGTAGTTACGTCCTTTACATCAGTCAGTAAACAACTGATATACGTCATTCTTTGTCTTCCTCTTGATCTTTTACCTTCAACTTTTCCAGTAGTTACCAGGTTTTCTATTCCTTTCTTCCTCATTATTTGTCCAAAAAAATTGAAGTTGTCTTTTACATATTGTAGATAGCAATTTTTTTCATGTGCCAGCCATTTCGAGTACTAATTCATTCGTTTTCTTTTCAGTCCAAGATATTTTCAAAATTTTTCTTAAGAACCACATTTCTGCAGCTTCAAGCTTGCTTTTTCTTCATGACTTTAGAGATAGTCCAAGTTTCTGTCCTTATAACATGACTGGCCAAACATAGCATTCCAGAACCCTAATCTTTCTTTTCATTGCTAAATGTCTCTATGTTAGTATGTGTTTTAGAGTTGCAAAGGTTGTTTTAGTCATTCCTATTTTTGCTTTTATGTCTGATTCAATTCTAGCATCACTGGAGAACCAATTCCCAGCTATTTTAATGTTGTGACATTTAATTTTCTCTCCATTATGTTGATTTCACAGTTGGGAATGTCTTTCATCTTGGATATAACTATGCAGAATGTTTTATTGTTCACTCTTGGTCCTTTCTTCTTGCTTTCTCTGTTTTCTTGATCAGGCAGTTCCTGCAATTTTTGCTGTGAATCTGATATCAGCGCTGCATCATCTGCAAATCTTAGGTTATTAATGTTCTGTCCACCTACTCTGACTCCTTCTAAGTCCTATTTGTTTTCCATGATTTCTTCTCCATATGCATTGAAAAATTCTGGAGTTAATCCACTTCCATGTCTGCCTGCCACCTTTTATTATTTGAATCCATTTTCCAGTACCTTGGATATAACATACTAAATTTTACAGACCCACCAGGTACGTTATAGGGTAGTTCTGTATGCAATGCGGTTAGTGTTATGTAATGTAGCTGAATATTTGTATAGCTGTACAGCTCCTCTTCTGAAGAATCAGTCAGAAATGCTTCCACTGCAGTTACTGCATGTCGATAAAGAGAAGAGTTTTAAGTTGTTTCAAAAAGAGGGCCTTAATGGTTTCTGGAGCATTGACAGACTATCCAAGTGGACGTAGCAATACATAAACATTCTGTGATTTAGATGTTGTGTTTGTCATGTACATGTACTGTATTGCACAGTTCCATATACCTATAGGGGTATCCAGTGTTTACCAACAAAGTCCGGTTGGTCCGCCCACTGGTGGGCAGAAACCATAGAAACCATTGTCGTCTATTAATAGACGCCAATGGCAGAAGCAGATTTCTAGCTGGTGGGCATAGATCAGTGACCATAGAGATTGTTCTGGATACTTTTATTGACCTATGTTGTTCCATTATTGGTGAATAGCAGTCCTGTCATGTGTAGAATTTTTTAGGGAGATTTTGTGAACCTTCAAAATAAACCAGGTTGCTTTCAAGCATGCTGCGGTGTCAAAGTGATCTTGCCGGACGAAATATGAAGACATTTAGGTTATGTTTGCCTTTTTATCAAGAAACCTTAATGAAATAGCAAGATTGAGTTGTACATATTGATAATATTGAGATGCACCATGCTAAAGCTTTTGTGCCATTATTGTGAATAAAGTCAAGATAGCAGGATGGTGGTGGTAAATAGTGATGGTGGTAGAGGTATTGGTAGTTAATAACAACAGCTATGGATGAACATTATGGTAAGAATAATGTTCATTTAACATTACTGGTACTTGTATTGGGAAATGTAATGAGTGAGGACAATTTATTGCACTGCTTATTTTATGTTCTAGCATTAGCATGCCAGATTATTGTGTATTAAAAACTCACATTTCTTGTGAGTTTTAGATTGTATTTAGAAATTTTTGTGATCTGAAAAGTTTCATCTTACACGTGCGACATCAGTTTTTGTCCCATTCTGTACATTTAACATATATGTGCTATTTGGAACATAATGAAACAAGTGAACATTGTTTTTGTTTACATAGATTGTAAATTTCAACGGTGATGTTTGAAGTATTGACCGAGTGGCAACTTTTGAATAATTTATATTTTGCCTCTATGGTCTATCTAACTTTTATTAAAGTCTATCTACCTATTCCTTAAGTTATCAAAAGTATCAAATGTTAACTGTTATTTAGTTAGTATAAGCAGGTATTTTGTATAATTGAAATAGAAAATTCATTCATTTTGCAGTTTGTATTGTGTTAGATGTGTTGCCACACATTAGATAATTTTCTTGTGCATTTGTTCTGCTGATTTTTTTGCTGTGTTGTTAAATTTCTGCAACATTTTGAAATCCATTTTTGCAAAAACTGAAATTGTTGTTTGTGATTAGGTGTTGAATCATTTTGAAGTAATAATATTTATTTCGACAATTTTATGTTAAATAATAGTAAATTCTTAAAAGACTTTTTCAGTCACTTGCATGATTATTAAGAATTATGATGTGTGTAGAATTAATTTAGTTAAATTTTCACTGTATTTTGATGTTATTTTAACTTTAAGTTGATCTTTCCAAAATGTTGCAGTTTTTATAGTTTGGACCTCAGTTGGTATTTGTCTATTAAGCTGTTAGAAATCCTGGCAAATTCTCTGCATTCATTCAGTTGTTTGCAAATTAAAACATGAATTTTGTAGTTTCTGTGTTTTTCTTGACAATCAAAGATATCTCTGATATTCACTGCATCTGAGATATACAGTTGTTTGACTCATATTAAGATATACTCATACAAGAGCACTGATTATCTTGACTGTGAACACTAATAGGAATCTCTGGACGAATTTTGCTCATCGAATGTTTTACTGTATATCATTCTGCTTTCGTTTAAGTGATCTGGTTGAAATTTGAGTCCCATACCAGGTTTTCCGTAATGGCTACAATGAAGTAAGAGTTGGTTTCTTCACTGATGCATGGCTTCATATGCTGATAGTTATAACTTTTATAATTGAATGAAGATTGGTAGCTCTTTATTGACAAATCTCACTTAGGTATGATGTGTGTTATGTTCAAACATTGGCAGATATCAGAGGAATTGCCAAATGCAGTTAAACTTAGTCAATAATAAAAATAATATTTATTATTATGCACTTGTAAATCACCAGTTTTCATACTCACTGGTATCTATCTGACGTGGTGCCTAATATATATCAATATAACACTTAGGGGTTTTTTCAGTTGGTTTGCTTTAAGTGGATTTGACTATAACAGAAGTCAATTATAAGACATCATTGGTGCCTATGGATCAAGGATGGTATTGGGAGTGGTTTTATAGTATGAATAGTATCATGAAGTTGATTTTAGTACACAGCATTCAAAATTTTTTCATTACCGTAACAGTCAGTGTTGATACATGATCTAAACCATACTTTTTCAGCACAGTAACTCAAGTATGCATACAGTTTAAATGATGTATTTAATGAATGGGAATAATGCTTTTCTTGAAGTTTCTAACATTTGTTTGTTAGAGTTATCATTATCCCATTTCTGATATATATTTATTAAGAATTATTTACTTTTGAGAATTCAAAACTTTGTTTTGATGTGAGCTGTTTTTACTTGTGTGTATAGATTTTTGGAGATTCAAATTTTGTTTTATTTGTTTTCAAGGCATTCAGTAGAGATGGAAGTTTCAACTCTTACTAGAGATCTGCAAATTTTTGTGTTTTGTGTAAATAGTTATGCAACAATTCTGCCCTTGAGCTCCTGTTCTGTTACTTGTAGGTAATAGTGTTTGGACTATTTTGTGAATATTGTTTAAACAATTGAAACATATGATCTTGCAGGCATATTTTATGATTTTATTAATTCATTAGTGGACAATTGAAGGAAAATTGGTTTAGTTTATCAACTGCCTTTATGATGATCTTTGTTAAACTGTTTTTAAAGGATATAAAATTGCTTTAAAGCCAGAAAATTAATTTGGATTTGATAGTTTTTAAGACTATACTTAGAACTGTATTCCGAATTGATATCGTCGTGTTGTTTGGTTATGACAAGGCCACGGTATCTTGTAGCAAGAAACTTTTAAGGACTCAGCACCGGATTTCTTCACGGCAGCAAGTTCTTTATCATCATCCAAGTGGATTTTTAACCGTCACTGACATATCAGCGCTGTCAGAACGCTTTTGATTTTGGTTTTTAACTATGCTACAGTGCTATATAATTATATTGTCCTGTTACAATGCAATTTTAAGATTAAACAAAGCTGACCATTGTATCTCAGTGAAATCCCATCTCAGCCTGGCAGTGTACTAATTTTATAATTTTGTTTGAGGTTTCAAGATACTTTATTTGAGTAACACATTGTATTTAGAGATTTTGCTGAAAGTTTATTGCTTTCAGAATATTATGTGACAGGGAGACATTGTTCTTAGGATGTGGGAAGCAGTTAAAATCAGTTAATTACTTGGGTGATAGCTTTTAGCTAGGATTTCATAGAACCATAGAAATCAACTATCATATCTACAATCATGTCTCTGACTAGATTATTACTTTGGTACAGTATGAGCCTAAAATTTATTGTCTTCTGTTTTGTCCAATTCGTTTAGTTATTTTTTTTGTTTAAATGGGGCCAGAAGTTATGCTGCTTAGTTTTGTGGCTTTGTTCTGTGTTTTTTAATGTTGTCCTGGTAGGATGGGGGAAGCAGATAAAATTGGTTAATTACTTGTCTTCTGTTCTGTCCAGTTCATTTTGTTATTTAAAATTATTGAAACTATTTTCGACTGTGCTATCACCGGATTTTATGAACACTGGATTCTTTTTGATATGCATTTATATTCTCTTCTCTGGATTTTAAAAAAGTATTTGGCCATCTTAGAATCAACCTTCTGGTACTGGTACTTGCCAGGTCTCAGCTGTGATCCAGTCTCTCATTTTTTTGCTATTCCACCATGCCTATCCTCCGTAAACTGTCATTTATTTGTTATAGGACCTGAGCGGTATTTGAGAATGAGAGACTAGTGGAGGAAATAATCATATGAAGGGGAAAGAATCTTTAATTGTGTCATTGTTCTAAATACAGTAAGTTAGTTAAATAGGTTGGTGACCGCTTTAAACTCCCCCCTCCACTCTTGCTCTGTGTAGGGTTGACCAGTGGGTAGGGAGTCAGTGAGCAGGAATTCTCCGTGTCACTAAAAGTGCCACACTGCAGAGGACTGAATATTTGGCTTCATCTGATTCATTTGCAGACTGAATTTCAGGAGTGTTTGTGTGCTTGGTCAGTGATTAGCAAACTGAACTCCCATTCATGAGCTCTAGGGTTCAACCTTTAATGACGAACTTTCCACTGTATATACTATATGCCCCTATATCACTCGTCTAGTGAGTGTGAACAAGTACCGAGTACATGAAATAACTACTACTCAATGGAAGGAAGTGAAGAAGAAGGAAATGAAGATGGTAAAGAAATGGCTGGAAACCAACCCATTCATGGAAGAACGGAATCTTTGGTTTTCCTAAGGACTTTGGGCTATTTCAGGAGCTGTTAGCTGGTTGATTGAAATAGGTCTGCTGGAATTAATGATTACCGGTAGATGCTTGGAAATGATTGCTAGCAGTCCAGTCGACCTACTCGATCTTCCTTCTCATGTCACTCTCATTCGTCCTCTCAATCAATCATCTCTCAAGATATGCAACCGTACTTTTCATATGCTGAAAATTCCTGAAATGCACCAGAACGTTGGAACTCAATTCAGCAGCATCCCTCTGCTGTCTACACCATAGTGAAACAACAAATTCTGAGTCACAATTTTCTTCACTTCTTGCAATATCTCCTCAAGTTTTAGCAGAGTCGGCGTGTGGGGCCCGCAAAGCCTGCACCCGCAGGGGGCCCCGCCGGCCTCGGATGTTTAAGAGTTTTCATTTTTCTTATTCTTAAGTAGTACTTGTTTTGTTTTTTTGCAGGCCATTCAGGCCATTTGAAGAGGCAAAATTTATACAGATGACCTTTTTGCTCGTTACAACTTTCAAGACATTTCAAAAACCTTTTGTTTTGTTGCATTTGAATAGGCAACATATACAAAATTAAAGACATTTCAAAAACGTTGGACCCCAGGAAGTCACGCGCCGGCTCTGAGTTTTAGTTTTCTTTCTAAACTCGACGCATTTCTCTTCAAAAAATCATTTCCTCCATATCTGTAACTTCCCAACGACAATGACCTTTGCTATAGCTACTTCCAATGAATTATAATAATAATAATAAAATAATAATAATTATGCACTTCTTAGCACCATTTCTAATAAGATTCGATGGTACTTCAAATCCATCCGCAAAAGACCAGGTCATTCCAGAGATCAGTCAGAGGGAAACGGCATTAAGACAGACTATGGAGGAAAATGCTAGTTGAAGAGATGTGTTTTAAGCCTAGATCTGAAAATGCTCAGTTTATTGGAAGATCTGACAACCAGAGGGAGAGAGTTCCAGATTTTTTAGAAAAAGCAATTTCAGTGTTTGTTCTAGGTACATTTAACAATGAATCAGCAAATCTTGTTGAATGATAATGTTTTGGATGGTTTATTAGATTTTAAATATGGCCAGACTGCAGAATTTTAAAAACAAGGACACCAGTCTTAAAAACAATTCTTTGTTCTACTGGCAGCCAGTGTAACTTTTGAAGGACAGGTCTAATGTGATCACGTTTGCGAGTTTTTGTAATAATAGGCTACTTCATACTAAGATTAAGCGTCTAGGAATAAGGAGCTTCTGCGGTGCTATTTTTAAAGCCATGTAGAAATTCACGAGATTCTACTATCTTGCTTACTTACTTAAACGAGCGCTATCATAGAAATCTATTTGTAATATAGCGCTGCATAAACCGCACAGTCCGCACTCCACTGTTTTGTAGCCGCGTGTGCAACGAAAATAGTGGACTTATTACTGGTCACGTTAAAGTTTAGACATTGAGTGAGAAATACATTTGAAGTTTTAATTTTTGAAACACTTATTTTACAAAAACTGAAATCTTAATTATCTTCTTCTGAGTCTGATGCGGAAAGGCTAAACCTAAAATCTAATCGTGTGTTGTATATCATCTTGAGATACTCGTTCTCTTTGGATAGTAAATATTCGATTTTAAAGTTTTTTGTGCAGATATATGAAATTCGAGGGGTTGACATAGGAAATTTTGTGTTTGATGTGACTGGATTTATTTTGCATAGAATTACCTTTTGTGTAAGTGTCTTCAGACGAAAATCTAAGAAGGGGTACGAGGTTATGTTCGAGTCTATTTCATGGTGTGCTGCATCTTTCGTCCTCGGGATGTTTCCCAGCGTGGACTATTGGTTTCTTCATTGTGACGATGAGCCATCCTAAGCCAAGGTTCAATTGGCTTTTACCCCATCCAGGGTGTGAGATGAGTGGGGTGGTTTGCCGTTGCCTTCCCAGCAGTTTAGCTTTATTATTTAGACAGTTTGGGGTGAACAACTTGTCCAAAGTTGGCTATGGTAAAATTCGAACCTTCTACTCTCTGATCGCTTGACAAGAAGAATAGTAACATTCGAAGAAATGATTCAGTGGATGAAACGTCTTTACTGAGGCGAAACATCCTTGGGTCATAAGACCATTTGCCCCTTTCCCATGGCTCAGATCAAGGGAGACTGCCCAGGGCCGGATTAAGGTCTGAATGGGCCTGGGGCTGAAAAAAGGCCGTCGCCTATACTGAAAATCTCTGACAAGCAAAAAAAGGTTATCTCCCTTCCAAATCGTGCTGACAAGCAAAAAAAAGATTATCTCGAAAATTGGTGGGCCTATTTTCATGATGGGCCAGGGGGCTACAGCCCCTGCCTTAATATGGCCCTGAGACTGCCACTCACTATGTTGCCACTTAGTCACCATGTCTCTCAGCTACATATGATTAAGCACAGGTTTGAAATTAGTTTATTCATTGCAAAACAGGCAGAAATATTTTTGCACATGAAATGCATAAGAGGTATATGAATGATTTTGACATGGTTCTAGGTTTTGTAAGACCTTAACATATTTTGTTTGATCATTTCTTCTCAAAATTTTATCATTCTTAATGTTTAGAAGGTGGGCTTTACTGTTAATATGATTGACAATGAAGACTTAAATGTCTTTGTTAATTGTTCTTATATAGATTTGAAAATGAAAGCACTCATCCTAGTTGGTGGTTATGGAACACGACTCAGGCCATTGACTCTCACACGACCAAAGCCTTTGATAGAATTTGCCAATAAACCGATGCTGATGCATCAGATTGAAGCACTTGTTGATGTGAGAATCGCATATCCTACATGATTTTTTGATGGTTTACATTATTTTGTTCGTTTTATGCATTATTGGAAATGTTTCACGACAGTACAGTGGATCCCACTTAATCGCATACCACTTGATTGCACAACCCGCATAATCGCATAACAACATAAAACCCGAACCAGTGTTTTGTGCGTACAATTAATTATCAAACGTCCCGGCTATTCGCATAGCCCAGATAATCGCATAAGCAAGGCTTGCACGGCACCTATGCAATTAAGCGGGTTTCACTGTACTTCTATTATTTGTATGCAGAAGAAATTTATTATGATTTTGCTGACTTGCCATTTATATTTTAAAGTGTTTGAATTTTTTGAATACCATTTGCCAAATTGTTTAAGCATTTGCCATTCATTTGAGCATGCACTTTGTCATTACATTTGAGTTAGATGTATGTTGTACAGGATATGAATTAATTTTCTTAGGCTGGTGTTAAGCATATCATCTTAGCTGTCAGCTACAATGCAGAAATGTTAATGAAAGAGCTGAAGGCAGAAGAAGATCGAGTAAGTTGAAGGCTTAAATTACATTAAAGAATCTGTAGTCTTTGCAATTTTTCTTCATTATATTTTTTAATAAGCAATAATTTTCAAAAGCTTATTTGTGAACTCTTATTAATGTTAATAGGTAGCATTTCAAATTTAATTAAAATTAAAACTAATTTGATTAAGTTCTTTACTTTTTGATTTTTCTTATGACTGGGATATTGGTTAAAACCATAAACCCCTTAAATTGACAGGACTGACAGCGGCCATGCTTGAGTTTGTGAACTTGTGTTCATTGAGTTGTTAACCTCTTAACTGGGCAACTATTTGTAACTCAATGTAAAATGGACGAGTGTTACTCGGGGCACCCAGTTAAGGGGTTAACATCGTAGCATTAATTAAATGCTGCAACTGGAGTTCTCACAGTGACACAGCTATGAAATTTTGTAGTCACACTCAGAAATGAACTCTCTATGCATTTCAAGTAACTGGAAGTTGATGAGGTCTTTACTTATTTAACTAACGATTTAACAAATTTGCTTGGTGATACAGCTATGTTAAATTGCAGTTACAGCATTTAATTGATGCTATGGTATTAACAACTCGGTATCACCAAGCAAATACTACTGTTGAAAACAATGATGTTCAAAAGGCACAAAAATTGCGACCCTCTGCATGTTGATCAATATTTATAAAGGGCCACTTGTAGCAAAAGGTTGGCCACCCCTGACATCCAGACATCTGAATGGATTGGATTTAGGTTTGATGATGGTTGGAGTGACATAATCAATCATTCCTTTCATGTACATTCAGAATTTTTAGTATCAAAGTTGTTATCATGTGCTGAAACAGAAGGGATCTGTGTAGGACATGACATTTTTAAGTTGACAATTCTTATTTTAAAATTTGAAATGCACATTGCAACTTGCTGATTTAAAAAAGAAAGAAAATTGTAGCTATATCAGTTAATTTATTGGTTATCTGTTTAGCTGAATCTGTTTTGTTGTTTCAGCTCAGTATAAAAATTACAATGTCTCATGAAAAGGATCCTCTTGGAACTGGTGAGCTTGGTGATATACATTTTTTGAAGTTGTTTGGAATTGCTGCAATGTGTGGCTTGTATGCATGTCAGTGATGTGATGTATATAGCATTGTGAAATGGCCAAGTCTGACCAATGTATTTTGTATTGTTGGGTTGATTTTAGGAGATGTGAGTGAAGGATCTGTGGCATACACTTTCAGAATTTCTTTAGAATTTTTATCATATCAATGCCTTTTTATTTTTAGCAATTTTATAATTTGCTGGTTGTGTACAAAATTTATGAACTTTGTAGTTTGTATTCCAAATGCAGTGTGTGAATTTTTCCAGTCTAAGGCATTGAAAGACAAAAGAAGTAGAATCACTTTTGAAAAAAATGCTCATGTAACAGAATAAATACAGTAATCAATAATGAAAATCAAAATATTGCTATGCATTGGTAATGACTTCATGTTCACTGCTATTATTATATTATTGCTGGTTCATAAATGCTTATTGATATTTCTATTTTGAATCTATCTGTTTCATTCTTATAGATTTTCAGACATTTACAGAGACAATTTAAAATTTTGACTAGGCTGGCCTTGCAGACATTTATAGCACTACACATCTGAGCAGTTATGATTAGGATTTCTAGTTCGAATTCTAGGACGTTTAATCTCCAGAAGATTCATCTCTGGACTTTTCATCGTGGACTATTCATATCAAGGACTATTCACATCCAAACCTCTCGTTAACAGGGCTTTTCATCTCCAGGCTAATCATCTTTGGACTATTCTTCTAGAAATTAATGAAAGTATAGAATAAGAGGTCAGTATGGGACCATCCATATATTGCATGATCCAAAAAATATTTTCAGACCCCCACACCTGTAGCACCCCATACATTTTTTGGGTCCCTCCCTATGCGTACATACATATCAAATTAGCTACCCCATTTGAAAAATAAATTTTTAGATATAGTCACAAGGCGTACCATGGGCTGAAGCCGTCGTAGCTAAGAAAAGCAAGAAATGTGTTTTCACGAGAGCATGTGTGTGAACAATTCTTGTGATCAATTTCCCTGGAGGTGATTAGGCTGGAGATGAAAAGTCTTGTTAACGAAATGCCTAGAGGGGAATAGTCCTTGATGTAAATAGTCCGCGATAAAAATCTCAGAGATAAACATTCCAGAGATGAAAAGTCCATATTCCAAATCAAGGCACTTGACACAATCTATAACGAAGAATACGTAGTAAAGAACTAAATCATTCTTAATATTGCCCAATAATGGTAGCAAAATTGGCAAACTTGTGTCAAATTGATGAAAAAATATCCTGGCAAGAATAGTTTTGCCAATAAAAGATATCTGAGCATTGACATCAAAGGGGTAAAGTTTAGCCTGAATCTTGATAAAAAACATTTGCATTGCAAATACTCACCAGCAATATGTATATGATTGCATCAGTGTTGCTGCACTATACTTTATGTCACTGGCTGTGTGCATATTATGTTAATGCTTTTGTTATAGTGTATGCGTGTGTGTGTTCGCCTGCTCACGCGCGTGCGTACGTGTGTATATGTGTAAAAGCCTAAGAAATATTTTTATTACATAATGTGTATTGTAATCAGATGTTGCTTGTTGTAATTGTCTTGCAGCTGGTCCGTTGGCTTTGGCAAAGGAAGTTCTTTGCCAGGATGAAGAACCTTTCTTTGTCTTGAACAGTGATGTTATCTGTGATTTTCCATTCAAAAGTATGATTGCATTCCACAGGAATCATGGAAAGGAGGGAACCATTGTGGTAAGTTCTTCTGTTGGCTTCAAGGACTTTGTTAAAATTCTTTTGTTATTGTAATAATCTGTTTGCTGAGTTTGTCATTTCAATGTGAATTAGACCTACATGATTTTGATGTGACTTAGGTATGTACGGGTTGTACTACGTGCTGTGTCTTATTGATATTTGACAGATTTTAGGCATAATGTCAATTTATTGACCACAGTATTGGTTAAATGACAGCAGCACTTGTCTGCAGACTGTATTCTTTTCTCTTGTGATGGATACAGGAGTGCATGGTGGAGTAATGGTAGGATTATTGGGATGCAACCGGAGGGTGTAATAATAATAATAATAATAATAATAATAATAATAATAACAGTTCTTCTTCTTTATTATTGTTCTTATTATTATTATTATTATTATTATTATTATTATTATTATTATTATTATTATTAAGACAACTTTTATAGCACTGTGGGCATGACAAAGCCAAAGTCTAGGGCACTTTAACAGATGAATGAGCTATTGATCAAATGAGTCTAGATTCTTCCAGAATGATGCAATAGAGTTAAGGTAGCAGGTTCAAATCTTACCCTAGCCACTGCGTAGCAACCTTAGGAATTAATAATATAATATATTCATTTACGATCCACGTTATTTGTAGGTGACAAAAGTTTCCGAACCTTCCAAGTATGGTGTGGTTGTGTACAGCCCTGAAAACGGTCAGATTGACCGATTCGTAGAGAAACCTCAAGAGTACGTAGGAAACAAGATCAATGCCGGAATGTACATTTTCAATCCTTCCATTCTCAGTCGCATACAGCTCAGACCAACGTCTATTGAAAAGGAGATCTTTCCAGCAATGGCTTCAAGTGGGAACCTCTATGCCATGGAACTTTCTGGTAATAATTTTGATGGATTTCTTGGTGGTTATTGTTGTTGTTGGTGGTGGTGGTGGTGGTGGTGCATTTATATTTCAATTGAGTTATTATTGATTAAATGGCTAAACAAGGCTAAACATTTGATATGGGGGCATGGATTTGTTACAATAACTAGTGAAATTAACTATGATTTAACCCTTTGGACAAAGCCTCCATAGTGATTGGGCTATATATGCCTAAAGGGTTAGTAATTATTTTGTTTCATTTTCTTTCAATTTAACTCAAGTCAGGTTACAGCAGATTAGACATAGTGAAGTGATTTTAAAAGTTCTATGTAGTACGGAGTTTCAAATCTCTCAAATAATTCTTTTTATTTGCTGTTTGAGTTTAACTGTAGCAGGACAGCTTAAAAGCATTTTAACTCTTAAACCAACTAATGCTTCATAACTACTTTGCAATATATTGACAAATCGCCCATAAAACATTCAAATACAGCATGAATTCAATTCTGAAATCTTAAGCAGGCAGTCTGGTATTTTAGTCTGGGGACGTT
Source organism: Metaphire vulgaris (assembly GCA_018105865.1). Classification (NCBI taxonomy): domain Eukaryota; kingdom Metazoa; phylum Annelida; class Clitellata; order Crassiclitellata; family Megascolecidae; genus Metaphire; species Metaphire vulgaris. Next base: position 6,408,301 of record CM030864.1, on the reverse strand, counting down.
CCTTTGAAAACGTTACAAGACATCAGTCAAAATAACATCATAATATTATTTGGAACATCCGTTGCATTGGTGTAATTTATTGCATTAAATCGTCTTGCTCAGCTGAAACAAAACCGCCCAGAACATGAGCCAGAAACTTTACACTTTACCATCCCTACCTAAGACTTCTGGCAGTTTAAGGGTTAACAAGGAGCACTATAGATGCTGTAAAGTGCTCTTGATTTTAACCTTCTGTCATGCTTACTGCACTATATAAGTTGTCAGTTATAAATAAATAAATATAGAACTCGGAATATGCATAGCACTCTAAACATGACAACCTCTATCTAGCTAACTATCAATTTCACTACATGGGAATGGATATAGCATTGGAGGACATCCTTGATTTGCATAATAAATTGACTGATAGTTACACTCTACAACTGTTCTACGCTTCTACTATATAATTATAAAAAGGGCCATTTTGTACAGAATAGACTTCCTTCATCCTCATGCTAACAACTAATGACTACTAACTAGAATACTGCTTCACAGTGCCTCTGATTACGCTCTGTTAACCCCTTAATTACGGTTCTGTTAATGAACACTGTTCAGGGGTTTTGTAACCGCAAGAAAGTTCATTACATTGCACATTCAGTTTTGAGTTTCAGATTTATTCCCCAGTTATGTTGTTTTATTTAGCTCATTTTGTTATACATTGCACATCAATTTATTGGGGATGTTATGTTGTTTATTTAGCTCATTTATGTTATATTGGACATCAAGCTTCTTTTGTGATTTTTTTCTTTGCAGGCTTTTGGACAGAATGTAATGTCATATTGCATTTCAAGCTTCTTTTGTGATTTTTTTCTTTGCAGGATTTTGGATGGATGTGGGTCAGCCGAAGGACTTTCTAACTGGAATGTGTTTATACCTCAACGACGTAAAGCATAAAACACCAGAGAGGCTTTATAAGGGTGAAGCTGCTGTGGGAAATGTTCTTGTAGTAAGTCTTTCTGCTGTGGATTTCAGTATTCTTATTCAAATAATGGTCTTCCTAATGCATTTTCTTGCAAATATAATGCATTGCAGATCTACATTATGCAATAATATTGCAGTGCTGACCACTATGGCGAAGCGCCATAGGGGCCGTCCATAATGTATGTACGTCATGCTATTTTTGGCCATTTTTGACCCCTCCCCTGTCAAAAGCTCACAAATCTCGGACCCCACTAAAAGTACGCCACAAATCTCAGACACCCTTAAAGTTTCGTCCATATATTACGTTACACAAGTTTTCTATTTAATATATTCGAGTTTCTCGTCCAATTTTCTGCAGCAAAACAGACATTCACCTTCTGACAATGATACTGAATATAATTGAGACCTAAATTTTAATGTATCTCGGGCAAAAAAGTGTTAATGAGCAAATAAAAACTTCTTTTACGATACCTCCTATCAGGTAGGCCTATATCTAAGGTTTTATTTATACTGAAAGTATGACGTCACTCATATCCTTACCCCACCCCTGTCACAAACTGTCACACTTTCTTAGACTCCCTTTCTCCTCGAGCGTGATGTACTTTATGGACAGCCCCATACTCCGAGGACATGGACAGAAGGCGACCCTATGGCCCCTCATGGCTATGTGCTGCTGTTGCTGTTGATGATGATGATGATGATGATGATGATGATGATGATGATGATGATGATGATGATGATGATGATGATGATGATGATGATGATGATGATGGTGGTGGTGGTGGTTATGGTGATGATGGTGATGATGATGATGATGGTGGTGATGATGATGATGATTGTGCGATATACTCTATGGGTTTAATATGTTGTACTGAATATATTTATTGTTTTTAAGGGTTTTTCTTACTTAGGATGCATAACTGGTAGTTTAATTTCAATGATGATTCATTTAAAATTTCTTGGTTAATATGTCATTTACATTTTGAAGATTGAATTGTTTTGGCTATTGTGCTTAGAATGCCGCAGCAACTTTTATCACACTTTTTATTAACAGCATTTATTTTGAGGAATGCGTTTGATGCTTACCATAGGCAGGAGTTGGAGATGTAGTGTTGAATTGATAAGAAATTCAGGTGTTGGGACAGAGAGATGATATGATATTGAACGGTATGACAGTAGAGGTTTTTGCTGTACTTTGCTGTCTTGGAAATTCAAATGATTTTTTCGTTTATAGGATCCATCGGTCAGGATCGGTAGTAACTGTCGAATTGGACCCGATGTTACGATCGGACCGGACGTCGTGGTAGAAGATGGCGCATGTATCAAGCGCTCTACTATTCTCCGTGGCTCTATCATCAAATCTCATGCCTGGCTGAATTCGTGTATTATCGGTTGGAGATGTCAGGTTGGACAATGGGTCAGTGGGTGCTATGCTATATCTTTGTTTTAATATGTATATCTTTGTTTTAATATGTATATCTTTGTTTCAATTATGTATATCTTTGTTTTAATATGTATATCTTTGTTCAAATATGTATATCTCTGTTTTAATATGTATATCTTTGTTTTAATATGTATATCTTTGTTCAAATATGTATATCTTTGTTTTAATTATGTATATCTTTGTTTTAATATGTATATCTTTGTTCAAATATGTATATCTCTGTTTTAATTATGTAAATCTTTGTTTTAATATGCATATCTCTGTTTTAATTATGTAAATCTTTGTTTTAATATTGGTGATTTTTATTATTATTATTAAACCTGTTGCAATTTGAGTTGGTGTTTGAAGTTATAGTCACTTGCTGGACTCAATGTCCTTAGGAAAATTGAAGTGTTGGTTACCTCAGCATATTACGGCATCATTTGAAATGAGGGCAACTGCCAGCCTTTCCCTTGCCACCTTTCCATTCACCGATTAAGTAACCAATGTACTTGTTGAAAACTGAAACTACTGAATGTGTTCCTGGTGCAGAAACAACTGGCAAGTTTGTGCTGTGGCCAGAGTTTGAACCTTGACCTATGGCTGACCATTTTTCTTACCTTTGGACTACTTTACCTCTTGGGTATTTGTTGCATAGCTTGTTAAAATGAATTTATTGCAAAGGGATGTATTATTATTATTATTATTATTATTATTATTATTATTATTATTATTATTTCTGGTTTGGCTATTTTCTTGTAGGCACGTATAGAAAATGTGACAGTTTTGGGTGAAGATGTTATTGTTAAAGATGAACTTTACATCAATGGAGGAAGCGTTCTCCCGCACAAAGAAATCTCCGAATCCGTTCAGGATCCACGTATCATCATGTAGAGATATCATTTGCCTTTATATGATATATATGATGAAATGATTCCAAGTGAAGTTCTGCTCACATGACACTGCTGTGATTGACATTGAAATTGGGTTGTGGATATTAAGATGAAGCCAATAAGTGAATGAATGTGTGTTTATGTGTGTGTGTTTACATGGGGTTGTTAATTAATTTGATTTTATTCATTTGATTTATTTGATTTAATTGATTAATTATTGACCAAATGAGAGTTGAGGAAGTTCATTTGTTATATATTTTCACTTGTTGATTAGGACCAGAACTGCTTATCCAAGAGTTTCATTCTCACTATTTTTTATCATTTATTAATAGTTTTTGGTTGTAGTTGAAGATCTACAATCAAATTGGATTTTATAACTTTCAAATTCAGTATTTGTAATTATTTTTAATCTTTTTTTGTATTTAGTGATATTGTAAGTAGTCTTTTTACAGAGCTGAAGTGGCTTCAAGTTTTGACTTTATTCTCATGTGATAGTAGGAACTATTTAACCCTTAAACCAGCAGATACTTTGTAACTATATGCAATGTAACCGAGTATGCTTGGTTCTGGAGGTTTAAGGGTTAATAAATTTACTGTAAGTCTTGTTTTTCGCAGCATCTCTGTTGAATTTTAGGCTCATTTGGTAGCCGGCAATTGTTATTGTGGTGCCCATGACATAGCATTTCTATTGTTCTTCATTCCATTTTTCTGAAAATGTGATGTTCATGTTATGTGCCTCAGGGCCAAGCTTGTTATCTGAGTCAATGGAAAGAAGTTCTATTGTTTTTGACATCAGTTTATATTACAGATTTGTTTTTACTCAAATTTCTTTTAGTTCTAAACATGAGATCTTGGAGATTGGTGCTGAGTTTGTCAAATATATTCTCCGTAAAAAGGGTATATATAACCTGCATCTTAGCTTTGATGTTAATAATGTTTTAATGCCTTAGTTAGTTACTGTGCTAGATATGATTTTTTTGTGATTTGTAATGTGGTCATTTTAATTTTTGGCTCTTGGTTTTAAGGATCATATTATGTTATTTTGAAAATTTGCTGTTGTATTATAGTTATATTTAAGCGGTGAACATGGGCAGTGGCAGTTCCACCATGTTGATGACTTGGGATGCTTCCCCCTCCCACCGGGGTTCTGGATGGCCTTTTTTTCTTGTCAACCTATTTTCCTGTGAGTTTTTTAAAAAAATTAGTGAAAAATACTGCAAATTACCTTCTTTTTTAGCTTGTCAACCTTTTTTGCAAGGTTTATTAACATTTATTGGGCAAACAATGACCTTTTTCTCTTTTCTTTTGTTTTTTCTTCTTCACTTTGCATCCCCAACACCAACTTCCTATAAATGTTTTTCATCCCCCCCCCGCAATAATTCCTGGAACCGCCACTGAACATGGGAATTCTTAGTTACATATTCTGTATTTATGGATAGGGTTTTCATCATTCACTTTTAAAATAGGTTTGTTACAATTAAAGATTTATGATAATTGCATGGTCGTTGATTTACCAGTTGTTATGATTGTGACTATATGGTGTCTGACATTGTCAGACCTTCTTCAACATACATGGTGGGTCACATGGTGTGTCCAAGTTGGGCCAGGAGATACATTTTGAAGACTCAAGGATGGTGGTTTGTTTGACCATGCATGAAAGTTATCCGGGTTCCAGGAGGGGCAGAAGAGCCAGCGCTGGTGCACTTTTTAAGATCCAAAATCTGATCAACGCAAAATATGCGGTGTGCTCTTCTGACATGGTCATAAGCGCAATTATCTGGAGTTGATATTCTTCATGTATTTCTACGTTGACAACTATGGACTTCCATTTCTCTCTGTTGTTCATGTATTGTATGAGTTCTAGTTCTATAGTTACGTCCTTTACATCGGTCAGTAAACAACTCATGTACGTCATTTTTTTGTGTCCCTCTTGATCTTTTGCCTTCGACTTTTCCAGTGGAGTTGATATGAAGATGGCAAATTAAGGTGTAATCACTTTCTCGGTAACTTTCTTCGTCAATTAACGGGTTTAAGAAATATGAAATCATAGAGCTTCACCACAAAATTGGTTTGGCTGGGCATTAATTAGCGATCCATATAACAGTTGCAAGACTTACAGATGGGATGCTGCTTCATTTCATTCTCACAGATGAAACCTGCTCTCATTTCATGAATCAGATTGATAATTATAAGTGTTGAGCTGTTGCACCGTCTAATCTTTAAATGGTTACGGCTTGAGTGTGGGAGTAGGAAGCTCTGTAGGTGGAGCCAACCTATGCCAGACAGAGGTTCCAGTTACTCTGGATGATTGACACTGAATGAGAGTTGTACTTGATTGAGCGACAGCCATCAATCCGATAGCAGTGTTTTATCCAGACTCCAAGCCTTCGGGGCGGGGGCTAAATGGCTTGGCTGGAGGAGAGACAGCTCAATGCAAAAATTTGTGTCAGTGCTGGGAATTTTTTTGGGATGGGGAATTCTTCCCCTATCAGGCCTGCATTAAACACTGTTGTATAGTACATGTATTTAGAAGTGTAGAAGCCACCATATATAATTGTAACAAACTGCAGTTGGTCTTTTAAGCATGATGACCAACTTAAATTGAAGAAAGTACTGTATGCCATTTAAGTTGGGGTGTTGGTGCAGGTGTAAAATAACCGCATGTTTCAGTTAGGCCTGAATGCAATTTTCAAATGATGTCTTAAATTCTTCATAGAAGTAGGTTAATTTGTTATGTAATAGCATTAGGCTCACCATTCCCGATATGTGGGTCTACGCATTTTATTGCAAAATACTAGAATTAGTGCACATATAGTAGTCTCTTATGGCATAGATGTGGGCATGTGGCCCATCATGTGGGTAAGCGTTTAAGCTCCTAGTAATAAAATTTACATCACTTTCGCATAGGTAGTGTTGTTGAGTCATCATATACATGACACAAAAACGACGCTTTCTCTATGTTTAACGCTTAAAAACGTGTGCTGGAATTATTACATAACTTCAGCGATCTTTTCGATTTTGACCTTGCGTTTTGCCATGGCTGATTTAATAAAGAGAAGTTTTGGTCTATTTATTTGCATATTTGCAAAAGCGACGAGCGGCAACAATTACAAAGACTTAGTGGAATTGAAGCTGCGTTCATCGATCGACGGTAATTTGGTAGATTTCTTCAATTTTTGTATTAATCTTTGTTTTTCAGTCGATTATTTTCATTGAATTGATTTTCAGTCATTTAATAAATAGAACTCTTCGTTTAGTTTAATGCTTTTGTTCGCCTTTGATTAGTTAGAGAATACATTCAGACCGGCTCCGCTCTTTGTAAGGTAATAAGGCACTTACAGAGGGCTTCATTGTAATGAAATGTAACGAAATATTTATGAGCGCCTCTTCTCGATGAGACGTGATGCAATCCACAGTGGAAGTCTGGATGCACTTTCATCCCAGCGCGGGAATTGGCAGTAGCGTGAAATTGAATCTTAAATTTTATATTTATGTAGCGTTTTGACAATAATGCACTAGTCATCAGCCACGCAGACAATATTAATGTCCATTTTATGTAAGATTTTTTGAACAAAAGTAACTGAAGATGACACATGTAATTTGTATGATAACTCTGAATGCTTCTATTGTCACATGTTGATTATTTTTCTTTACTAATTTGCTAAAGAATTACCCTGACCATAAAAAATGACAGAGCTATCCTCCGAACGACGGTCGCAAATTAAGCCAATGGTAAAAACCAGTTATGTGGTGGGTCAATGGGTTATTAAGCACCTACTGCAGCTGGACACACAAACAAAAGTCACTTTCTGTAATTGCCACTTAGTAATCCTAGATACTGTCCAAAGACATGAAACTTGTTGCTGTTTCACAATTTAAAAGCTGACAGGTAACTGGAAAGCAGTCTTTGGCAAGTTCCAGATTGGTTCTATTGTAAACGTGTGCTGTAATTATTACATAACCATGAGTAGTCGCCAGGGGACTCGGTACAATGAACTAAATTCATGGAACGTTGACATTTTGCGCAGTCATTGTTACAAATTAAGTGGTGTTTATCCCACTACTTCAACCCTCCATGCGATTGTCCATAGCAGTGTATACAATGTGCGTGGAATACAGTCATATACTTGTACAGTAGAAGGTTTCGTTGCTTTACGTCATATGTAATGGTTACTGGAGCTCGTGATCTGCCAGCCATATTGAAGTAGAACAAGACAAAAATATATTTTTAAAATGCCAAATCTATGTTATTTTACTAATGTCATGATTTCTTAATATACAATAGATAAAAAGATAATCGATGACCTGGTTTAATTTACAATTGCCGTTTGGTGGATTGCCCAGCAGAAAGTCTAGCATAATATTTACAAGTTATATTAAGTTCTATGATGTTTTACTGCTAAGTTTTTGCTGCAGCCAATTGGCCAAAAGTCATTTACTGGTCCTGAATAGGTGATGCACCGCATTCAAATGGATAATACTCTTAAATTTGAAGACTCGTGATGCGTGTGTAGAGACTGGAAAGGTAGAGGTGGCTGAAGTTGTGGCAGTGGAAGAATATGGAGAGCTATATATGTTTATTCGCTCTGCATGGCAAACTAGCTACACTGCTTTATTCCTTTAAGTGGCTGGTGACATGGCACCTTATAATATAAAACTTTATGCTGGTGCGATAATTGCATGCAAGAGATGTCTCTTGTTCTTTGCAAGTGTGCTGTCAACAAGCAGCAATGGTCATGTAAGGTTGATCAATCTATGTGTCTCGGGACTTTCTTCGAGCACAGAATTCTAAGCCTCATAACTGTTGTGAAAAGTGCATGCTACATGGTTTGCTTCATATACATTACACCCGTCTTTATTTTCTGGAATTGTTAGATGAAGCTATGGTGGATGCAGTCCCATGTTAACCCCTTTAACCCCTTTACTGGCTGTGACGCACATATGTGTTAATTTTACACTACTTTACAGACAAATTGTTGGTAAAGGGTTAATATTTAATGAGAGAGCGTGATTATTGATACATGCAAATTATACTTTTCTCCAACAAGCTGTTATTTGATTTTGATTGATATGCACGGTTGCCAGCTACATTTATGGCAAAAGGATTTTATTTTGAAACACTCAGTTCGACTTTTCTTTGTTTCATGCAGTCTTTGAACAGAAAAACATCTCAAAATGTCTGGGATCGCTATTGGTCGACTGTCTGAAGAGAGGAAAGCTTGGCGTAAAGATCATCCTTTTGTCGGTGTTTCTAAAATTTGCCTTTAAGAATTAAACTAATAAATGAAGTTGAAGATTTAAATTGCAACATATGCAGAAGTTAGTTTCTTTAGTTAAGCAATGAAGTATTTGAAGTAATTATGGTTACTGTAGACTTGTGCCAAATATTTTTCAGTAATTAATCTAAATGAGAGAACCATTTTTATATTCAGATGCATTCTGAATAAAAATGTTTGATGCATACTGAGGTATAACTGAAATATTTAAGTTTGGTGAAATTCATATCATAAGTAATTAAATATGTATTCTTAGGATTTGTGTGTTGCAATTTGAAGACAATAACCTAAGAAAAAGCAAGTTGTATACCTACTAAATTTTCCCCAATTTTTCTTGTAAAGCTAATGCTTTAGAATTTCACAGTATTTTATGCTTTATTTGAATGATAGAATTTTGTCACTAAATTTTGTCACTATCTTTTTGGTTTTATTGTTGTATCACTTTTTAGATTGTCATTTTTACTGGCACAAGGATAAAATAGAAAATATTTGATTTTGACCATAGAATGATGTTAGGATTATAATTAATTTATTATGTTATTTCTATGATTACAAGAATACTCTATAAAGGGCAAGACACTGAGTCATTTCAAGTAATAGTAATGATCCATCACTTAATGGTAATTGCATCTACTATCAGGGTTTTGTGGCTCGTCCTACGAAGGCGGCTGATGGTACGTTAAATCTTATGAACTGGGAATGTGGCATTCCAGGAAAGAAAGGCGTAAGCATGTGTTTTTGTTGTGTTTTGTTATGCCACAAATTGCATTGCTCTATGGTTGTTCTGTTTATTGTGATACATGCAATATTTCCCACTTTTATTCTTGTATGCACCTTTGTTGCTAGTCATTCATTCTCAGTTTTCATAATTTGTAGACTTTAGTAGGATTTGGCCAAGGTTTTTAGAAATTACATACGCTACAGTTTGCGCCTCTTTGTATGGTTTTGTATGGACTTTCTAGGATTTAACTAAATTGACCATATTGAGTACATCTTGAATTATTAGCATTAGTTTTTTTGTCGCATCCAAACCATTGCTAACTCTTGCTTTGATCTTTCATCATTGATGAATTTATTTAATTTGTCATTCCTTCAGTTGCTATTGAATTTTCTTTTGAGTATTAACTATCACATTTTGAGTATTAATTATTGCATTTTGAGTATTAACTATCGCATTTTGAGTATTAACTATAGCATTTTGAGTATTAACTATAGCATTTTGAGTATTAACTATTGCATTTTGAGTATTAACTATCGCTTATTTTTGCAGTGTTATCTAATGATGTTTTCGTTAATGTTTTATCTCTTCAGACCCCATGGGAAGGTGGGCTTTACAAGTTGCGAATGCTCTTCAAAGATGATTACCCATCATCTCCGCCAAAGTGTATGTCCTTCTGCTGCTTTTTTATTGATGAGTAACTGACTACATGTTTAATTTTATCACACAGGCGCATCGGAACAAATTTTTAGCGGGGTGGGGAGGGGGTGCATTTTGTTGGCCATTTGGTAAATTGATATGTTGTTAACTGTTCCTCCTTATGAATCCCATGCAAGGGGGTGGACTGCAGCCATAGCTTTTGCCTTCCAGGGGTGCAGTGCACCTTTAAGTTTACTGCTTCCCCAGTTCCGACGGGCCTGTCATCACTAGATGTTGATGGTCGAAATGGTTTAGGCTTGGCGCTTAGACAAATATTTTGTTATCCGATCGTTAATTTTGAGGTGAAGGATTATTATTTTCAGACAGTTTAAGTCTAAGCTCAGCAATGTATCACATACACAGCTTGGTATCACCTGGTGTCAACTGTTCCATTTCTGTTACTGGTAGTTAATTAGCCTTCTACTATTCTGCTATTATCAGACTATTCTGCTATTATCAGAACAGTTCAATATACCTCATACACAGAGCTTACATTTTCATGTTTTTCCAGAATATTTTCGCTGATACTTGATTTTAATTGGAACTTCCAGGCTTGTCTTTCAAGTTTAATCTTATTCTATTTTGTTCAAATTAATTCTGCTTCTAGCAAGAAAAATGACTTGACTTGATTAAACATTTGTGTTTGTTAATTAGCGGTTTTCTTTTCCTACCTAATTAGATCAATTGTATCGGCATGTTTTGTACATTTTTTAAGGTAAATTTGAGCCTCCTCTGTTTCATCCAAACGTCTATCCTTCAGGAACTGTCTGCCTATCTCTTCTTGATGAAGAAAAAGACTGGCGCCCTGCTGTCACCATTAAGCAGGTATTAAACCGCCCAGGTGTTGAGTATTAGAGGTGTATTATTATGATGACTTTTGCTTCTGACTTTTGACTTTTTGTCCAGTGTTGGAGTTGCAGGGGTTTGAACCCCCCCAGCCAACTTTGCAACCATCCCAAAAATCGCATATCTGGTACATGCAGTTTATGTCATTCATTGAATTTCAGTCCTCAACCCCTCTCCCCCAGCTCAAATTTCACAACTCCAACAGAAATCTGAGCTGATGTATTCAGAACTTATGTAATAATTTATCTAATAGTCTGTGCAATGTATTTGTTTGATTTTAAAGTGTATAGATTATTGTTTTCGTCTTGATATTAGATTCTCCTGGGAATTCAGGAGCTGCTAAACGAACCAAACGTGAAAGATCCTGCTCAGGCAGAAGCTTACACAATCTACTGGTATTTGTATATCTGTTTACTGCATCCATTTTCTTATTTCTTCATTAGAGCTGATCTTTGAATTTTTAGCACTTGTACAGAAGACACCCAGTTTTCATATTCAACTGTATTGTACATTGGAGTTTTCCCAACAATGCCCACCACATTTTACCCCCTTCCACATGGAATTCCACACATTATAAAAATTAGACATGTTTTATTAAATTTAGCAAAATTTATTGCACAGTCCAAAATCTCTCTACAACTGAACTCTGACCCACAAGATGACGCCCTAAATCCATTTCTATTATTATAGCGTCTTATTCTTTACGTTTCCTTGTAATCCCACTTTACACATTCCCACTCCTAAAAACGCGCTTACAGGGAAATTAGGCAAATTTAGCATTTATTGTGCAAAGTGTTGCCTACTATCACTGTGACTACAGCATAACGTGGCAACTCTGATTTTTATTTTGTCTAATCTACAACAGTGCTGCTACGGCTGCTTGATTTCCAAATCATGCTGGAAGTCTATTTGTCTGCGATACTGTCGACTTCTCAAGTACATGAAGCATATCACAGTAGCTTGTGACATGTGAGTGTTGGCGATGAAAGTCCCATTGTGAGATCAGATGCAGTGCAATTGCAGTGATGACATCGCCAACACATTCTGTTGACATAATCTGCCTTCTGCATTGTTGACAAGCAACTTGCCTATGGAACAGAACTTAGCCGTTGGCGTTGCTCCAGTATAATTACAGTTGCTCAGTATAATTACAGTTAAAATCAGCAACTGCTAGCAGTATGTAATATAAGCAACTGCTTATATCTGGTTTTGATGAAGATATCAGAGGCATAAATTATTGACATTAACGGCCATTTTATGGTCATGTGTTATTGCGTTTGAATTATGTTATGCAATGATGACATACAAAGAAGTATGTAAATGGGCAACATTTTGTGCATTAAATGCTAAATTTTCCTAATTTTCCCTTGTGGAAGGGAGTAAAATGTGGTGGACATTGTTGGGAAGACTCCATTGTGCACTATATGTATAGAGTGGGGGGGTCAGTAAGCAGCGACCAAGAATTACCTCGTCTTTCCCTCCTACAAATACCGCACTGCTGTTGCATGTTCCACATACTCTGAAACCTTGTTAGCCATTATGTCGTGCGCTTTTGTTTTGTAGCCAAAATAAAGCAGAGTACGAGCGACGCGTTCGGGAGCAGGCATTGAGATTTCGTGATCCGTCTCTTGGTTAAGCAGTTGGCGTTGCTATGAACTGTGTTCTCCATTCCTCTTTTCGTTACTTCTGTTGTGCAGATTAAGACGCAAGAGACGTAAAGAACTTTTCAGTAAAGCGCAGGCTTGGAATTGACAGTTAATATAACACAAAGATTCATTTTTGTACTGTATATCTGCAGGGCTGGACACAGACATATTTGGCAATACAGTACATTGTCAGAGTTGTTAGCAATGTGTTTTACACATATTTGTGTTTTTCTAGTTTATTGATAATCATTTATCATCAAACTTATGTTAAGATATTTTCACCTTGTTTTTTATTTTCCCACGTGGCTGCCCGTACATTATGGCAGCATTTAGGAAATAGTAATTGTAGACATCAAAATCTTTTAGTAGTTACAGTAATTAACTTTTTCAGACTTTGATTAAAACGGTTTTTATTTTCTTGTGCCCTTTTCAAAGACCGAACTCCTAAATTATTCCAGCAAGTGTGCACATTGCACATACATACAAACTAACAGGCATTATTATTATTATTAATTTGCATTCTGCTCGACACCCTAAATTGATAAGGATAAAACTATTTTATAGGAACAAAATTTGTCTGGATTGATAAAACGTGGAATGCTGATATAGCTTTATATGACTCGTTGCTATAAATGCTAAACTCTGTTGTGAACCTGTTGTTCAGATTATTATACAACTAGCAGTTGCTGATTTAACTGTAATGATGCTGATTTGTTTCATGGTAACTATTTTTTTTTGTCATAACGAATTTAAGCATAATAGATTCCAATGGTTAAAGGAGACTACAGCAATTTGGATATAATTAAATTTACATTTAATAAATTATGGTTCAATTAGAATTTGATGTGTTGCATGATGAATGCAGCTACTAAAATATTGCACTTGTAGCAGAGTTAACGCTAACAATGGAATTGAGTGAGTCAGTATTAATTAGCTTAGTAATTTTTATCTTGCCAAATCTGTTTGTGCAATGTGCATGGGTATTGTATTCAGTAATGGTCTAGAGAAAACAGTGGCAAAGTACTCTAGATCAGAGTTTCCCAAACTGTGGGTCGCGACCAAGGAGTGGGTTGCAGGGCTCAGTCTAATGGATCGCGGGGGAGCGTGAAATTAGATTCAAAAGCGTCATTTTCTAACCAATACCACAATGTCACAAGCATTGAAAGTTGCAAGGAGGCTTAGTGTTTTAATTAAGAAATGTATGCACCTACAAGCCTCCATACACAGCTTATACTGTACTATGTTAGTAATTGTTTCTGTATTGATTCAAGTATCGTTTCTTTTGCTCTCTTTTCTCTGATCATTGTTTCTTATTCTTTGTCTTCTGATAACTCCTGCTATTCCTCTTAACCAGTTCATTTCTGCAGTCATTAATCTTCTTTCATCTTCCGCTGGAGGACAAAATTGATTTGATCTTTCTTCTTAGTGTAGCCACAAAGGGAGCCAGGTCCACTAGTCAGGCCTAGACTAGTGAGTTTTCTGTTAAACTGATCAGAACGTTTTGTTGGGGGTGGTTGTGACTGCAGATAAATTGTCATATATCAGCAAAATTACTCCAGAGTTCATGATTTGAAACTGATATATATTATTACATTGAACTTGTGTGCATCCTAGGTTGCTGTGGGCGTTCACAGGGCTCCATCATGCCCTCTGGGTCCTAGTCAGATAAGACCAAGTTTCTCTGCATAATTGGCGGTTCCCCGTAATATTCTGGAACATATATAGCTATGCCACTGCAGTTAATTACTGTATGGTTCAAGTTTGTTGTTGGAGAGAAAATTAACATCTTGGGATACATATTCCCATAGAAGGCCTGTATGCAGCAATTGATTTTTCAGATTTTCTATTCATGCAACTCTTTGGTCTTAATGCATTTGGCATATGCCATGCAGGCCATGTATTGATGTGCAGTGGCGTAGCGAGGGGCATGGGGGAAAATGCCCCTGGGCGCCAAGGACGAAGAGCGCCAAAATGTCGGTTCTTTTCAACGCCTAATTCTCATTATACTGGCGAGGATCTTCTTGCTCTTTAGACTTTCAGGAGTTAAGGGGCAATATCTCTCATTCACCCCCGGGCGCCGCCAACCCACGCCACTGCTACCGTTGCTGCCAACTTGACGCCAGTTTCCAATTGAATGCTTGAGATACAACTCAAAAGTTGAACCAAAAGCAGTAGGCCGGTGGGGTGGTGGCTCCGACCAGATGGGGAAGCCAAAATTGACGGCGTTTTGCTCATCAGACATTTTTTGTCGACTTGGCCCTGGGCGCCCAGAGCCGTAGCGAGAGTATTTGAAGCCCGGGGCAAGGTATAAATTTTTCGCCAATATCGTTTCAAAACTGGAAAACTGGCGATGACCTTTTTTGCTTTTCGGTTGTTTTAACTACCATGAGGAGTAAAATAGTAAATAAAGTTAGCAGTGACGATCTTTTTTTGCTTGTCATACATAGACCTAAGCCTACTGGCAATACTCTAGGATTTGGCAAGTGGGGGGCCGTTGGGGTGGCAACTTCTAGTCATGGGGGCCAACCATTTGTTGTTTAATGTATGTAGCATTAAGTATAGGGTCCCAACTGGGGGGCCAGACACTCAATAGGGGGCACGGGCCCCCTGACCCCCCCGGTGGAGCCGCCACTACTAGGTGGGCATTTTAGCTCCTTAACTACTGCAGTGATGTTAATCTTTGTCCTGGTCCTTGTCCATAAGGATTCCTTAAGGACCAATTCTCAACATACTTTTTTGCTTTTGTAATTTTGTGATTCGATCATTCGAATTGAAATTGTTATTCGTTTTTTTTCGTTTCTGACTTTTTTTGACAGAGGTTGGTCCTTGTCCTTGACAGTGGCGTAGCGAGGGGGCACATACATCCGGGCGCCGAGGTGGGGGCGCTAAAATTGGGTATTTGGGTAAGTGAAATGCATAATTAAGAAGAAGAAACGTGCGACGACCTTTTTTTGCTCGTCAGCACGACATGAAGAGGGGCGCCCGTAAGACTTGAGGGGCCGAAAATAGTGTGACGACTTTTTTTGCTCGTCATCAGTGTTGGGGGCGCCAACCGTAGATACGCCACTGGTCCTTTATCCTTGTCCTTAGAGGTCAGTCCTTGTGGTCCTAGCGCTTGGGGGTAAGTCCTCGTCCTTGTCCTTGGAGGGTCGGTCCTTGTCCTTATCCTCGTCCTTGGGGGTCGGTCCTTGTTAACATCACTGCTTAACCAGTGTTTATTCTAGGCCCTTTTGGGGGATTTCCCCCTCAAAGTTTAAAAATTCCCCTCCCAAAATTCTATACGTTGCATCGGGGGATGGATATTCCCCCAAAAAAAGAAGTGTGACGAGAGGGGTTTTTTATTTAGGAGAGGGGAAAAACATAAGGATATAAGGATATGACCATATTCAGAAGAGCATTAGAGCATGTGGAGAAGAAGGGGAAGAAAGATAATGAAGGATGTGATTACCTTTTTTTGCTCGTCACCACTTCCGAGGAAAAATGTAATACCAGGATGTGGCTGCGTTTTTTGCCCAGGGGCATCTTTGTCGTGAAGGCCCCAAAGTTCAAAAGTTTCGGGCTGACGAGCAAAAAAAGGTCAAGGTCATCAGGATGACTTCTATGGTTAGGGTTTTTTTTTGGGCCCCCGCCCGGGGGGCCGGGGGCAGTCAACAAAGTGCCCCCGCCCCCCCCACGTTACGCCACTGCCAGGATGACTTTTTTCTTTTTTTGCTCGTCAAGGTTTTTGGGCAGCCAAACCTTCTCACCCCCAAACATTTCAAACTCCCCCAATGTCAAGGTGGCTAGAATAAACACTGCTGCTTAACTGTAGGCTTAAAACTCCCGTCGTGAAATAAAATCAAGACATGGATTCTGGCGTCCCCTCCCCCTCAAGACGGCGCCAGGGGTAGCTTGCCCCTCCCCTCCCGGTCACCGGGGTATCGGTAGTTAACCGAAGGATTAAGTAGGACTAGTAGTGAAAATTCAGAAGAGAACTTAATTAAATATTTTAATTTTTCAGGTTTCTTCATATCATGAAAATTTCGCATGTTTTTGCTAACAGTTATTGCTAGGCATTCATTACACCACTGAACTGTTTTAAAGTTCGAAAGAGAGGCTAAAATGCTTCGACAATGTTGAGGCGAGTAATAACAATAATTCGGAACAAATTATCGCATAACTAAACTGTTTGGCGATATTAGGAACAGCGTTTCTTACTGTAAATCTGGGCTATCGGACAGTTTGATCTTTTTGTACCTATTGCAGTAAACATTTCAGCGCAGTAGCTGCAGTGAAGTGTATTTTTCGCTCAGATCAGCAGGGCGGTCAAATGTCCGATTCCAGGCGGAGTTTCAACAGCTTAGAAATGAAATAATAATAATAACAATAATTGCGAATCGTTTTACCCGTCCTCGCATCGTCTTAGCAGTACGCGTGACTTGGTTGACAGACAGACAGGCACATGTTATGAGGGATGAACTGCATCTGGGCCTCCTGGCACTCGCGTTCCAACTCGAGTTGACGTCGATAGGCGAATATTCGTTGCAGTTCCGTCATCGGCTGTGGGTTACATCTGCAATTTTTTTCGAACACAGCGTATCGAATCATAACTATTATATACTCATCAGTAGCGTGTAGAGGGGGGGGGGGGGGGAGGCGGTGGCCCCGGGCGCAGACCAGGGGCGTAAAAATTGACCTGATGACCTTTTTGCTTGGCGCACCAAATTTGGGGCTGGTGGCCCCGGGCGCCGACCAGGGCAGGGGCGTAAAATTGACCCGATGACACTTTTTTTGCTCGTGGGCGTACTTTGGACAACTTGGCCCCGGGCGTCGGCCACTCTCTACACGCCACTGATACTCATTTACTTTTTGTTTTGGCTTCGTTAGTGTGATTAGCCTAGCATTAGGGAGACAGGTTCAAAGGTCAAGAAAAGCAACGACGAAGATGATAACAAGAGTTTGGGTCTCCAGCAGCGCAAGCAAATAGAAAAGCGTCCGAAAATTCGTCTGCTTCTGGTGAAAGCAGTTAACAACCACCTGTTCAGCTCATATTTGTCAATGGACTAGAGTAGACTCAATAGAGCGACCTCTCCAACTGTAGGCCTACTGATTTGTGGATTTTTGAGAAAAAAACAATGCAAAATCTTTTAAAGAAATGCTTAATCCAAAGCATCAAACGGTTTCATTTCTATAAAAACCCCAATGCACACGGTGGGCCTGTGTTTCTAATGATTTGTAGGTCAATGCCGTATTATTATCTGCTACTGACCTGTAACCTCGATCTCTGCACACTTCGTCTAACGACACGTGTCTCAGTGGACCATATCCAACCGGCGAACAAACAGGCACGCAGGGCGAGCAGACGTTTGGCGGACACGGAGACGGACAGACCGGCGTATAGACTGGCGAACAAACTGGCGCGCAGACCGGCGGACAGGGTGACGACGAGCAGACGTTCGAACACGGCGTCATGCACGCGGTCATCGGTACCGGATAACAAGACTGGCTGGGAGGGCAGCAAGTAGTAGCGCCGACCGTCAGCAGCTGCGTCACCTCGCCGCCCCTGCCGAGGTACTTCTGATGGACGGTGTGGATCATCTTGAAATTGTCCGGCAGCTCGCGACTGGCCGGCTTGACCGTCGGCTTCACGGACTTGGCACCGAACGCCAGCTCGCAGTCGTAGCGACGATAGTTGCCGTTGGCGTTGTAGCCGGGCTGTCGGTACACGGCGGAGGGAGCCGGCGAGCAGCAGTCGGGAGTCCACCCGACCGGCTGCTGGACCTGGAACGTCGGCGGCGAGTTGGCGACGACCGCCGTGATCGCGGGACTCGTATAGACGGGATCCCAGGGGATGGTTCGACAGACAACCGAGCCGCTGCCGTTCCCTCCTCCGTTCCCTCCTCCGTTCCCACAGCCGTTCCCTCCTCGCACTGCCGAACAGCAGACCTGTAGCTCGGGGGTGCAGGCGGGGTTGACCGTGTAGCAGGGGCTCCACTGGGTGCCCGTGGACATGCAGCTCGAGGGTCTAGGCCGCGGCGGCGGCGGCGGTGACGATGAAGGCCGGCAGGGCTTCCACTGGCAGACGGAAAAGGCGGCGGATGGAGACCCCGATGCGATCGGATAGACACCCGACGGAACTATGACGCTGCACGCGGCACTCTAGACTAACCAGAACAGAGCGCGCGCGTATAAAGTCAACGCAAGCGCACTTGTAATTAGTGCGTCGCATATATCGGCAACATATAAAGTACAAACAATCAGTGGCGTAGCCAGGATTTCCGGAAGGGGGTTTTGAAAAAAATTTCGTCGATGACCGCCAAAGGGGGATTTTCACCCCAAAATCGTCTAAAAAATAAAAATTGCATGGAAATACATCACAAAAATTTTTTCGCCGTCCAAGGGGGTTTTAAACTCCAAAACCACCCCCGTGGCTACGCCACTGCAAACAATAAATAATGCGCCTAAGAGTAGGGGACTGTCCATTAATTACTTCAACAAATTAGGGGAGGGGTTTGAAAAAGTTTGACAATAGTTGACAGAGGAGAGATGTGGGTCAAGCAGAGCCGTAACTAGGGTTTTCGGCGCCCGGGGCCAGATTTCCATTTTGCGCCTCTGCGTTTCGGTGACGACCTTTTTTAGTCGTCACGAAGTTTTCTTATTCCTTACGTAGAAATAAATATAAATATAAAAACTCCTCCATTTTCGGGGTGATGACCTTTTTTTAGTCGCCATAGCTTCCCTCCTCTTTAGGGGCTGTCCATTAATTACGTCAACAATTTTCGGGAAATTTTTTAACCCCTCACCTTGTCAACAACTGTCAACTTTCGGTGACCGCCTATAATTATTTTAGTGCATTTGCTGCTTTGCGATTATTTGCGCTCTAGAAAGGCTCTTAATAATAATAATAATAATAATAATAATAATAATAAATAATAATAATAATAATAATAATTAATAGTAATAATTAATAATAATAATAATAAATAAATAATGATAATAATTTTATAATAATATTTAATAATAAATAATAATAATAATTAACCTTTGCTACTATACTACTACTACTACTACTACTACTTTGATTTACTACTATAAACTACTACTGGGTAATAATAATAACTATAAATAATAATAAAATAATAATAATAATAATAGTTAGACAGTGTGGTATTTGAGAGCTAGACGGATTGTGGCAAGAGGGGAACATTCTAAAAATTGTTTTATAATGCTATTTATGTCAATAAGTCACAGGCAGCATGAACCTTTCCCCTTATAAAGTGTAGAGTGGCAGGGGCGTAGCCAGGAATTTGATTTGGGAGGGTATAAATATTTTGGGTGGGTATAAATCTTAACTATAAACCACATAAACCATATAAACCACATGTAAATCACATAAAAAACTTTAAGGTAGACTGATTTTTGGAGGGTACATATACTGATGTATCCCCCGTCGCTACGCCCCTGTAGAGTGGACCAGTGGGAAAAGTTTGTCAGCAGTTACCAAGAATGTCGATTAGCCTACTCTCCTACAAAAATGCACTGCATTTGTGTTTGTGTTTTTGTCATTCTTTCTTGTCGCTAAAAAGAATGAATTAGAATAGCGCTATTGATGTTTTTGAAACACTTGATCGGAAACTCCCGCACCCTGCTCATGTCCACGGGTTGATAAGACCAGCAACCCGGATGCCAGCAGAGCGACGAAGACCTTTCCCTTTTCGATCTGTGCTTGCGTTTGTGTTTGTGTTTCTTCTTCTTCTTCTTTCTGTCGTCGTCCTAAGAGCCGCAAAGCCCGCAATACCAATAAGTACTAGCGCTATTGGCTATTGCAAGTTACTGGAAATATCGCGAAATCAGAGCACATATTGTTAACAGGATATACCCGTATAGGCTTAACGACTAAAGATCGTGAATTACCATAGATTTTATGTCATTTTAAACTTTAAAGCCACATTCATATGACAAAGCGTCGTTTGGCTGTCGACAACATATGGGTATAACTTTGATGAAACTATCAGTAGCGTAGCCAGGGTTCCAGAACAGGGGCTCCATCAGTTATCAAGGATAACTTGGTATGATCAGCAGGGCGCGATTTGCAGGGGAAGGGGGGATTCCCCCCACTGCCCAGCTGCATCTCCCCTACTACTACATCCCACCACCACTACACCCCCCACTGCTACACTTCCCCAACAACTACATCCCCAAGCTCGACATATCCCCCCATGCTGATCCAGGTCACAAATCGCACCCTGATGATCAGACTGTGGAAACGTGCACTCCAGGGAAGTCTAGGCCACATACATTAAGGACAACATTTGATCAAATCTTGTGCCTTGGCGTAATCTGCAACTTATTGGCAATCTGATCTGCCAATGGCTCCCGATAAAGATTCTCGCCAGTTTTGCATGAATCTCACAACTTGTCTAAATTAAGTGATCAGAAACTATGTGGTCAGTGGATTTGAGCGAAAGTTAGAAGTTCTTAGCCTATCTGTCTGTCTGTCTGTCTGTCTGTCTGTCTGTCTGTTTGTCTATCTACCTATCCATCCATCCATCCGTCCGTTCGTCCATCCATCATCTATCTATGTTTAGGAGGTACATAAGCAAGCTGTTACCTTAGATTTCTTGGCTTTATCCTTCTTATAACCTGTCTTGTGCGCTGAACCTGATCTTTTGCTGTAGATAAAAAACAAAATTTAGTGTAGCAGCACTATATAAACAGAACTATTCTTGGGCCAAGACTAATTTATCACAACTTGATGGAATACAATGAACTTTTGATTTTCGTCATAAAATCTTATTAATGAATTCGCGGATAGAAAATAGGCCTATTATAAGATTTATTATTGCTGTCTATGTTATAACGACAGTGTTTATTATAGCCACCTTGACATTGGGGGAGGTTTGAAATGTTGGGGGGGGAGAAGGTTTGTCTGCTAAAAACCTTGACGAGCAAAAAAGGTCATCACATCCTTCCTTTTCTTTCAAAATACTCTTCTATATGGTCATATCCTTCTCTTTTTCCCTCTCCAAATAAAAATCCCCCTCGCGTCACACTTTTGAGGGGAAATTTCCATCCCCAATGCAACATATAATTTTTTTTTTTGGGGGAATTTTCAAACTTGGGGGATCTCTCCCAAAAAGTGCCTAGAATAAACACTGCACAACGATGAGCGTAATGTCGATGACGATCATAGGTCTAGTTAGATACATGTATTAGATTGGGCGTCCACTCTTTTGGTACACCCTATTCTCTATCGCCTATCTGCCATAACTGGGATCCGAAAAATCGGACCGACTGGACAGGCACAAAGAACTATGGGAGCCATGAAAAGAGCAGCAGAAGACGGAGAGAAGTGGAGGAAAATGACGGCCAACCCTCCGATAGAGGACGACACATAAAGAAGAAGTAGAACGACAACAAGTCTAGTCAGATATTCACAAATTCATGAAGGTTTTACAATCTAAGTGAACATTTCCCAATGCAATTTTTGTATGCCTGGCAAAGGAAAACGCATATCAGAGAGGGCGTACGTAAAAACTTCCCCTCTAAACGATGTGCTGGGCTCTTTTAATCCAAATCTGAAAAAATCTATTGGTCAAACACACTGATCTGGCCAGTGACACTCCATGGATCAGAAACTTGGACGCTCGGAAAGGAAGACAAAAAGATACTAGAGGCATTCTAAATGTGGATCTGGCGAAGAATGGAATAAAATTCAATAAATCCACTGGACGGAAAAAAATAACAAACGAATAAGTCCGGAATAGAATAGAGGAGAAGAACAGCCGAATAAACACTATTCGTACAAGACAAAAGAAGTGGAGAGACCATGTTCTGAGAGAAGAACCAAGCCTACTAAGAGAACTACAAGAAAGAAAGATGAATGGGAAAGCACAGAAAGGACGACCAAGGACATCGATGCTGGAGTAGTGGATGTTCGACACTATGGAAAAAACAAGTATTCAACCCTGAAGATAAAAGCTCAAGAAAGGCTCAAGACATTATATATATATATATATATATATATATATATATATATATATATATATAGTATATACATACAGCATATATTAAAACACTTGAGTCATAATCAGTCATTTGAGTATGTACGCTGTTCATAACGTGTAGTTCTACTTTTAGGCTGTGTCAAACCTTAAAATTATACTCTGAATACTTTGAAAATAAAAAACTACTGGCTGTCAGGGGTCCTCTGACCACCAGGGGCCCCTATGCACTGCACAGTGCACACCTTGCACAACCCAGTGCTACGCCACTGAAAACCAGTTAAAATAAACGAGCATATACAGACACAGTTGAGTAAGTAACAGATCCAAGAACAGAATTGAGGGACTAGCTGGTTAGAGTATCATTTATTTACCTATCCTTTTCGATATGCTTTGCACGTGCGTCCGACAAAGAAGAGCCCTTCCTCGAATGTACGAAACTCGATGATTGCGAGGCCACTGAGGCCTTTGCACTTGCTTTCGAGACCGTCGAAGCTGTTGACGCTTTTGATGAAGTCCGCGATGGCTCTTTATCGATAGGTTTAGCGTCTTTTGCCTTCGGATCGTCTTTGTGCGGGTCGTGTTTTATGTCCGCCTTGTGGTCGGATGTCGTCTTCTTCTTCAGAATGCCGGTGTCGGGTGCTTTGTGAGCGGCGTCGGTCTTGGAATCCGTTCTAGAAACGGGAAGCGGTTTCGCTGATCGCAGGATGCCGGGGCCGGGCTTGTGCGCGTCGCTTTCGCCTGCCGGTGAAGGTTTCTGTGCCCCGTACGGTTCTAGTGTCAACTTTGTTTTGGAGTCGGGTGTTTTTTTTTGATCGGAGCAGGGCTTTGAGCCTTCTGGGCCCGGGTGCTGGGAGCAGTCTTGCTTCTTGTCGGGTTTCTTGTCGGGTACATCTGCTTGGCCTTTGTCGTGATGTCCAGCGTCGCCCTTGGCGTCGTGCGCTCCGCCATCTTTGCCAACTGACGGCTTGGGGGGAGAATCGTGTGGCGACGAGGGGGTCTTCGCGGGCGCAGAATCAGGCGTTTTGTGGCTGTCGGCACCCGCCTCGGTCTTTTTATCAGTGATCGAGAACGATACTTTAGTCGCTTTTGCCGGAGTGGTCGGAGCAGGGGGGTCCGTGTCTTTTGACACTGATTGAGATAGCGGAGCACTGGTAGACTGCGACAATTTGATCTCTTTCGATGCAGGTGCCGCCGGTGGAGTAGCACCAGATGGAGTGTCTTTGTCAGTTTTCGCCGGTGGAGGAGCACCAGATGGAATGATTGGGGCAGGCTTCGCCGGTGGAGCACCAGATGGAGTGCCGGAGGCAGGTGTCGCCGGCGGAGGAGCACCAGTTGGAGTGTCTTTGTTAGGTTTCGCCGGTGGAGCACCAGCTGGAGTGCTGGAGGCAGGTATCGCCGGTGGAGGCGCACCAGATGCATTGCTGGGGACAGGTTTCGCCGGTGGAGCACCAGATGGAGTGCCGTGGGCAGGTATCGCCGGTGGAGGCGCACCAGATGGATTGCTGGGGACAGGTTTCGCCGGTGGAGCACCAGATGGAGTGCCGTGGGCAGGTATCGCCGGTGGAGGCGCACCAGATGGATTGCTGGGGACAGGTTTCGCCGGTGGAGCACCAGATGGAGTGCCGTGGGCAGGTATCGCCGGTGGAGGAGCACCAGGTGGAACGCCACGGGCAGGCGTCGCCGGCGAAGGAGCACCAGATAGAATACGACGGGCAGGCATCGCCGGTGGAGGAGCACCAGATGGAACGCCACGGGCAGGCGTCGCCGGTGGAAGAGCACCAGATGGAACGCCACGGGCAGGCAACGCCGGTGGAGGAGCACCAGATGGAACGCCACGGGCAGGCAACGCCGGTGGAGGAGCACCAGATGGAACGCCACGGGCAGGCGTCGCCGGTGGAGGAGCACCAGATGGAACGCCACGGGCAGGCAACGCCGGTGGAGGAGCACCGGCTGAGACTTTTGGGCCAACAGCGGGTATTGAACCTTTAGCTGGTTTTGATTCAGTTTTTTGCGGTGATTTAGCACCACCTGCCAACGGTGGTCCACCAGTTTTCGGTGTAGTAGCTGGCGGTGGATGAGCACTAGAGAACAAGGAAGCCTTAGTATCTTTTGGAGTAGGCGTTGGATGCGACTGAGCATTGGAAGGTTTAGGAGATGCAACAGATTTTGAGGCGGGACGCTGAGGCGTCTGAGCACTGGCGAAAGGTTTAGCATCTTTTTGGGGCGGTGCAGCTTTGCTATCCTTTTGGGCAGGTGCGGGAGATGGCTTAGCTGGCGAAGCAGCTTTGCTATCCTTATGGACAGGTGTTTTAGGGTCAATTCCGAGAGATGGTTTTGCATTGGCATTTAACGAGATATTGGTTTCATCCTCAGTCTCAGATGGCTGACCAATAACTGATGTATTGTAGTGGTGCGCATGCTTAGGATTCGGTGTTATGATGGCCGACTCTTTTTTGGTCAAAGTATTGGTTTCATCCTGAGTCTTAGATGACTGACCAATAACTGATGTATTGTAGTGGAGCGCATGCTTAGGATTCGGTGTTATGATGGCCGACTCTTTTTTGGTCAAAGTATTGGTTTCATCCTGAGTCTTAGATGACTGACCAATAACTGATGTATTGTAGTGGAGCGCATGTATTTAGGATTCGGTGTTATGATGGCCGACTCTTTTTTGGTCAAAGTATTGGTTTCATCCTGAGTCTTAGATGACTGACCAATAACTGATGTATTGTAGTGGAGCGCATGCTTAGGATTCGGTGTTATGATGGCCGACTCTTTTTTGGTCAAAGTATTGGTTTCATCCTGAGTCTTAGATGGCTGACCAATAACTGATGTATTGTAGTGGAGCGCATGCTTAGGATTCGGTGTTATGATGGCCGACTCTTTTTTGGTCAAAGTATTGGTTTCATCCTTAGTCTTAGATGGCTGACCAATAACTGATGTATTGTAGTGGAGCGCATGCTTAGGATTCGGTGTTATGATGGCCGACGCTTTTTTGGTCAAAGTATTGGTTTCATCCTTAGTCTTAGATGACTGACCAATAACTGATGTATTGTAGTGGAGCGCATGCTTAGGATTCGGTGTTATGATGGCCGACTCTTTTTTGGTCAAAGTATTGGTTTCATCCTTAGTCTTAGATGGCTGACCAATAACTGATGTATTGTAGTGGAGCGCATGCTTAGGATTCGGTGTTATGATGGCCGACGCTTTTTTGGTCAAAGTATTGGTTTCATCCTTAGTCTTAGATGGCTGACCAATAACTGATGCATTGTAGTGGAGCGCATGCTTAGGATTCGGTGTTATGATGGCGGACTCCTTTTTGGTCAAAGTATTGGTTTCATCCTTAGTCTTAGGTGGGTGAACACCACGAACTGATGTATTGGAGTGGTGCGCATGACTGGGAATCCGTGTTTTGACGGCCGACTCTTTTTTGATCAAAGAAGAAGTCGACGCACTAGAATTCGACGGGGAAATAGATATTGAAGATCCGGAATCATTGTCAGTGGACGGGTCTGGAAATCCACTTGAAGTCCTTGACGGCGGTTTTCCAGGAGGCTTACCAGTGCTGGTCGACAGGTGATCTCCGGCCGAAGCTGAATTCGCGAAACGTATCCTTTGCGATGGTCTTGCTTGGTCATTTTTTGTTGCGTCGGTGCCATTCTCTGACGCTGTTGGTCCTCTCAAAGAGATGGCCGATGGCGTTGTTTCGCTACTTTTTCCCTTTATTATGGCGTCAGTTTTGCCTGTTATAAATCAAAGCCTACCGTTTTTGAATTGTTCAACGCCTTCCAATATACTCACCGGAAAGAAAAAGAAGTGATAAAGCTATCATTCAGATCTAGGTTCATATACTTATCGCAAATTTCAGAGTACGGCTTTATATTCAAAATGAAATCTCGACTGGCAAACTGCTCCGGTGACACTAGTTTTTTGGGGGCACAGAAACCCTCGCATATTGTTAAGCACACTTCTCTCGTCTCAATACGCGCAGATGTGCAGTGTATTTGAACATCAATAGAACAACAATATGCCTTTCTTAAACAGCTTAATAAATAGATTTTTAAAATTTGCCAAAATATGACAGGGATGTAGACATGTCTCTCTGACCATAGAAGCCTATGAGAGTATCCAGAACACTCTCTATGCCCACCAGCATAGCTAGTATCTATGCTGGTGGGCAAGAAATCTGCTTCTGCCATTGGCGTCTATTAATAGACAACAATGGTTTCTATGGTTTCTGGAAACGTTCTGCCCACCAGTGGGCGGAGCAACCGGACCTTGTTGGTAAACACTGGATACGCTAATAGGCTTCTATGCTCTGACAAAGGTAACTGGCATAGAGAATAGACGAATCTCCTTTTGAACATGGTAAGCTAGCAGCCCTCTGACCCCTCTCGGCTCTTCACGTTAACGTGGCCTAGGCCTACACGGTCTAAGTCAGGGGTCTAAAACACGCGGCCCGCGAAGGCATTTTATGCGGCCCGCTATGCATTTTGGGGTTTTAAAAAAAATTCCATTTGCAATTTGTATATATTTCTCTCGACGCCTTTTAACGTTCATGCCATCTTAGCTATATAGGCCTAACAAATTCTTACTTAGAGTGCTTGATTATTCGTAGTCTTTCGAATCTAGTGATTATACACGTACTTTCGGTGTTCTAGTGGAGGTGATCGTGTTGTTTAATGCAGATAAAAGATTCTATTTAGTGAAATTTTTGTACTTAAAATAAAAAGCCCGTATAAATGTCTGAAATATATATTATTTGTAAAACACTATGATTATGTTCTTATTTCGTTTTTTATACACTTTAACATTGTAACAAAATTCTGGCGTTGCGGCCCTCGGGTTACTGCGGCCCGCTGATGCGGCCCGCTGATGCGGCCCGCTGATGCGGCCCGCTGATGCGGCCCGCTGATGCGGCCCGCTGATGCGGCCCGCTGATGCGGCCCGCTGATGCGGCCCGCTGATGCGGCCCGCTCATGCGGCCCGCTCATGCGGCCCGCCCATGCGGCCCGCTCATGCGGCCTGCTCATGCGGCCCGCTCATGCGGCCCGCTCATGCGGCCCCCGGGGCAATTTGAGTTTGAGACCCCTGGTCTAAGCCTTCTATGGTTTTGATATTCTCTGGTTTCTAGACAGGTCTGCATTCTTGATTAGTTCTAACTTCTAAGTTTCTAGCATTTAATGTAACCAGATGTAGGCTACTGGGTGACAAACTGAACCGACGCTGTTTGCCTCGTAGGCAGGGTGCGATTTGTGACCTGGAGCAGTGGGGGGGGGATATGTCGAGCTTGGAGGGATGTAGTTGTTGGGAAATGTAGCAGTGGAGAGATGTAGTGGTGGGGGATGTAGCAGTAGGGGATGCAGTTTGGCAGGGGGGGGGAAGATTGCCCCTTCCCCTCGCAAATCGCGCCCTGCTCGTAGGCCTAAGTCGAATCTGAAAATTCAAGATTGTTTTTTTGCAGGCAATGAATAGAAAGTGATCAAGATTCGCTTTCAGTCAGAATGACGCTACTAGAATCGCGCACCTAATTATAACAGAGATGGCATTGAGTCACTCAAATTGATTCATGGCCCATTCGAACCAATTTATGTACCGCAGTGCTCAAAAAATCAGTAACAGCGAGTCCGGTTTTAAACTTAATTAAAATTCGTGAATTTTATGTTTGATATCAAATTCTGTAAAATTCAGCAAAACAGTAACTTCGGTTGGGCTATTTTACTCGTTTGCCAACAATTATGAAGTCACTGTTAAGCGTTTCCTATTATTGTTTACCGTTTATAACAACAACAATAGGCTAATAACTCTATTTTAAGTGGCTTAGTATAAACTTAAACGTAGCATGATTTAAAGTGGCTTAGAAGGCATTACTGCCTGTGTGAAGCCACTAGGGGCCAGTGTTTAATCTAGACTCCTGAACTCCGGGGGAAACTGAAAAAGCCGGGAGGAACTGACAAAGCCGGGCGAATTCTGCTAGGGGGCTGCTGTTAGTCCATGTAGTAATCCAAAATTTCCGGGGAATTTGAAATTTCCGGAGGGAAAAGGTCAATTTCTTCCCGGAAACGGCCTAGATTAAACACTGCTAGGTGCACTAACGGGGCTTGAACCCGCTCCGTCAACCTGACGCTCCAGCACGTAACCCACTCTGCCATCTTCCGCCCCTAGCATGATATCCTGTGCTGAGAACCGCTGTCACTGGTACATCCATCTATTCCAGCTTCTGTTTTGTCCTCTAATCTGTTATCTTTGATTCTATTTTTTTAAACGCAAGTCACAGTAGCCTATAGCCTGCAATGATAAACAGCACCCGTCAAAATTTCAGTTCTTCGCAATTTTTTTATAAAATTGTAAATAAAATTAACATTTGAATGTCTAATCTAATATCGTATTGCAATTAAGTTACTCTTAAGGCATTAACACTTGTAAGTAGCTAAGTAAATTCTCGTGAATTTCTATAGCGCTTTCGCAAGCAGGTAGGCCTACCGTAGTAACTGCTTAGACCTATACCTAGGCGCTTAATCTGCCGTTGAAATAGCCGTAGCCGAAGTTTAGTCGTCAGCCGGGCAAAGTCAATTCGAACTTTCCAAAGGTAGGACTTTTTTTTACAACGGAGCAGTGATGGGCAACTAGTTAACTAATTAGTTGCTAACTAAAAGTTTAACTAAATTTTTAAAGTTATCTCCAAAGTTTAATTAAATATAAATAGTTTAGTTAAAATGATAGTTTAACTGAAATTTTTAGTTAGTAACTAAATAGTTTAACTAAAACTTTTTAGTTGGTGTCCCGAATTCTCGATAACAGTCCCTCTTCGAGTTCAATCTATTCTTTTCTGGGTCATTTTTTCCAAACAAACTTGACAAACTTGCGTTCCTGCAGTCTAGACTAAGACTTAAATATTAAAAAGACAATAATTAATGATTTCAATGGTTCATTGACTGATATGTTCATGTTGCGAGCATCGTCTATGTTTTCATGAACACATACCTGATCCTAGAAAATAGTTGTAAAATTAGTTGCAAAAAGTTTAACTATATTATTATAATTTAGTTAACTATTTTAGAAAGTTGGTTTGCAAACTAAAAGTTTAACTACTTATTTTAAGTTTAAATTTACTTATAGTTTAACTAATGTTTTTTTAGTTAGTTGCCCATCACTGCAACGGAGCATGCAGAAAATTCAATCACCAACATCGGAATAGCATGACTTTTCGAGGGTTGGTTTACTGGACTAAACGATACACGTATTAGTGTATATTAGTGGCGAAGCCAGGATTCCAAGGTAGCCTATTAGGGGACGCTTCGACATTTTTCAGCCCAAAAGTCTTGATGAATAAAAATGGGTTGTCTCTCAAATGCTTTAAAAAGTCTACTGTCCTGGCGCGTTTTCCTCGATCAAATACTACCCCTAACCCCCAACTACTCATCTGTTTTAGACGAATCTCACAACCGGTCCCGGTCCGAATGGGAGGGCCCTTTTCCCCTCCCACCTCCGTGGCTACGCCATTGATAGTTAGCCTATTGTGTCTCCCAAAAAAGTAAAGCAAACTATAGGAACAACCAGTGTTTTATACAGGCCTATTAGGAGGCATAGGCGTCCGCAGAAATTTTCCCAGTGGGTGCAAAACAAGGTTTTGTGACGAAATAAACAAGTAATTTTACATTTTTCATAGCAATTTTTCCAGGGGGTGCAATTGCACCCCTTGCACCCTCTCCGGACGCCCGTATTAGATGGGGAGATTCCCCATCAAAACCTCAAAATCCCCCTACCCCAAATCGCAGCACTAAAAACTTTTTTGCATTGAACTGTGTCTCTTTCCTCCAGCCAAGTCAATCCCCCAGGCCTGGAGTCGGGATAAAACATTGGGAGCAACAGTCTATGAGGAATAATAAAGTAGCTTGTCTCAAGCCCATTACGCTAGATGTAGGCGTAAGTCTTACCAGAGGCTACCATAGCTGTGCCATAGTTCCATCGAATCAATGATTGTCAGGCGTTCGTAGCCCCTACAAACCACGACAGCAACCAATCGCAAAGGAGTTTGAATGCGTAAGGTAGATGTAATCAAGTGGCGGACCGCGGGCCAGATCTGGCCCGCCAAAGGGTGTGAAGTGGCCCGCGAAGATACAGAAGCGAAAAATAACTTTTTGTTGTACTTACAAAATATGTTAAGATGTCTTGCTATCGCCTTACCTGTGTTCTATTACTTATTAACAGTGGCGGATTTACAGTTTTAAGCCTCGATAAACTTTCTTCTAAAAAGTTATATTAAATGAAGCGCGAAAAGTGGCGAGATGACCTTTTTGCTTGTCAAGTTTTAAAAAAATTCTCGCAGTGGCTATTATAGCCACCTAGACATGGGGGGAGTTTAAAATGTTTGAGGGAACATACATTGGGGAGGTCATACTACTTGCCCAAATGTAAAAAAATTGTGGGTGGGGAATTCAAACTTGGAAGAGAAGGAAATTCTCCCCAGAGAAGGCCTAGAATAAACTGTTTTCTTCGGAAACTTTCGAAAGAGCGGAAGAGTTACAGACCTGGTGTGTGAGTAATAGTGGTGATAACCTTTATATATATATATATATATATATATATATATATATATATATATATATATATATATGTGTGTGTGTGTGTGTGTGTGTGTGTGTGTGTGTGTGTGTGTGTGTGTGTGTGCTGCATTTCGGAAAATAAACTTGTTTAAATAAATAAATCATAAAAATCATTATAAAAATTAATAGAAACGGTGGGCCCCTAAATTTTTATTTTGCTGGTGAGTCTGATACAAATATAGTCTACCATTTGTATCGTGGTAAATCCGCCACTGTAAAGAGTCATCCAGACTAGGGCTGCGCCGAGTAACTCGAGTAACGCGAGTACTCGACTCCAAATTTATTAAAATTTGACTGTAGACCGTTATTTGTTACAAATTATTAATCAGTCTCATTTAGGCTATTCTTAATCGTTATTCCCCTGTTAGTTAAGTTGTTGCCTAAAGTGGTCAGTGGGCCAAGTCTAGTGTGGACCTCACATTTCTTGCCAGTACCGGCGAAATAGTTTCTGTTCTGTAACTTCTGTTATACTAAACGTGAATACGCTTGAATATCCGAAAAATTGATATGTAACTGTATCTAGCGTTCTGCTTTGGTTAAATGAGGGCCATGAGGCAAATAATACGCATTGTGTGACGTGTAACGTTTGCAAATCATGTATTTCCGGTTTTACGCGAGTACTCGAGTACTCGCTAAGCTACTCGACTCCTACTCGACTCCTAAACTACTCGGTTAGCGCAGCCCTAATCCAGACTCATCCGACTTATCATTATCAAGTTTATGGCATTGAATGTTGCCATGACTTGCAGAGCCAAATTATTGCCACTGAAACTCTGACGCCGTGAAGCATTCATTAACTGCTTCCGGCGTCGACGGAATTGCGTTTAATTTATAATAAATTATATTAGGCTAATATATATTAATAATATAATTGTTTTAATTCGCCTAGAGATGGAAAGAAAGTGATTAATAATTTTACACACAAATCCTTTATACGATGAATCGATGACTAATATTGATTAATGATTGAATATTAGGCCTAATGAATGAAACTGTGTGTAACCCAGTGTTTATTCTAGGCCTTCTCTGGGGGAAATTCCCCCATTTTAAAATCCCTCCCCCCAAAAAAAATTATATGTTGGCTGGGGGGTTGGAAATTTCCCTCCAAAAGTGTGGAGACTCAGACCTTGTCCCCCCAAACATTTCAAAATCCCCCAATGTCAAGGTGGCTAGAATAAACACTGGTGTAACCAATATGGCTAATCTTGGTAAAATCACGGCAGCGACGCTTATTCACGGCGATATATTAAAATCACGGCACACGGCCAAAATTACGGCATTCACGGATAACCGTGATTTCGTGGTTTTCTCGCAGCCTTAGTGGTAGCTTTTATGGATAACTCACCTTTGGCTAAGATGCCTAGCTTCGATATTTGAATGTTATTCCGTCGTGTTTATTAAGACTAGTTTCGGCGATATTCTGTTATTCTGTATCTATGACAGTGTTACATATATTTCCTCTACGTCACTTAAATTTCTCTTCCTACGTTAGTCTACATTATAACGTGATCAATATTGTTAATAATAATAAGCCTGCCATCATTGTTATTATATTATTGTTCTATGTCAGCACAATCAAAATTCTTTTCAACTCTGAAAATATTGGCTGAATCAAGCACAATGGGCCTATATACTGTATAAGATGACGTTTTCGACTGGATCTTTTTGGATGTCGATCTTGGCATTGTTAAGATTATGCTATCGTCACCACGTTTGCAGGAGAAATAAAGAAAATAGTTACCAATTTCCTTCTGGAAATCATAATCTGCAAATGACATATGGATTTATTGAAAACTGCAATGAAGCAAAGAGACTGGCTTAGGGTGGGCCTGGGCGGCTAATCAGTTACGGCTGTTAGGCCTATAGTATCCAAAGTAAATTATCGTCAAATGCATTAAGATGGCATGGAGCTGCGATAAGAAATTTAAAAAGAGGTCCGCCCCTAATCGGGTCGTGGGATTTGGGCAAAGCCGTTGCGTAGCTGGAGGGGGTTGTTAGATGAAGATTAATATCGCCAATAATGGCGGCTAGAGAAATCGGCTGACATTACTGCACCCTCCCCCACTACAATAAAAACACCAGGGACGTAGCCAGGAATTTGATTTGGAGGGTATAAATATTTTGGGTGGGTATAAATCTGAACTATAACCCATATAAACAATATAAACCACATATAAATCACATAAAAAACTTTAAGATAGACTGATTTTGGGGGGTATATATACCGATATGCCTCCCCCGTCGCTACGCCCCTGAAAAACACCTTGAAAACACGATAAGTCCACAACTACTGGACATCAGACAGAGCAAAGACCATGCACACAAAGCAGATTGCAAAACAGAAATCATGTTGTGCCGTTCATAACATAATATTATATAACTCTAATACAGAACAAGAATTATGAAATAGTACAGGAGAGATACCGTCTCCCACTGGTCTAGTGCCGAATGAAAATTTTGAGGCCGAAAAAAGTCGACATTTGAACTGAGGCCTACAAGATTACAAATGCGTATCATACAATTGGTTTTTACGGTAAGGGGCCGTCCATAAATGACGTCACGCTCTTAGGGACGATGGGTACAAACATTTGTGACGATGTGACGACTGGAGAGAGGGTTCCAGAAATGTGACGTCACATAATACTAAATATTTTTATTAATACCGCAATGCCATGTTACCGCAAAATTGAATGTATTTTACACTTATAATTATTATACTTCATTTTTCAAAAGAATTTGAAAAGTGTCTAAATATTGTTTCAACTATAATAATTATAATGAATATTTTCAAATGCAACATTAATTTTGACATTGGAAAGACGACAAGAAGGGGGGGTAACGCATTGTGACGCCATATTTGAGGGGGTATAACTTTTGTGATGACGTGTGACGATGGGAGGGGTAAAAAACTGCCAAAATTGCGTGACGTTATTTATGGATGGCCTCTAACTACAGTATTGAAAAATGGTCTGGTAAATATTCCAAAAGAAACCTGATCAGCTATAATTAACAACAAAAATAATTAAACATGAAATTATATTATTACTCGTGACAAAAAATATACATCTGCATTCTAATAACATTTGCAGTCAATTAATGAACTTTTTAAAATAAAAAAATCAGTTGTACTTCACCAGTTACTGCCAGATAATACGTCGCAAAACAAATTAAAAAAATAACTTCCAAAGATACAGAAACTAAAATTTTTCACAATATAGACAGGCCCACCAAAAGGAGTGGGGTTGGATCTGCAAAATGTCAATGCTATCTCATGCAATACTATTTCTCATTATGTAGATGTTGAAAGCAGTGGCATTAGTTGTACTTTAACGTCCTAAAAAGTTTGACAAGCAAAAAAGGTCATCACCACCTTTTCACACTTGATCTAAAAATATAAACTTTCACGCTCTTTAGGGGTCCGTGACTGCTCTGCCCTGGGCCCGGAATTTCTTTCAATGGGCCTAAATATAGATAAAATTAACATCGCCTACGAAAGTATCACTCCTGGTTACAAATGCTACTAAAACCCGATAAAATCAATGCCATTAAATCTCACCTGATACAAAGATGTTTACATGGAAGAGACTATTTAACAAATAACATGCTAAATGTAACACCAATTGTACAATCAACAACAATGCAAAAGAAAAAGCCAGAAAAAGAAACTTGCAAGAAAAGGAAAAATATTTATTTTTTTATTCACCATCTAGAAACTAGGGATGATGTCTCATATGCTAAGAACTCATCAATATAGTACGCACGCAAAAAAGGCATATTTTCAAGCCCACCTGCCCCTGTTTGCACATCGTACATATGCAAAATCTCCTAAATCCAACCCCTCCCCACTCAGTGTGTACGTACTATATGGATGGACCCTAACAGCAACAGTAAAACAAAAGTTTAAAACAACAAATAAATCGATCAGTGATCTGCAAACTACTAGAAATTGATTTTCTTATAATGATGTCGGTGCTATTTGAAATTAAAAACAAAACAAAAAGCAATGCTTGTCATAAGCATATAATTATCCACAACATGTGCAGTATATGTATTGACATGTCGTGGAGACAATCTCAAGACAGAACGGAAGGAAGTTTCCGTTTTTAGTAATTGTCAGTCATGCCACATTTCAAAATGACCACCTTGCGAGGAACAGTCTCACACACACACACACGCACACATATGATGCCTTGCATTCCGAGGAATGTTTTATCACCTCCAACTGAACGAGAGCTAACACACAATCATATGTATTATGTCTCCAAACAATTTTTTATGAAAGTCCATTGGGAATGAAGTACCGAGGGCATTACTATATATATATATATATATATATATATATATATATATATATATATATATATATATATATATATATATATATACATACATACACACACACATACACACAAATTTTCCCACAGAACTGTACTATGCTCGATACAATAACAAACCTAATATCACCACAAGTGAAACTGAAATACTCTATAGACACTATAAATGTACATTTAATCTCCAAACCATGACTTCAAGTGAGCCAAAAAAGTCGGTCCTTCCCGAGCCTCACGGGCTCATAGCGTGGCGCCTAACTCTTTGCTACAGCCCTCAGCCACGCTTGCAATACCACAGATACGGGACTAGTGCATCGCGTAGCGTACATGTTTGACTGATCACAGCTTTTTACCACTGCTCATCATAATACCACCGCCCTCTAGCGAGTAAGGATGAGTCAACCTTAGGGCTCCTGCGGGTTTTTAACCTGCGATCTCCTGTTCTATCGTCTAACGTTGTTACCACTCTGCTAACCTCCCACACCTCACTTCCTGAGCACTTTTATAAAGCCTATATCTCATTTAGGTTTGATGAAAATACAAGCGCGATTTTCAAGACAGTACAGGTCAAAGGTCACGAGGCTGGCCCACAAATTCATTTTAACATAATCAATGCAAAATACTGATTTTTAAAAACTAAAACAAATCCACTCACAACTTAAGTTAAAAGTTAGAGTAAGGCTTAGTGAAATGTTAAAATGATGAACATCAGAAAATAGTGGAAGTAACAACAGATAAAATAAACAGAAGTTAAGTAGTGACAAGAAAAACAATTCACTATCAAAAAGACTTCAAATCCGCGGAGCACTTTTGTCCACTGTCTTAGCTTTACGCATATGGGATTTATTGAATCCAACAATGGAGGACAGCAGTCCTGCTCGACCCGGTTGACCATCCGCTAAACTAGCAACGCCTGGAGTCTCCGCGGTTCGTTCATTCTTATGCACGGGTGGCAACGGAGCTGCAAATAGATACACCAGCAACACAGTCAGAGTTTGCTCAATAGTGATAGCTAAGTGAAGCAAGTTAAACTGATTCTCAAAAATTAGTAGCTGATGCTAATAAGGTTCAGCACATCTTCAACTGCACTGTGTTGTTTTAACTGCTAATCAATCCAATGCAGTAATTAAATTATTATTATTATTATTATTATTATTAACATGTCCCAGTTCCACATTTTCATACTGCACCAACTATTATGACTGGCTTGGCAGCAGGGTCTTTGGAATACAAGGATACGTACACAAATATAAACTACTTTATTTGGTTCTTTCCCATTATCCGGACCCCAGTAGAGGGATGATGTTGTTGGCTAGTGAGGTGTTAGGGTTGGGGTTAGGGTTATGGTCAGGGTTAGGTTATGGCCAGGGTTAGGTTAGGGTCAGGGTTAGGTTAGGGTCAGGTGTTCCCGACCGAACAGCCATTACACTTCACTGGGGTCTGGATAACGGGAAAGTACCCTTTATTTCTATAAATTCAAAACAAGATTCATCCAAGAATAAATTCAATTCTGATTTATATCAGTTTATTGCACATTTAACAAAACGAGAGGAAAAAAGCTGACTGATAGCAAAGTCTTGACCATACTACGATGAGATTCAACTTCGCTAAAATACATCAGTACATCGTCACATTCAAACTGATTCAATTTTATTTTTGAAATTTGATCTGAAAAGCATTTCCGCTGCAAGCAATAGTAAACATAGAATGAACTTGGATAAAATTAAGCAGTGCCTTAATCTAGTGAAGCCGTTTTATATTCCAAAGCTTTCTCACAGTTTCCAAAAATCAAATTCAAAAATCAAATGTTATACATAGGGACTTCAACGAACAGTAAATTCATGAAATTCAAGAATCATTGATATGGACACTAAAATTACACATACACAATTAGCCAAATGCCGTAGATTAGAAATACAACCACCACAAGTAATCCAAAAGAACCGATTAACATGTAAACAGTAAAGTCAATGCTGTTAAATCTCTGTCAACATAGTTTCTAAAATGATGGAAAATAAAAAAAAACTAATTTAAACAAAATCCTTTGAAAATTAACAAACAAATATTTGACAAAAAAACCTGTCTAAAACTTCATGAACAAGACAAAACAAAATTAACAAAGATAAAATGATAGAACATCAACCAAAAATGATATTTTAAAAACGAAAGATGATTTTGTACCTCTAGCTTGAATTTACATTTCATTTATATCAGCGGTTCTCAATATGTGGGTCGTGACCCCAAAGGGGGTCGAATGACGATTTGCCAGGGGTCGCCTGAAACCTTCGGAAATATGGGGCTGTCTCTTTTTTGATGTGCAAAACTTGTAATTGTACAAAATTTTCCCATTGATGGTTACTAGTTTTTAAAACTATTAATTGGTATTTGATGATAGGCATTGCAGACAATTGAATCAGAATGATTTCAAACATTTTAATTGTTGTAGGATTATTATTTTGAACAGTTTTAAACATTATGAACGAAAGTGATTTTACGTTTGGGGGTCGCCACATTATGGGGAATTGAATTAAAGGGGTCGTGGCTCTATAAAGGTTGAGAACCGCTGGTTTATATGATCTTAGTCAAAGAACTCTTTTGTATACCAGTACCTTTAACTAAAGGAGTTATGGTGAACACGTATGAGTCATTGAGTATATTGGAATATTCACTATGATATTATAAACACCACTGTCACCACCACATATTTGTATACAAATCCACGCCGAAATAAAACCTCTGCTCAATAATTATAATCTTCAAGAACTTTCTTTCATAATATAAACATTTCATTCTAAAATCAAGCATCCATGTACAATTTAATCAGACAGAAAGCATGTGCACAGTTCGCATTGCATGATAAATCATGCTGAATGTGTACAAAATATACGACATTGCCAGTTACTCAGCACTTTACTTTAATAAGAGAAAGCAAGGCTTACAATCAGATATTTAAAATTATAACTTTGCAGCCTAGAACATGAAACTACTGAATCAAAAATAAACATACATAGTCAAGTATAAACCACAGACTATATATATATATATATATATATATATATATATATATATATATATATATATATATATATATATACACACACACAACAAAAACATAGTACTGGCAATTGGAAAATGCTTACCAAATTGGATTTTAATGCCATTGATTACAAATTATTTTATCAAGAAGACACTAGGCACTGTGTGTGCAATTGTTACTGCTAACACTTACGTAGATCTTAACAATTAATCTTGGATACATTATAATCATTGCAAAATGTTAGTAACTGTGGACAAACTAATTTCCACATAGCCATTTAACATGCAAGACATGCTGCCCGGGGCAACGAAAGAGGCAGAGAACTTGACCTTAAGGCAGTCTACAGTCGATTTCTTTGACTCCAATAACTGTTTTCAGTCAACTGATGATCCTGTTTCTAACATTCAGGGACAGACAATTATATATCGAGAATTCAAACAAACTTGTAATTTAACTAAGGCAGCAATCAACCTAGCAATGCAACATGACTATGGTCAGCCTATAGAAGTTAAGTCCCATCCGGAGAAATTTTTAATCAGAAGCACCTGTGGAACAAAGTGTGTGTGTGTGTGTGTGTGTGTGTGCTCGCATGTGCATGTGTGCAGATACAATCCACATTATGTTAAAAGTTAAATATTCCTTAATTAAACATTGTTATTCTGCTGTCAGATTCTTAACCCTTAAACCGTCAGATACTTTGTTACTATATGCAATGCAACCGAGTCTATTCGGTAATAATCCCTTTAAGGGGTTAAAATATACTGGTTGTCAAAGGGAATGTCTGTCTAAATTGGAAACTCATCACTGATTTAGCAGCAACGCTTAGGATGTTCACAAATTTCTCCAATGGATAAGAGTCCATTATAATAATTCCATCCCATGAAGACCAGGCCACATGTGATTATATATTCTTGCACTGACCTTGGAACTACTAAATGAACACGATTTCTAGTCAGTGCAAGGTCACACAGCTACCTCTGAAACTCTGGGGTCACTGTCGATGGGTCAATTGACCACGTTAAAAGTTTTGCACACTCTAGATAGATACTAATGCTACTGTAATTGTAACAGGTCAGCACACAGAGATCGTAAATTTCACCGTTAAAAATTACATTTCCACAGACAGTTGCAACCGAATAGACCAATAACAATAACGAAGAAAGCAGGTTTGACATGTCTATATTTTGAAACAATTTTGGAATGTAATAACCTAGCAGTGTTGGCAGTGGCGGTTTCACAGGGGGGCCCGTGCCCCCCTATTGAGTGCCTGGCCCTCTTGGGACCCTATACTTAATACTACATACCTAACAATAAATGGTTGCCCCCATGATTAGAAGTTGCCACCCCAACACCCCCACCCACTTGCCAGATCCTGGAGCCGCCACTGAGTGTTGGTAAAACAAGAAGAAGCCAAACATCAAAACAAATCAGGTTTTCTATGGCTACAGTCTCTTACACAAAATCATTAATCCAATGCAGTCGCATGCAAAGGGGTGGGCTGGTGGAGCAGTGGCCCCGGGCGCCAAAATTGACTGGCTACCTTTTTTGCTCATCAGACAGTTTTTAATTGATTTTATCAACTTGGTCTATGCCACTTTGTGACATAGGCCAAGTTCACAACTAGATATAGAAATTTGTGACACCCGAGAGTCCACCACTCTCTGCACACCACCGTTTCTGTGTTATAACTAGCAAAATTTAAGAAAAAACTAATCAAATCACAGGAATTTGATAAAATCCATCTCTAATAAGAACACATCAGCAAAGAATCAAGCATTCAAGACAATGTTAAATACTACATCAGGTACAAAACTAACCGAAATAAATAATTCATTATTCTGAAATCTAGAGGACTAAAATAGTTTTGTAATCTTCAATTTATAAGTAGCAGGTAATTCCTGCTAAAGATTCAATGTTATTGAATGTACAGAACTACAAACCTGGTCTGCTTGGTGCAGGTTCGCTAGTTAGAGGCATCGGCATTGAAGAAGTAATTTCCGGTGAAGTCAACAACAGGTCCTGTTCAGTAGGTTGCTCTACATTAGCCAATTCGTTCAGGCTTTTCTGCGCGCAGAAACGACAGAAATAACAAAGTGCATAAAAGATGATCACTTTAAAAGGAATTGCTATATCACCAGTAATCTCCAGGATAGAAAATTAGTAACTTTGGGAAATTTTGTGAAATTCAAAGTGTTGCAGCAAGCACAATGATGAGTCTCTAATTATAACAAACATGCAACATGAGCCTTCAGTTTGTTTTGAGAATCTGACAATAGTATAATTGTACAATTAGGACAGCATATAGTCATAGCCTAAAACAGCAGTTTACCAATAATGCAAAAGGACTGAGAATAAACTACTGGTTTCAGTTTTTATAATGATAATAATATTTAAACACTCCTCACAAATTCCTTCTGTTTACAAAAATAATGCTTTGCTCAATCTTGATTTTTTTCATATCTCTAATTGTTTTTATATATAACTTTATTCGCAAACGCAGACAACATAAGAACAATCACAACTCTTAACTAACAACTACACACTATGTATGACAGAAATAACAAAGTGCATAAAAGATGATCACTTTAACACCTTAACTGGGTATCCCGGATATATCCGACCATTTTACATTGAGTTACAGTTAAATACACGGTTAAGGGGTTAAAAGGAATTGCTATACTACCGGTAATCCCCAGGATAAGAAATTACCTAGTAATTTGGGGATATTTTGTCAACATAACACACTGTTACTGGATCCAGTCTTTACGCTGTAACAATACAAATTCCAATACGGATTCAGTAATCTGCTAACCACTTTTTGCAATCTACGCTTCTTCTTCTCTTCAGCCGACATGTGGAATGCTTCGGCTTCTGCCAGTTTCCTGTGCTGGCGAAGCTGAAATAAAAGTTGATGGTGCACATAGAATCAAAGTCAAAAGTCAAAGTCCTTCCCCGAGCCTCACGGGCTCATAAGGCGGCACTGATCTCCGTTTCTATAGCCCTCAGCCAGGCGTGCAATGCCACAGATACTGGGCTAGTGTATCGTCATCGCATACCTGTTTGACTTATCGCAGAGATTTTTACCACTGCTCCTCATTTTACCACCGCGAAAAAGGCTGAGTCGACCTTTAGGGCTCCTGTGGGACTCGAACACGTGACCTCCTGCTCCACCGTCCAACATTTTTACCACTTTGCTAACTTCCCGCCCACATAGAATAGTGATACTAATTTAGTGCAGGATTTTTTGGGAAAAGTGCAGCGAATATATTCCGGACAGCTGGTAAATGGGTTAACACAATTCACATATTTTATGCAGCATTTCTTAACATTTTCAAAGTTTTTCTAACATTCATTTACAACTTCCAAACATGCCAGCAACTACCAAAGTCTGTTCCCTAGTGAAACTCAATTTATGTTTGGAAAAATGATTTTATTGATCTGGCAAAATAGTTCTTTTTCAACAGGAATATAAAAAAGTACTGGAAGCAGTAAGTGATACCGTACTCAGTACTCACCAGCTTTTGGTCTTCCTTCAGTTGTGCTCACAGGCATCTTTTGCAGTCTTCAGAGTTTCTTTCAGTCTGCTTGGAACTTTTATCACTATTCCATCATCAGGCGGTAGTGGTGCATCCCGAAAGAAACTACCATCGTGAAAAAAGAGGCACAAGATTAACACAAGAAAATAAATCAAAGTCCGCGTCACAGACATGAAAAACTATGGCTAAAAATTCATCAAAACTTTGCACTGAAGCAAACAAATTCTGGTGATCAAACTTCCTGGAATAAAACTTTTAATTTCAGACTAATCGTGAAAAATATTTCATAATTTATTATTAATAATTTTTATTGTAAAAATTTCTGCTTATGTTTTGAACATATTTGTAAGATCTGTCCTGATCAAGCGATCATATCCAGGCACAGATACTAATAAGAAACAGATATTTAAAAATAAGAAAAGAAGAGTAGATCTAAAAGAGACGTATAAGATATTGACTAGCAAAGCAGAAGTGCTACATGATAGTGTTTCATTAGCATAATATACTGATACCCAAGGACATGAAAATATTTAAGAAAAGAATTGGGAGGTATAAGCAGTGGCATAGCCAAGGGGAGTTTTGGGGTTAAAACCCCCCTTGGGCACTGATGAACAAAATTTTTTTAATGTGTTTCCAAGCATTTTGAATTTTGGACAAGGTTTTGAGGGTCAAACCCCCTTGGAGCTGCTGACCAAACTTTTTAAGCACCACAGGCGTAATGACTATTTTTTTGCTTGTCTGCACCTGAAAGGATCAATTTTATAAGGAAAACCATAGTAGGATGACTCTTTTTTGCTTGTCAAGATATTTCGAAAGTTGGTCACTGTCAAAGTTCAAAACCAAACCCCCTTCCACAAATCCTGACTATGCCATTGGGTATGAGCAACATTTCTTTAGTGCCAGAGCAGTAGACAAATGAAATGAATTAGATGATAAGACAGTATCAGCTTACAATGGGATTAGGCACACATTTATGTGTTAGCTTGATTTATGTATATAGTGAAAAAGAACTGAAATTCAATATGTGTGTATGTGTGCTGTTTGATTGTGTATATTGTGAATTGAGTTTGTGTATTATTATTATTATTATTATTATTATTATTATTATTATTATTATTATTATTATTATTATAATCTCTGACAATTTAAATCACTAGAGCAGCTAAGCAAAACCAGTTACATTATCCAGCAAAAAAAGGATATTACATGTAGGACAGGAAAGACTGCTTACTAGCAAAGAGTTAAAACAATAATTATATGCCAGCACATAAGCACAGATTCAGCATACATGCATAAGTTCAGAATATAAGTATATAGGTAAATCACATATGCCTTTAAGTATAGCACACAAGCAAAGGCTGAATACACATATTCTAGCAAGACTAAATAATTTCCAAGAAATAATCAGGACTCCACATGTAAAATAGCTTTCCAACTGTCATTGGTAAAATTTATAAATTGAAAAGACTTATAAAAATGAATTACCGACAGAAAACCAAATACAGGTATCAAGAAAACATTTTAAATAAAGATAGAGAATTCACATCAGGTTAGAGATTGTGCAGCAGACAAAAATGGGCAAAACTCATTAAGTTTTGGTTATAACTAAGCCAGAGCAAAATGATGAAGAACATAACTCTTTTGCCAGCTTACTCTACTACAGTAGAACCTCGTTATATCGAAGTTCAAGGGACCGTGATAA
The DNA here is from genome assembly GCA_018105865.1 of Metaphire vulgaris. Lineage (NCBI taxonomy): Eukaryota > Metazoa > Annelida > Clitellata > Crassiclitellata > Megascolecidae > Metaphire > Metaphire vulgaris. The sequence goes on along the minus strand of CM030864.1, from coordinate 6,364,642 downwards.
ATACTTTGATATAACCGAGGTTCGATATATCCGATTCCTGTATCATTAACACTGTTTTGGCGGGACCAGCGCTCAAACTTCGATATAAACGTGATTTCGATATAAGTGAGTTCGATATAACGAGGTTCTCCTGTACATTATATCCAGTAAAAATGTAGTTTAAGCCATAGTTAAATTTAAGTCAAGTAACTTACGGATGTGATATGATATCAGCTATTGTTGGCATGGCTGATTTCAATGCAGACTCCCCAAGAATGGAAAGCAGAAGAGACTCTATAATCATCACACATTTTTTTAGTTTTAATCACCTCTACTCAAGACAAATAAATTACAGAGAGATTTAAACTGAACCCAAATTTTAAAACTTGAATTATGTCATAAGCAGCTGCATAAAAGAAATGGAAATCCATGGTCACTAACATAGAAATGCACAGCACCTAAAGAAGAAGATTTTTAATAAAATTTTCTGCTCTCCATTATTAAGGCCACTGTTAATTCTACAATCCTTGAATGGCATTCTGCTATTAGACATGTATCATCAGCATATTCTGCATCATCTATGTTTCCTGGCTTCAGAGATGTTCCCAACCCACATCATGAAAAGGACACTACATAGGAAACATATTGTAACTAAGCATACTAAGCACAGAGTATAGCTGTACCACCTGATAATTATAATCAGAGAAAATTTTACAATTTTTTTTACCATGGTGGGTGAGTGTACTCCAATAACAAAAGACTTAATGCTGACATTAACCCCTTAACTGGGTGCCCCGAGTAACGCTCGTCCATTTTACATTGAGTTACAAATAGTTGCCCAGTTAAGGGGTTAACTGAATATTGTCAAAAGCAGAAAGTCTTTTCAAAACTCACTGAACACTGGCAAACAGCCATCCAAGGAAGTGGTGTCACTGCAGATTGGGTTCACCAACGGATGTCCAACGGCCATCTCATACAGCAAATGACCAAAACTGTACATTTCTATGGATTCAAGTGTCTAATTGACAAAACACAATATAAAACCAGCTATGAATTCCACGTACCTACTTTATCAAAACACAAAATATGCTGTATTTTAGCGTTTTACATTATATGCGCTCAAATATGGAATGCAGGCAAAACATTTACAGGTTTAGTGAATTAAATACAATTTAAGAATATGGAAATGTCAATGAAATAAAGTGCTTTATTGCATGATAACATTATCAAAAAACAACAATAAGGTTGAGTTTACATTAGGTGCTTGGCATATTCAAGTACCATGCAGGACTACAAGGCAAAATCATAGACATTTCTTAAGAGCTTAGTCAAATCTTATATATTTCATAAATAGTAACTAAGCATACTAAGCACTTATTGTTGTTTCTGATGCCAAATAGTTTGGCATCAGAAACAATAAGGAGCTGAAGTAAAAGATTTTATGCATCAACTCCAAAGCCCCAGTTTCAACAGAGTGGTATTTGAGTCAGGATAGTTGGGGGGCAGGAGAAGAATTACTATTTGTTTAATTGTGCTAAATAAATTAGTTAAATAGATTAATGACAGCAAGAAACTTCCTCATTGCTATGTATAGAATGGACCAGTGGGGAGGGGGGCAATTCAGTAAGCAGTACACCAGGAAATGATCCCTTCCTCCCTTACAAACACTACAATGGGCATCACAGTGATATACAGAAATTAACTAATAACACATGAATATGAATCAACAATTTATTATTTTAGTTTTAATAACTTAATTATAGAAGACAAAAGACCTGAGTTACTAAAAGAAGAAATAATAAAGGCAATAAAAGAACTGAGAAACAACAAGGCTGTCGGAGTTGATGAAATACCGGCAGAGATGCTTAAATGTCTAGGAGAAGAAGCAACAAAAGAATTAGTAGAGATATGCCAAGAAATTTATAAGACTGGGGAATGGCCAAAAGACTTCAAGGAATCCATAATGATACCTACAGAAAAGAAAGCAAATGCAAGAAACTGTAAAGACTTTCGAACAATAAGCCTCATTTGCCATGCATCAAAGATCCTGTTAAAAGTGATGAAAGAGCGAATTGAAGCAAAAGTAGAGACTATAAAATATCTGGGAGATGATCAATTTGGATTATGGAGAGGAAGAGGCACGAGAGATGCCATCGGTGTGATGAGGGTCATAAGTGAAGGAAACATTGAATGCAGGAAAGATGTGTATGCATGTTTTGTTGATTACGAAAAGGCATTCGACTGAATGCAATGGCCTAAATTATTTAAAGCATTGAAAGGACTAGGAATTGATTGGAGGGACAGAAGGCTGATTAGGAATTTATACATGGAACAAACAATACAAATACGGATTGGGAATGATAACTCGGAGATCGGAGAAATCGGAAGGGGGTCACGACAAGGCTGTCCACTATCACCGCTGTTATTCAACATCTACATTGAGGAACTAATAAGAGAGGCACTAGAGGAAGAAACAGTAGGAATAAACATAGGAGGGAAAATTATATAAGTCATACGCTTTGCAGACGATCAAGCGATGCTAACAGGAGTAAAAGAGAACTACAAAGAATAATGGACAAACTAAATACTACATCAAAAGATAATGGCATGAAAATAAACACACTAAAAACAAAAATCATGGTAATAACAAAGAGTAAAAATCCACCTAGATTCACCATAACGGTTGATGGAAGAGAACTGGAACAAGTGACACAATTCTGTTACCTTGGGAGCCTACCTAATAACAGAAGATTCCAGATGCCAGGAGGAGATAAAGAGAAGAATAGCAATGGGAAAAACAGGCCTTTTTGGACAGAGGAGAACTGTTAAGAAGAGGGCTAAATAGAGAACTAAAGAAGAGACTGATAAAAACATTGATATGGAGTGTCGCTTCATATGCCTCAGAAACCTGGACTCTCCAGAAGGACATACAAAAGCTGGAAGCATTCGAAATGTGGATATGGAAAAGATTGGAAAATATCAAATGGACGGACAAGAAAACAAATGACGAAGAACGGAGTACTACAGATGGTGGACGAACAAAGACCGTTAATCAGCACCATCAAAAAGACAGAGGAACTGGATTGGACACGTTCTAAGAGGAGAATCATTACTCAGAACAGTAATTGAGGGAAGTATATCAGGAAGAAAGACAAAAGGGAGACCAGGGAAGATGCTACTGGACTGGATGATGAAAACATATGCACAGAGTCACAAGACCTATGAAGAAATCAAAGAAGAAGCAATATGCAGAAAGAAATGGAAACAATGGAGCCCTGAACCTGTCCCAGGACAGAGAACATGATGATGATGATGATGAGATGAACTTAATTGATCACTGCATTTAGCACCAGCAGTTCAGTAAAAGCATTTGAGACAGACTACCAGTAGTCATCTAACCTGCAATCGGTGAAGGTAAGTGTAGAGAGGACGGTGTAAGGAAGGAACTCCGACTGCCCAATTCTCTAAGTCTAACAAACGAGGCAATCCATTACAGATGACAACATTCCCGGCATGAAGGTGGACTGAAACAAATGGACAAAACCACGGAAATGTTAAAAAAAAGTTATATGCATCAGTCACTCATGACTGGATATTAAAATGTAATTATATAATTCCAAGATATTAATTACAATAATGGCAACAAAACTGAACAAGGAATCTCTCTCTGTGCTAGATACTTCCAACAACAAACTGTAATAAACAGTAACTGTTGGTCCATTCTCTTGCTCCATGCTTCTAAAATCATGACAAGTCATCAAAACATTGTTATGGTCATGCAGTTTGTATAATTCTGAATTCCATTAGACTGCAACCATTAGACAATACTAACATTTATACTTACATTTCATCAGAAATGCAAGCAACAAGAGTACAATTTCTGGTAAAACATATTTCCCAAACAGAACATAAACTACATCAATGTTTTGCTATCCTTACCATAAGGGTATCCTTTTTCATGGAGAAGCTTCAATGTTTCTAGAATATTCCGCCCAAATAGTTTGATATCGGAAACAGAAATGATACGAAGAGCCTTTGGGTTACTGTATTTCTTCAGATAGTGCAGTGTCGGCTTGGACTGTGCACACAAATGCAAGATGAAACAAAAATGTAACTTCATTTCAGTCTTGTGTATCAACAAAAGAAAATGAAAAAAGCATATGGATTCGCTTAAAATGGAACAATCTGGAAAGAAATAGATTACAAAAACTAGTAGATTAGACCTTAAACGAATTTGTCTGCAGATGCTAAGTCTGAAATTAAGTTAAAACAAAGAAAATAAAATAGAGAAAAACTAAATCCTTGTTTGTCTTATATTCACTTAAAAAATCTGCATCTACACTGACTTACGTTGCATATCTGATCTCGAAGTGTTCCCTTCTCGTGGAATTTTCGTACAGTGACTGAACACGTGGTATTACAGGCACAAAAAATGGACGGCTCAATACTCGGATGCTAAACGACAAAGTCATAATCAATATAAATCACTGAAAAACGTCAATTTTCTTATTAAAATCTGTAATAACCCATAAAAACTGTGACAGAAGAGCATAAAAACAATGGTAACTTGTACAAGATGGAAGTTGAATGGCTGATACAAGATGGGCCCAAGATAGCACATAGTAACAATACATGTGAAAAAGCAGAATAAATGCATCTGATAAAGAACTCCTGTTACAAACAACTGTGAAGGAATTGGAAACTCTAAAAAAGTCTGAGATAATGAGAGAATTTAAAAGTCAACATGAAAGTATGTAATTGTTGTCAATATTTATAGTACCATAGGCATGGCAAAGAAGGCCAAAGTCAAAGGCAGTATAACAACCATCACCTGAACCACATTCTTGACTAACAACCATTTCTTGTACCTTGTACTCAAGTGGTCTTCTGGCGGTGCTAGGACAAAATGTCCGTGGACAAAATGTCACGGACAAAATATCATAGGGACAAAATGTCAGCGGACAAAATGTAACCCTAACTCTAACCCTAACCCGTGACATTTTGTCCGCTGACATTTTGTCCCCGTGACATTTTGTCTGTGATATTTTGTCCGTGGACATTTTTTCCGGTTACCGGTACTCTTCTGGCCACTGCTTTTTCTACTAAAATGAGCTGGAACTCATCTTAATGGCCGATTAATATTTTTGTATTTTATTTGTATGCCACTGTTTATTATAGCTTGTCCAATTCTTCCTATTTCATGTGTTCTAATTCTTCTTTCATTCTCCTTCTTCACTTATACACTTAACTACAGAAATATGTTGCACTTAAATACAAAAGTTGTAGAGAAAATTGGTCTTTATAATGCTCTCCGTAATTTGTCTTTGTTCCCAAGAAATTCATGACAAGATAGTGTCTGGAGACATAATAAAATTGTGTAGTTAACTCTTGTCTTGTTCAAGGCAGACTTGTTGTCAAGACTCAATTGTTCAAGACCCTGATCAAGAACAAGACTCAAGTGTCTCAAGACCGAGAACGAGACTTGGGCATTCAAGACCGAGACCGTGGCCAAGACTCTGACAATCAAACCAAAAATGCAATGGTCGACATTTAATAAATATTTAGTTCTATTTTTATACTATTAAAGCACAAACAGGTTTTTCTTAGTGCGTTTTTTCACTATTTTGTCACAACACCCTTTTGCTATATGTTGCTTGCGGAAAATAGTAAAATAGAGAATAGCATCAGGTCAAATTCTCATGCCTCTGACTAAGTCTTGATAAGAATCTGACAAGCAAAAGGTTACCATGTTAAAATTATCATATTGATATAGTCAGCAAGTGCATCGATCGAGATAAGATCCCAGTAAATCGATTCTAGGACTTTTGTCAACTAACAATATTAATCTCAAACTATTTATCTAAAAAACTATTCATCTGCAAACCTTTAATCTATGGGTGTTTCATCTAAACGCTATTCACATAATACTGGCGTAAATTTGCACTATTCGACTTCAGAAGGCATCTTGCAACAACAGTGTTTTGTTATTAAGGTCAATTATAATTGGATTATCCCACTGCATGTTTGAGACCTTTCAGGGGCAGTTATTATTGCTGGCAAAGTTTAATTGGTAACTTTTGTTCATCTACAGTGTACACTCATAATTCAGTCGCTGGCAATACTTTGGTACAATATTAGTATATATTACATAGGCCAAGAAGGCAAGCTGCAGCTACATGTGTGGTCAAAAGCAGCTCATCCTTCTTAGAGACACACACACACAAGCAACATTACTGCATAGATCAGACCGATAGTCGAGGGCAGCAATGTTCCCTCTAAGCTGCGTGCCTGCGCGGCCGTGCATGTCACAAGAAAACGCCGCGCAGCAGCTTCCAACTGCTGTGCAGTCATTTTGGGTTTCAAATAACACTGATTTTGTTGTTGTCTTGGGTGACATCTGTGAAAAAATTCAGGTGCTCAGGCACTACACTTTTGCACACACACTGAACAAAATTAGAGGTAACATTGGAGGGCAGGGTTTTCAGATTTGTTCTGTATCAAATTTTGTTCAAATCTCAAAACTCTTTATACTTGTTATCAAGATTCAATAGTTCAAGACCCAGACCAAGACTTTGAAGTTCAAGACCCTGGCCGAGAACAAGACTTGGGCATCGAAGACCAAGACCGAGACATTCAAAACTGAGCCTCGAGACGTCTTGAGACTGAGACTTGAGTCTCGAGAACCACAACCCTGGGTCAAGATGAGGAAGGCTCTCAAAAGGCGATAGCATTGAATCAGTGCAACATGACTGATAAATGCTGGAAAAGGAAACTTCCTTCTCTGTTGTCTCCTGTTTTAGTTCTCATTATGTTGAAAACAAAAACTTTGCACTTTAATAAAACTGAAGTAATACCTGAAGTGTACTCAGGAATTTCATCACATTTTCAAGTTCGCTTCCGTCAACTGACTGACTAGGACGAGAACAGCACTGAAAAAAGTATTCAATTAGGGCCTATACAGCTTGCTCAATGCAAATTTTAGGCACATGACAAGTGAATAGCATATTTTCTACCTGTAAAGAACCAACAATGCTTTAAGAGCCTTTAGCACACATAAAAAGTATATTTAATTTTTATCTTTATCCAATGATATCAATAACCAATCAATTAAAAAAAGTAATTTCACAATCACTAAACCAAGAAGACATCAACGAATCAGAAATCAGTCAAATAAAACAGCAATGGAAAACCTGTAAATATAAAATATAATGTAGTATGGCTGATGTGGAGAAATATGAACTACTTCGGGCACGTACACAGGATGGAAGACAATAGACTGGTGAAGAAGATCATGCTAGGAACAATGGATGGAGAAAATCGAAGAGGCAGACCGAGAGAAGAGAGTGGTTGGACGATATCGTGGATTCAAGGAACGCAAAGCAGCACATACTAACCACAGCAACACAGGACCGAGAAAGATGAGGGCAAATTGTGAAATCAGGGCTGTCGCACATCTGGATGATGATAACGACTATACAGCACCCATGGAGCTGGATGATGATGTGATAATTTGAAAATAGTACGTAAAATGCAATTTTTTCATCTTTACATCTTACATAATTGCCAACCAAGTGATACAAAAGGCACAATGCATAGGTATATTTACAGTAAATTCAATAAAAAATTACCACATAGCTAAAACATGACAAGACTTCAATAAACTATACTAAACTCAAATGACAATATAAACAAAACTGTCATCACACAACAAGAAAAATTCACCAGATTAAATTTATGCCACAAGTCGTGCTTACCATCCACACAACCAGCATTTCACATACAGAACATGTACACATTTACAAACAGAAATTATGTCAGGACTTGTTGAATGTTGACAGAAGAAAATAAAAAGTTCATTGCTGAATCCAAGTTGAAGCAATAGCAATTTAATATGGACTGCATAATTAAATTATTTACAAATTACCGGTAATTAATTGGAAGGATGTACGGACCTTTAAACGCGAGACATATAATAACGCTGCATTTTATCACTGACATTTAATCCCCTAGACACTTAATCACATGACAATTGTTTATTTGGACATATAATTATATATAATTAATAACCAGACAGAATAACGCACCTTTCATCACGGGAGCATATGTACACTGGACATATACAATCGTGTACTTGAAGCTGGTTTGGTCACTGCATGCGACAATATTTATAGTGTGGACATTTTACAAGTAAGGTCCTTGGCATCAAAAGTGATAAGTGAATAAAAAATGAGTGACAATAATAATAACGGACTTTCATGAAGGGAATTGCAAAAGACATGCAAAAAGCAAAGAACAGCATTTCTACAGGGTATATCTAGTTTGCAGCCATCTGTCCTCAAGAGATACCAGGTACTGAAACAGTGCGTGATAAGTGCAACCGATCGGTCCAGGTACTGAAACAGTGCGTGATAAGTGCAACCGATCGGTACTCTCAAAGTGAGATTTTAGTTTATTTGCGTGGTTTTGCACAGTTATCATATTATTAATAAATATCTATAGTGCTTTTACAATTTATTATAAGTTTATGTGATGAAATGTCCGAGATTAACTGTCTAGCGATCAAATGTCCATGTGGATAACTGTAACATGATTAAGTGTCAACAGGATTAAATGTCAGTGATTAACTGTCACACGATCATATGTCTCATGATTAAATGTCACCAAACCAATTGTAAGTTTCTGCTAAACTTTGGCAAATGAATCAAGGCCATAAATACCATATTTTCATGCATATAACGTGCCCACATGCATTACTCCCATGCATATAACTCATGGACAATAGGAATTTGTGTAAAAGTTTTTTGTATAGCACACTCACGCATATACCGTGCACTGATTGTGTCATGACATCAATTATTTAACTATCAATTGGGAATTTCTATTCAGTGGTTATATGGTTAATCATAATAAACTTTCACTTGAATATAGCTGTGGGTGGAGAGAAAGAGAGCAGAAGATATTGCTTTGAATTGGAAGGGTTTCATACATCGTCAACCATCATCATTCATGCCATAATAGGCCTACATCAATTATTTAACATTCAATTACAGAATCTGTATTCAGTAACCTGAATATTCACAATCATCCTTCAAATTCTGCTTCCAATTTAAAGGGTAAATATGTTTCCCTCTGCTGTCGATCATCACTGTCATGTTATGGCCCAATTGCTTATTTAAAGAGTTTTGGTTTTAACCTGTGTAGCTCATGAAGTCAGCAACTTACAAGATAAATGTTAGTATAGCACACCTACAAGTACAATGGGTGGAGGGGTGAATGGTAGGTCTAAAACCTGCATAATGCACGTGTTATATGTGTCAAAATACAGTACTCTTTTCATAGACCTACATTATTTTTTTATCTCTGACAAAAGAAAAAAGAAACATACCCATGTAAGAATGTATTTGTCTTTAGGTTTGGCTTTATCACGGACAAGAAAGTAACACTTCCTCAATCGCCATCCTAAGTAACAACGAAAAAACCAAAGCAGAAGAGAATTAACGGAAATCCAAAATCACAAGGAACGTCCATTATCCAAGACAAAATTAGCAGAATTCACATTTGATGTAAAAACTTAAATATCTTTGCAGATCAACAAAGCACATGAAAATGAATCTGCATGAAAGCATTACATGACAGGCATATATATATCTATATATACCAATATATATACCAATATATATATATATACCAATATATATACCAATATACATACCAATATATGGCAGTGGCTCCACCAGTTCCCAGTTATTTTCGGACCGAAGAAACATGCAGATGTTCTGCAGTGCTGTGTCTGCAAATGAAGACAAATGAAAATACTAAACTGTTTCCCTTTTTCATTTAAATAAATTTTTAAATTAAAAAACAAACAATAAATAAATAGTTGTGTTTTGAGTCTTCCAATCTGCATATTAGTGTCTCAATAATAAGAATAATAATAAAAATTATTTTAAAAAATAATAAAAACTAATAATTATGGTGGCATAGTGTACCAAGTACTGCTAGGAGGACATCTCAGAAGTGAAAGAAGGTTCGATATTGGCAGCCACAGCCTGGCCCATAGACAAAAAGGAAGAGGCAAGACAGACTAGGAAGGAAAAAGAGAACCTGAGAAATTGTTTTACTCTAGATATGATACTATAGTATTCTCTCTCTGTCTCTCTTTGTCTCTCTCTCTATCTGTCTCTGTCTCTCTCTGTCTCTCTCTCTCAGTTGCTCCGACTTTGTGTGACATCATGGACTTTGACATCATGGACTTTGATGTGCCATCCTTTTCTGTCCTCTACTGGAACTGAGACTGGATGTTCATAATAATTGCTTCCATAAAGTTATCCATCAATCTTGTCTTTTGTTTGCCTCTGTTTTTCCCCATCAACAGCTGTTAGCATCAATGATTTCTCCAACGAATCGTGTCTTCTCATAATATGCCCAAAAAACTCTCGTTTTTTGTTTTTGTTTTAGGATCAGTCCTTCCAAGGTGTGCTTTGGCTTGAATTCTGCAATCACCTCTTGATTTGTTCTCCTGGCTGTCCATGAGATCCTCAGCATTTTCACCATATTATATAATAATACTATAGTATTATGGCATGACAATATTCTTGTCAAAGTATATCCTGTAGCCATAAGCACTCAAATTTACTCTTACACCACCAACTTGTCACTTCTAAAAATTTAGTCAACTAGATCTCCAATTCTAGACATTTTGGCAGTCATAATAGAAAAATACCGCCTTGATAGCATTGTCTTCCTTTATGTGAAAAACATCCAAATTGACTCATAAATATATTTTCTATTGTGCATAAAAGGCAAATGCCTGAAATCTCCATTTTCTACCATTATAATGACCATTTGGTCGTGATATTCAACTAAAATTTGTTACATATGATGAAAATGACAGTAGCATGTTTCTCAGTGTTGAAACCCCATTCTGTCATGTACCAGTAGTGTTTATAGGGTAGGGGTACTTTGTTCTCTTATACTTGTTTCATGGGTACATAATCATAAAAAGGTTAAGAACCATTGAACTAAATGAATGTTCAGTTATTGTTTATTGATAAACTTGATAAAGAAATGCTTGCCTTGATAACTGATGTTAAGAAAACTTGACGGACAAAGGAACAGTTTCACGTCAAGACAGAACGATATCCATCTGGTAGCAAGAATGGCGTTCAAGTAATTCTACAATTTGATAAAATTTATATTTCTGATACCTGTCAAATTTAAAATAAATTCTACATTATTCAATAAAATCATATGCAACATTCAAAACAACAGAATACATCTCATACATCTCATACAAGTGACGTCTGTCAAAGCGCCCTTGACTCTGGCCTTTGCCATGCTCACTGTACCATAAAAGTTCTCAACAATAATAATAATAAAAATAATAATAATAATTATACAGTAGTAGTAGTAGTAGTAGTAGTAGTAGTAGTAGTAGTAGTAGTAGTAGTAGTAGCAGTAGTAGTAGTAGTAGTAGTAGTAGTAGTAGTAGTAGTAGTAGTAGTAGTAGTAGTAGTAGTAGTAGTAGTAGTAGTAGTAGTAGTAGTAGTAGTAGTAGTAGTAGTAGTAATACAACATCTTAATGTTTAAAGCAAATGTAAGTTCAGCAGCATTTCATGAAATTCACATAATCCATCAACAATAGAAAAGATTAAATAACAGAAAAATGTTGGACAAGACAAGACTATCAAGCAGCCATCAGGAAAGTAAAACTGACCTGCAGTCCTTGCTGTCTTTTCTCTACGAAGTCACTCTCCATCTTGCCAAAGACCTTTTTTGGTGGAAGTGAAAGATCAAATCCAGCATTTTTCAGCACAATATCCAACGCTGCAAAATCGCTATACCGTTTTGTAACTCTCCAGCTGGTTTCAGGCAATGGTCCAAACTGAACGAAAAGTGAATATTCCTGAAGCAAAATATCACTGCCCATATAGCCAATACAGCATGACAGTCTAAATTAAATCTTTTTAAACATATATTAACCCCTTAACCGGCCGTGACAAGTATACTCATCCATTTTAGATTGAGTTAGAAATAAATGGCCGGTTAAGGGGTTAAACTAACAGCCCTGTTGCCCAAAAAGCACATCTGAATGTAATTCAGCCACTGTTTATGTACCCTAAAGTAAAGTTCTAGCAAAGCTATAAGGAGGCTGCAGGGGTCCAGTCATCTCATTTGTGCTTAGGCTGCTTGTGAGATTTGTGCAAAGCTGACAATGACTTGTTGGAAGGAAGGTGATTGCCAATAAGTTGTAGCTTACAGTCTTTGCAAAATAGTCAACAGTCCACTACAAAAACTACAAATCTCACTTCTTCATTAAATGACTCTTAAAACCAGAAGTGTCTTTGAATTGAAACCGGCAAATCACATCTAATAACTAGAACTAAACTTAAATTTGTGGGACCATTTCTGTTTCACACCTGAAATCTTGAATTATCTTTTGTTTGTTAGATCTCTCCAACAAAGTGGCTAATTTCATATCTACATTTAAAACACATCTTTCCAGTTGGCTTTTCCTCCATAGTCTGTCTCACTGTTTCTCACTGACTGATTGCAGAAATTGGTCTGGCCTTTGGCAGATGGATTGGAAGTACCATTAACTGATACCTTTTGAGTAATTATAACTGTTACTATAAAAGTGCATTATCATCATCATCATCATCATCATCATCATCATCATCATTGTGAAAATATTCAAAATGAGAACAGCCTCTTCAATGTGCTTATTTAATTAAAATTTCAGTGTATATCATATATTACTATTATAATTACATCATAAAGGGAAATAATTATGAGTCAGTAGTAATACATGATATAAGATTCCAAAAGAGACTAAACTGGCACAGAATATCTGTTATTACAAAGAAATCTGCAATTCTTCTATACGGTGCTATATAAATCCGGTTAATCCCATTGCAAAGACGACGAAGATATGGACGGACCGTATGGTCCTTGACGCTGTAGGAGCTCTCGATGGTACACTTCATCGGGACGGTGTCGTCCAGCTGAGCCCTCGACTTCAACGTATTTCCAGACATGACGTTCCGCTCGATTCAGTCGACGAACGACGAAGATCATCACTTCCTCGACCAAATCATCTAACTGCGACAACTGCCGAAAATTTCCCAAACATTAACCACCTCAAAGGGGCGGAACAACGACCACGACGATGGGCGGCTGCTAATTACGTCTAAATTACATCTTTAAGACGGGACTGTAACTTATTACAGAGGTTAATGCCGCACTACGTTGGGATTTGCGCCTGCCGATTGGTGCGCTAGCAATGGACATTCGTTTGTCAATCGTTCCTATTGGTAATATGTAGCTTCATGCCAACCGCTAGTTATCCTGACCAATCAGCTTTGAGTGTGACCACCAAAATTTATTGCAATTTCCGAGAATTGATGGTTGGTATCTACAAAACCGGTACACACTGGTGTATGTCACAGTATGTGTGAATTTTGTTTTAATCACTTATTTTACAAATTATTTTTAAAATTGTAAATCATTTATATTAGCTTAGAGGTTTCCAAAAAGATCATGATGTACGTCACAAGCTGCAATCGAAAACAAGTACCTTGATATTTGATTAACATAAAATTTACAAAAATTTAAAATTTAACAATTATCAAGTTTTGCGTGAGTATCATAAGCTTCAAAGTATGATAAAGAGCGAGGTGTCTGACTCTGAAGACATGATTATGACAATAATATGTAAATATACTGTATATACATAGTTTGATGCAGAATTTCAAAAATATAGATAAATGTAATACTAATGTCAATCATCATCATCATCATCATCATCATCATCATCATCATCATCATCATCATCATCATCATCATCATCATCATTGCTCTCTGCCATCTCATTAGTGGCAATAGCTAGTCAGAAAACATTTTCAGGCTTTTTTGTCAAATGTCAATAGACAAACTAAAATATAAAATATTCCATTCATGCAGCGCTTCAATTGGTTTTTACGTTGAGTTGCGTTGAGTCGCTTTCTATATTAACGTCAACTGTACATCAGTTATTATTTGGGTGCACAACATACAGGATCTCCTAAAGAGCCAGATACACAATTTTCGATAAACCAGGTGCGAATCACCGAGAATCCGAGATAAATATCTGGTGTGAGTGCAGGTATAGCAGAGACGTCAGTTCACTGTTTTTCAGAGAGGGGGGGGGGCAAAACACTTTCGACCTGACAAGTTACAAGTTTGCGAAAAAGCTGACGACTTTTTTTTGCTTGTCGGCCAATTTTCACGGTTAGTTAAAGTAGTTACTTCAAATTACTCGACATCGTCAAGCACTCCTTTAGGGCGTGTAAAATCTAAATAACACAAACATTGGCAAACAAAAATTTTTCCCTCAAAATCAGGGGGAAAATGCCCCCCTGCCTCCCAAATGACGTCCCTGGCAGGTAGATCTAGGCTGGTTAGGATTAGGACTCTATGTTCATATTTGCCTCTGAGGCTCTGCCACGATACCATGTAAATGCGCTATATAAATTCATGAGAATTTTATCTTGGTGCATCAGATTCAGTTGACAGTCGTGTCTTGCGATCTGAACGATGTTAGAGGCTGATTTTGAGATTTATCGGTCTTCGTTTTAAATAATTGTTTTTATTTTAAACCGAAATAAATCAACGAAAGCGGTTTGAATTTTGAAGAGCGCAGATTTAAATCGGGGTTTAGCGATCGCGAAAACGGTGGAATTACTCGTCTAGGCGTGAACGAAAACGTTGGAACTCACGAGTCAAAGGTCGTTTTAAACGTTAAATGTCGGGTCATGTAGTTATTTAGATATTTATCTGTGGAATTTATTATTTATTGTCTTTTATTTTGCTTCAGGCCTGCAATAATCTTTCACAGACATCGTTTGGGAGGATGCGCTAGATTAGAGATAATTATTACAGAGACCGCAAGTAAAATCGCGAATTTATATAGCACTTTCTGAATGAGTACCGTAGTGGCTGCTTATTCTTTGAGCGTAATCTAGCTTTAAAATAGCTGTAGCCAAACTAGCCAGCAAGGCAAGGAAGTGGTCATCTAAGCGAAGAGCCGTATGTTCTTAAATTTCACTATAATATCAAGCAACCAATTGTAAACATGCCCTCGGAAGTTCTTAGTTGAAAGTCCACAAGTCAGTCTATATGTTTTGAAACCAATGTGAAAAGCCGACAAACGGATTCAAATAATTTTTGCTAGTGTCTATCTACAGTCATCTTCTGAAAAGCAGTATCTGGGCCAGACAGCCAGTGACCAGTGTTTTTTAATAGGCCTAGCCAGTATTATGATCAGTAGGAGTGGCCCTTAGCCACTAAGGTTAAATCCACATCCCAGCTAATAAGACAACTGTGATCGTATGGCATCTATTTTATGTTTAAAAATTCCACTAAAGTTGTTTATTGACTGAGAATTATGTAAAAAGGTTAAAAGTGTTTTTTATTAGTAAAAAATTTCAAATTTGACAGCCTATATATATATACATGTATATATATATATATATGTTATATGTACATATATAGAGGTTGGATCATTATAAATGTTCTCATTCAAAAGAATTTGCTAATTTGCTGCTTTGTGAATGTGGAGTTAGCAGGAGAGCATTTTCCATTATTGGCCAAAAAGTTGAATTCTCTTTTTCTGCCTGTTAGATCTCTAAATTTGCAGAATACATTTAAACATATTTGAATGAACATCTCTCTTTGCTAACATGTCTACCTTTTGTCTATCTTTTTGTTTCTCGCTCAGATTCTTATTATTGATCTGTTTTTTCTTCGAATTAGTTAGTGCCATCAATCGGTGTTTTTTTGTTAATGGGTAATATCTGCAAATCATGGTTTTGTGAAAGTGATGAAATGTATAATTTATTCAGTATTCTCTAGCAACTTCTGAAGGTATTGTTATTATTCTAATTTTTATCAAGCAGAATGGATGTTGAAACAGAAAGACTAGAAAGATGTACTGAACGCTGTCCAAAGCAGAAGGTTATCGTTGATTCTGGTGATGAAGAAAATTCTGAAAGGTCGGCGTCGTACACTGCATCAGGTGATCCTATAGGACGTGGCGTGACAGAAACTCAATCAGCAAACTTTCAAGAGGAGAAACTGTTGACAGACTGTGACGATATTGAATCTACCACACAGAGTCCCAAACCTTCTGCATTCTTAGAAATATCGGAGCAGACATCGGGCAGCCATGAAGTTCCCATTAGTGGCAAAATTTTGCAAGAAAGAGTAACTTTTTCTGATGAAAATGTAAAAAATGTCTCACTTGTGTCAGATAGATTGGACTTGATGGATAAGTCAGAATCAGATTTATCAGATAAGAAGCAGATGGATGCTATGGCTTCGGACAAAGAAAACACACCTGTTGGAAATTTGTCTCGTGTGACTGACTGTGCATTGAACGGCGCCGATTCTGTGGAAGGACAGGACAGACGGGTGCTTTCTGATAAGTCGGGAGATTCGATAAATGATTTGGGATGCGGATTGGATGAAAGTGGATTTTTGAAGGAAAAGATTCTTTCGGAGAATGAGCCTGATTTAAGATCAGATGACATTCACAGTGATTTAAAACAGACTCTTACTAATGCTGATAAAGCAAAGTTACCTTCAGGTCCTCTGGGAAACGACAGCAATGCTCACGGAGACAGTCAAGGTTATCAGTTTTGTTGTTTTCATGTAACTGATGTATGAAGATTGGTCTCTGTTATAGGCACAATTTTTTTTAATTAGTTAAATAGATTATAAAAAGTAGGGGTCACAAAACGCTTTTTATGGTAGGCTGAGTAACTGAAAGAATGATGAGTGTGGGCCATGTGACCCATTTGTTCAATGTTTGCAAGCGAGAATGAAAGGTATGGGAAAAGAAAACGGGTTTAGCATTCCTTATTGTAAAGTAATGTAACAAAAAAAATTTATTAGCCATGGGTGAAGTAGCGTGCAATACACACATAAGACAGTGAGACCCAACATATTTATCTACCAAAAGGTTATAAAAAAGGCAATTCCAGCAAAAAGTTGGGAACATCACACTGAGTTTTATCAAGCAAATTTAGGTGGCAGGCCAGATAACTGTCCTCTCGAGTGGCCTGCAAGTCATAGTTTGGTGATCCCAGGTATAAAGTAATTTGATATTATTAGAACATATATATATATATATATATATATATATATATATATATGTGTGCGCTATTGTATGCGCTACTCTCGTTCGGTCGGCAGCATTGAAACTTGAAGTGTTATTATCCGGTTTTTCGAGATCCTCTGTAGGCCTTCCTCTCTCATTCTCAGCAAGACGATTCTTTGTGGTCCGGAGCGTTTGGTTTTATCGTTTTGGACGACCTTTTGTTTTGGTTTCGTTCGATTTTAGCGTTTTTCTGGCTGACGGTTAGGTATGTTTGGTTCGTTTCCCCTTGATTGTTTCCACCATTTTGTTTTGCCGCACCCGCACCATTAGGCCCTAATAGCACTTAGTAACCACAAGCCAATTAATAATGCACTTGTTCACGCTCCAATGAGCACAGACCTGTCCCAACTGTCTCAGAAGGGTACGGGGCTCTGCAGCGTCTGCAGGACTGTCAGGCGCCTTCACCTTAAGGATGGGAGAGCCCACCTGCATGGACCCCACTCCAACCCCTGTCCAGGGTCTAACCAACCCCCTATGGGCAACCAATCACTCGGCACTGTTGTGAATCCACCTTTAACAGCTACCCAACAGAACTCGCCGGCAGCGGTCAACACGTCAATAACAGCAGAAGCGCCAAACAGCAATGCCCAGGCGTGCAATAATGCAACCCCTTTCTTCCATCCAGTTGAACGGGCCCGATAACTAAGCATATTCCTAAAGCAGCTAGACCTGCCGTTGGGCAACTGCTAGTTAACATCATAAGTAAAATTATTGAGGCCCCTTCTGTCGTCACAAATTGGGGAGCTACTATATTTTGCCCCGAGTCCTGAAGCAACCGACCAGGGAGGCAAAAACATAATTTGTCAACCCTCTTCAAAAGAAGAGTGCAAGAATTCTCGGAGTCGCTCTCTTCCAGTCTAAACTCTCCACCTCACAATAGTCATGGTCCAAATACAAGACCGACCAAGAAAAGAGACAAAAGCAAGCTCAGCAGCTGCTGTGTCATCAAAGTTGGAGGATGGGAACATAAGAGCAGCGGTGCGGATACTAATGTCCGACGAGGAACCGGTAATCCCGGATCCCCAGTCACTTCGGGAGATTATGCTGAAACATCCAACTCCTCCACAGGACAGGGTACCCGCACCCTCACAAATATCATGCCCCCCACTCCAGGTGACCGAAGACGAGGTTAGAGAGCGAATCCGCTCTTTTCCCACTGGCTCCTCCGGGGGCCCGGATGGTCTGAGGCCACAACTGGTGGCTGAGCTAGTGGCATGCCCAGAGTAGACTGGTAACTGCCATCACAGGGTTGACAAATCTTCTTTTAAAAGGCACATGCCCCGATCAGGTTCGCCCCATCCTTTTTGGCGGTACTCTGATGGCCCTGCGAAAGAAATCTGGGGGCCTGCGTCCAATTGCCATCGGCTACTTCTGGCGTCGGCTTGCCTCCAAATGTGCCTCCAATTTCGCCCTCCCTAGGGTGTCAAAATATCTTACACCCCTTCAGGTGGGCGTGGGATGCCCGGAGGATGCGAGGTCGCAGTACATTCGCCAGACGCTTTATCCTGAACATGCCTGAGGATCATGCCCTCGTGAAGCTAGACTTCACGAACGCTTTCAACAGCATGTTCAGAGATAGCATGCTGGCCGAATTAGGAAATATCCTACCGAGATATCGGCACTGCGACCTCTCATACTGCAAGCCCAGCTCCCTCCAATTTGGCGACTTCTCGGTGCTTTCGCAGCTGGGTCCACAACAGGGGGACCCCCTGGGACCGCTTTTATTCTGTCTTCCTCTCCAACCCATACTGAAAAGCCTAGCTTCAACACTCACTCTAGGCTACCTTGATGATAAATCGCAGCGGACTTGGCAGCAATAGAAAAGGGATGCAAAAATCTAGGATTAATTACGAGAAGTGGAAGTCATTTGCAAGGGTCCAAAGACAGACACCAACACAGCTATGGACCGATTCTCGCAGACCAGCCAAGAGGATGCCATTTTGCTAGGCGCACCCTTGCACGTCCACCGCTTTTGAAAATGTGATGTCCTGTCGCATTGTGGAGTTGCAGACGGCACTGAGCCGTCTGCCATTAATTCAAGGCAGGACGCCATTTTTCTTCTCAGGAGCTCTTTGAGCCATTCTAAGCTCCTGTACTTATTGCGCTGCACCCCTTGTGCTGGTCACCGCTGCTAGAACGGCGCCATCATGCGTGAAGGCCTTAGTAACATCCTAAATATACAATTTTCTGACAGTCAGTAAACGCTCCCAATCAGGAACGGGGTCTGGGGATCCGTCGGGTGTCCATGCTTGCACCTTCTGCCTTTCTGGCTTCAGCTGCAGGCACCGACCCCTCCAGTCCTCCATGCTTGTGAGGGCATGCCCTAACATCGATTCTCATGAATCACAAATCATGGACCAATGGTGTTTTTATGAGCCAGCTTCCAGGCCCAACGTCCGGTCAACTTGACAAGCAGTCCACCTGGGACCGTCCGCTCATCCGAAAGGACAGTGACGCCCTGTCCCAAGCCCACCCAGGACCTTATCATCAAGCCCGACTCAAAGCCGTCTCGGCATGCCACGCCAGCGATTGGCTTCACGCGCTGCCCATCTCCTCTTGTGGCTTGCGAATGGACACGAAACCATCAGAATCATCATCGGCCTCCGCCTGGCGCCAACATATGCGAGAAGCATCTCTGCCCCTGTGGTGCCCAAGTGCTGGAAGACGGCTCGCATGGGCTATCCTGTCTCCTGGGCCCAGGTCGTACCACACTCGCCATGCCACGTTGAACGATCTGGTACAGCGGGCTTTGGTTAGAGCGGGGTCCCTTCCATCAAGGAACCGCCTGGTCTTAGCAGATCCGACGGAAGAAGACCAGACGGTATGACCCTGATCTCGTGGCAAGCCGGACGTAGCCTGGTATGGGATGCAACTGTGGCGGACACAGTCGCCGCCACCTACTTACCATCCACTTCTCTAGCAGCAGGAGCCGCCGCCGAAGCCGCTGCTGTCAGAAAAACAGCAAAATATCAAAGCCTGACCCCCATGCACACATTCCTGCCAATCGCACTTGAGACGCTTGGCCCCATAAATCAAGACGCCCTTTGTTTTTCAACGAGCTTGACGTCGTCTTGCTCAGCAATCCGGAGACACGAGAGAAGGAAGTTTCCTCTTCCAACGATTGTCTGTCACTCTGCAACGATTTAACGCCATTGCTTTTCGAGGAACTTTTCCAGACCTCGAACCGGACGAGAGTTAGCCACACAATTTCTTAATGTCTCGGACACTTTTTTTCATAAGACCTTCGGAATGAAGTACCGAGGGCATAAAAAAAAAATATATATATATATATATATATATATATATATATATATATGGAATGGATAGTAATAAAGAATCAATTAGTTATTATGAAAAAGGGTTTTGAGCTTATTGTCATCAAGCATAATTGTTCTGCTGGTTATCTTCTTCACTTTGCCATCCGGCCATTTTTGCACTGATTGAACTTAATCAAGACTAAAATTAATATAGTGCCTTGTTTTAAAAAATTTACAGCTTGTGTCAGTTCTTTTCTGTCCACCATAAGTTCTTTTACTGGTCATTTTATTTTCTGATTACAGTGAACTCCCTTGGATTATCTTTTCATTTTCTTCTTGTCCTTTTCTTATATTGTAAAATATTTTCATTATCAAATCACATTTTGTTCTTTGGTGTGATCTATTAAGAGAAAATTTCTTTGAAATCCTTTCTTTATTATTTTATAACTTTTCTTGATAGGAAATTACTTACTTGCTGACAGGCCTTAATAAATTAATTTAGATTTAATCCTTTATGCATGCAGCCTCTGAATTAAAGATTCCAACGCTGGAACAACTCGATGACATTAAGGAACCTGAGGAACCAGATCACAAAGATGCATGCAAGATCCTGCAGGATGATGTGGCATCAAAAGAAACACCTGAACAGGACAAAACAGCAGAGGACACCGATGGATGGCTGTATGTTCTTGGACATGACAGGCTCAAAAAGAAGGTTAGAATACTTTACGAACCGGAGCTCGGTGGAGTAGTGGTAGGATTCTTGCTATGCAATTGGAGGGTGGTGGGTTCAAATCTTACCCTAACCACTGCTTAGCAACGTTGCACAAGTTGTTCACCTCAATTGTCTGTGAAGAAGGCAATGGGAAATTAATTTAAGCATCTCATCCATGTGTGGGGTAAAGGCCAATTGGACCTGTCTCAAGGCAGAGACATCATCATCATCATCATCATCATCATCATCATGAAGTGAAAAACCTGTTGCAATGACAAGTACTTTAGATGTTGTAGAGTAGATGAAGGTGATTGGTTTCAGGCCATGCAGTTCGATTTATATGATTGTATACAGGATTATTTCTAGGATTGTGAATTTGGGGGGTGTTCGGAAAATCTGGGGGGTGTCGGAATTTGCAAGTCTTCAAAGTCTCTGCCGAAAAAGGCTGACAAGCAAAAAAATGTTATCAAGTCTCAAAAAAGGCTGACAAGCAAAAAAAGGTAATCCGAGAATAAAAGTTGGGGGTATACTTCTCCATTTGGGGTGTTCAGGGCTAATTAGTATGCATTTTGTATGCATACCATTGTCACATTACCAAATTTTGGGGGTGTCGACCTCAAATTGGGGAGTGTTAGGGGGGTGTAAAAATATCCCTGATTGTATATTATCATATATTGAAGTTTATGATTATTTATTGTTTTTTTGATTAATTAATTTATATGGTTGCATATTGTTTTATTATTATTATTATTATTATTATTATATATTGGGGCGGGAAGTTAGTAGAATGGTAACAGCGTTGGACAATGGAGCAGAAGGTCGCGGGTTCTCCCGCGGGAGCCCTAAGGTCAACTCAGTTTCGCCATCTGGCGATGGCAAATGAGTAGCGGATTTGTTGCATGAGAACACTGGCCCCGTATCATGTATCTTCAGTCGCCTGGCTGAGGGCCTTGGTAACGGAGATCAGCGCCGCCCTATGAGCCTTGAGGTTAGCCTTGAGTGCTCGGGAAGGACTTTACTTTTTTACTTTATATTGTTTTATATGGCTTTTTCTCTTCTCTAATGTTTGTTACGTTGTTTTTTCCTTTTCATGACTTGCATGCGATACTTCATTTCCGAAACCGATTGAACGTGATATTTTTATTTATTATAGGTAATTAAGAAAGGGCTGGAAAATACTCGTCCATTGCGAGGCCAGGTTGTGGTACTCAACTGTGTTGGTCAACTTGAAGATGGGACTCAAGTGGACAAACATGAGAATTTATCAATTACATTGGGAGATGGGGACTTCATTCACGGTCTGAACAACAGCCAATTATGATTGCTTAAATTAAGGAACCTTAACTCTTACCATGTTGACTACCTGCAAAGTTTTTGCCATGGAGCCAGCCATGTATTTAGTTCTTATAAACGTAGCAATGTATATAATATATATATATATATATATACATACAGGGCCGTCGAGAGGGGGGCAGGGGGGGCAACTACACAGGGCCTGGTGGTCTGGGGGGCCCCAGGCCCATGATGAATATGTATAATAACCAATAACATGAATAATAACAGTAAAGTAGAGGGGGCCCGGCGTGAAAAGGCTGACAAGCAAAAAAGGTCATCGACTAATTTTAAGACGTAAAAAAGGGCGACAAGCAAAAAATGTCAAGAAATTTCATTCTGCACAGTTGCCCGGAATTTCTCTCGGCGGGCCTGTATATATATATATATGTGTGTGTGTGTGTGTGTGTGTGTGTGTGTGTATATATATATATATATATATATATATATATATATATATATATACACACGTTACTGGTTGCTCAGAGTGACAAAAGCGTGGCGAGTTATCGTGTCGCCAGCAAACAACGTGCTAAGATTCACACGGGAAAGTCAATTGTTAGATTTCTGAAAATGTTTCATTTCTTGATTTTAAAAGCCATCTTCACTATATTTTGAAATAATGAGCCATCGGGAACATAGTTTAGGATTCCTTTTTCGAATGCAAGTGATACGACGCAGAAAGGGAATTCATAAGGAATTTCATGTGTGTTTGTCAGTAATCCTAGTTAATCCTAGTCAGAAAGTGGAATAATTTTATTTTTCGCAGATATTCAGTTTCTCTGAATCTTCTTAGTAAGGCTGTCTGTGTCTTTTGTCAGCATTTGATTTGTGCGTGGCGCTGATGGACAAAGGAGAAACGTGTGAAGTTGTTACAGAAAGTCGATTTGCATACGGAGAACTTGGCCGGTATGATTATAGAGAGCTCTTGCTATTAGCACCGCCTGTTGTTGGATTTCGGTTATCTGTGAAGACTTTGATGGCTGTGGCTAAATGTCGAACATTATTTTTCATGCAATTGTGTGCAATTGTGTACCAGCATATACAAACTATGTTGCAAAATTCTGTTATGTATCTGCAGTGCTCCAGACATTCCACCAAATGCTTTTCTATCGTACATTATTGAACTCGTTGATTATCACAGCATGCCAGCATATTCAGCCATGTCCATTGCCGACAGGATTAAACTAAGGTAAATACTCAGTTTAAAAAGCAGGTCTTTATCCTGGAAAGTTTGATACAATTGTTTCCTTTTTCTCTGAATGATATAATTTTTTTACTACAGTGTGTATGACATTTTTACATTTGATTTTGCTTCTTATCTAATTATAATTTAAAAAGATTTGCCTTTCATATTTTTCATCTATACTTGAATGGTGCATAGCAATTTAAACTTATCTTTATTATGAATTTTTTTAATGTAGCTGCCTAGTATTTTTGTAGCGATGAGAAACGTGAACGTGGAAATTACCTGTATTCAAGAAATGAGTTCAGTCGTTCAATAGATTTGTACACAAAGTGAGTTCATCATCATCATCATCATCATCATCATCATCATCATCACCATCATCATCATAATCTACCAACTCCCAAGCAACAATAGCTGGGTGTGAAACAGTTCCAAGCAGTCCTGTCTTCGCTCAATCTTCTTCCTCTCCATCATCTTTCTTTGTAATTGAACTTCCTTTCAAGTCTATGTCTTCTCTGGTGTTGTCCATCTTTTTCCTGAATTTTGCCCTGCCTCCATTTCCTTCCATTTGATTGTACAGAATGCCTTGTATGGAATCCTCCTCCTCCTCCTCCTCCTTTCATCCATTCTATTGTTGTTCGACAGGGCTTTGAAGGCTCTGGATGAGGATTTCGAATCACACGGGGATTCGGCCGAAGAACTGCAACAACTGATTGATGCTCGAGTTAAGTGCCATAACAACATGGCAGCTGCTCAGATGAAGGTTAGAATATTTTATCTTTTGTAAGTTTTCTGCATTTTATATTATTTTATTCTAATATTTTATTTACTTTCATTCTGGTTTGGTAAAGCTGGCTGTTTTTTTAACTTAATAGCTTAATTTTACATGAAGTACTAAAATAGCAGGAGCTACATTCAGCAGGCTACATACCAACATTTTCAGAAGACATGACATTGAGATGAAAACAACAACACTGTAATTCCAATACTAATATATGGATGTGAATCTTGGACCATAAAAAAGAATTGGAGAGAAAAATAATAAAATAATAGCAACAGAAAATAAATGGCTTAGAAGAATACTAAGGATTAGACAACATATAACATATGAAGAAGTGAGAGAGAAAGAACACTGCAACCAAACATCATTGAAGTAATGAGAAAGAGAAGAATAAAATGGACTGGACACATACTCAGAATGGAAGAAATAAGAAACCAAAAACGAATTTTAAACTACAAACCAGAGGGAGAAGATCTAAAGGAAGACCGAAAAGATGATGGGTGGACGGATTGGAAGAGGATCTGCACATGGCAGGGCTGAATCTCAACGGAAAAACTGATGGAAGACACCGAATGACTTTAGAAGAAATAGCACTTTAAAGATGTCATGGAAAAGTCGATAGCTGGGCTCAGCTGGAAGATGAAAACCTGACCTGATCTGACTAGAAGTATTTTTTATTTAGAAAACTGTGGCATACTCCTACCTACCAGTACCAACTATTTTGTATTTTATTGATTTACTGGATGAGTTAATTTTAGAATATTATAGTTTAAGTAAAAACCTTAACTTGTTGCTATGGTAATTACCTTTTGTCAGGTGGAAGCTTGGGATGCAGCAGCCAAGTCCTGTGATGTAGTCTTGAAAGTGCAGCCGGATAATGTCAAAGCCTTATTTAGGAAAGGAAAGGTTGTTTATTTTTATAAGATTTCTTAAATGCAATTTAATACAGCATAGCTGCATTACAATTGACTCAGCTTTCTTAACCCATTAACCGTGTATTTAACTGTAACTCAATGTAAAATGGACGGATATATCATTCAGTTAAAGGTTAATATAGTTAAACTTTGATTTGGAATATAGTTAATAATTTGTAAATTTTCTATATCAGTGACTGTGAACCATATGTTGTTTTATTTGAATTTGTTTTATTTATTGGCTATGTATGCTTTGTTAGTTTTTTTTATTTGTGATATTTATTTGGGAAATTGACTTCGATATCTGTTTGAACATTGAAAACAGTTATTAGTTGCAAATGTTATGACAATACGTTGGTTTTTCCAATTTGTGGAGTTGCATAGTTTTCTGCCAGTTTTGAGTGAATAGTTTTGCATTTCTTCTTTTAGTGCCTTGGTAACAAGGGTGACATTTCCACAGCTATACCATTGCTGAAACGTGCTCTCAAGTTGGAACCTGAAACAAAGGTAAACACCAAAATTGCAGTCTTTGTTTACAGTTGCTATCTCTGATTCTGTCGGCATTTGAGTGGTAATTTGAGTGGTGTACGCAAAAAATCATTTAGGGGCCATCCATGCACGCCCTACATTTTGGTTACCCCCTCTGCCAAAAAAAGTCATACGGTTTTCGCCCCCTCCCCCATTTGTTTGCTATTAAATTAAAGGTTTTTAATATTTTTTGGTTACCCTCCCCTATGCATACGCCTTCGAGGCAACGACCAATCCAATTCCAATTCCAGAATGACCAATCAACCCAGCCAACCAATCAGAATGTAACCAATGAAAATTAATTTTTAGCAAACAATAGCAACCAAAAGCATTTATTTACTATTAAATTACAGGTTTTTAATATTTAAATAACCGTGGGAACAATAGTTGGTACCCTTTGTTTGACCATGAAGAAGTAATTTTGTTCAAATCAAATGTTTGTGTGAATATACCAGCCTTCTATCTATTTATAAATTTGAATGTGCGTACATACAAATTCAGTCGTGAACCCCCTCCCCTGTACACTTCTGTACGTAAAATCGCCTAAAACTCAACCCCCTCCCCCCTCGGTGCGTACGTACTAAATGGACAGCCCCTTAGATAGGTCATGGTTCTCTTTGGAAGTGAATTATTTTATTTTTCTTTTTCTAGATAATTCACCAGGAGTTGTCTCGTCTGGAGAAGAAGAATATGGTTCAGGCAAAATCAGAAAAGGCGCTTTATCAGAAGATGCTCGGAACTGACAAAGAGCCCTCTGGTGGAGGAAAGAAGAAAAAGAACGAGGTGAACATGAAACTTGCTATTATCTATAATTAGACAAAATGAATCCAACAGTGTTATTATTATTACTACTATTGTTGTTGTTATGCATTTGTAATTTTGCTCTATAATAATAATAATAATAATAATAATAATAATAATAATAATAATAATAATAATAATAATAATGTGTAGAATTAATTTAACTGATAAACATCTATGCACAGCAATTCAGAGCAGAAATGATGAACTACAGGGTGACATAAAAAAACCAGACTAGTCACATTTATGTTTGCATTTAATATAGTCCAGTTTTTTTGCACCATCCTGTAGAAAGCAATGTTGAAAACCCGCATAATGCCTAATGGCTTCACTTAATTATGTTTATTTTTTTAGATGCAATTAGATGTCAATTAGATGTCCACAGTTGCGTATCAGACCATAACTGTTGACAGTGGATTTTATCATTGGCTTGCTGCCCCATTGTAATCCAAGTTATTATTATTATTTTTATTATTATTATTACTACTACTACTATTATTAGCTAGACGATTTCTATAGCGCAGTAAGCATGGCAAAAATGGCCAAAGACAAGAGCGCTTTACAATACTACATATACCTGATGGTTAATAGGTGAGTCTTAAGAGTCTTAAGTCCATTTTACATTGAGTTACAGTTAAATACACAGTTAGGGGTTAAGAGAGAGAGTCAGAGTTCGCGACGTAGTCCGATTATGATTTATATGTAGCAGTACCAGTCAAAGTGACAGTAGATGATGAGATGGTAGGCATGAAACTTCCTCTAAGTTTCAACTGTGCATTTTATTTAGTTATTAAATTCTTGAATTTGTTTTGGTGTTAAAGGGAACAGCATCGAAATGGTTGTGGTACGTGGCTGGTGGCTTGGCGGCCGTTTTGGTGTCTGTTGGATTGACCGCATATAGATACATTCATGACTGACGGAAATGACACACGTAATAATATTTTCATTGATATATATATATATAAATTTGATTGGTATTGATTCAGTTTTTAGTAGTATTTATCTTGAATTAATCGGTTCCGCTGCGTTCCTTGCGGAATTGTTTTGCACGTCTGTTGTTTTCAGCTTGGTGGCCATTCAGTTTAGCCGACTGGTTTATTTGGTGTCCTTTTTAAGGTTGTGGTTTTTTCAGTCTGCTTGAGACGAGTCATTCTGGACAAATTTTCCAGGTTACCGCTTCTTTGACACACCTGGTGTCAAGATGCAGGCATGCATTTGGCTTTCCAGATGACTGGAACTACACTGTGGCCCAATAAAAAGCTAAGGACATCATAAATTATATATATATACAGTATAAATTTTATTTTATATATATATATATATATATATATATATATATATATATATTATCTCCCATTTTCCCATTTATATATGAGCCAAATAATGAAAGCATTTTGAAAATCGGTTCACATTTGCCAAGGTAATGGACAATACACATGGCAAGTTTTTTTTGTTTTTTTTTTTGGGGGGGGGGTCACAGTGTAGTAACTGGCACATACACTGTTTCTGTAAGTTTTACCATTCTTTTTGCATTGATGAACTGGTTCTATTGCATTGTATTTTTAAAATGAACTACTGCAGATTTGCATACAGTAAGCTGCCCAGTGTACATTAACTAAATACTTCAGGTTCTAATGTCTCAGGCTGTAAAAATTTTAACTGCAACTTGGACAGATATTTTTCTTATATATGACTCATTCTTTTAAAATATGATGCAAGTTAAATTGGCACCCATAAAGAATGAATTTAACCCTTTAACTGCCAGATACTTTGTCACTATATGCAATGATTGGGTATACTTGGTTCCCGCGGTTTAAGGGTTAATATGGAATTACCCTCTTGGCTTTAATATATGTTCTTTATGTGTAATGCTTACTGCAGGTTTTATACTGGGCATGTGGTACGTTCTAAATGATTTTCAGTAGGTGAATAGAAATTGCTAATAACTTGACACTATATTTTGATTCCTGTTATTATTTCTGCAAGTTTAGCAACTGTTAACTGTATTCCAAAATCTGTGAAAACTTATGTCTGTTATGTTTATTTTCTGTAATAAATGGCAGTAGTTAACAAAGTATCTCTAACAGATTGTATTTGGGTTAGAATGATGTGTTTGGTGTAGTTGGTGTTTGAATCACATCTCAGCTGTGCCGTTTCGGACTGATCTTATGGCTTGACCTGGCTCTTTTACTGTTTTGCGCCATCGGCTGATGCTCTGGGCATTATGATTCTATAGAAGTTGATTGATTGATTGATTGATTGATTTTACTGTTTTGCACTGCTCTTGATTCTGAGATTTATTACACACTGTACCTTCATAGATGCCAGCTACATGTATTTGATGTTTCTGGTGTGAAATTTAGTGGGAAAACTTTTAAGACGTGCTTGTTGTCCAATAACAGACTGTGTACTTTGGTAATTTGTTATTTAATGCAGTTTGAAATTGCTTAGATTTGTGTTTTTGGTGGTTTTCCATTGTTCTTTGAGTGTTTGTTGGTCTAAACTGAAGAGTGAATGAATAAATTTGTTGCTATATCTTATTTTACTGTGCTAGATTTAATAAAAAGCTTATAAGATTTTTAAATTTGTCATCAAATTGTTTGCATTCACCATTTACGTAGCAGAAGCTTGCAGGATAATAACTGTTAAAAATTTAAATACTTGGACATTTTAGAAACCAGTGGCTATTCTAGCCACCTAGACATTGGGGAGTTTAAAATTTTTTTGGAGGGAACAGACATTGGGGAGGTCATATTACTGTACTTCCCAAAATGTAAAAAATTGGGAATTCAAAAAAAATTTGGGGGGGGAGGGAAATCCCCCCAGAAAAGGCCTAGAATAAACTCTGTTAGAAACATTGTTGCAGAAGAAAATACAATTAAATTTCTTTTGACGCATCATTTTAAAATTTATAATCTAAAATTTATAATCTAAAAGGGTCTGAAACACAGAAATTTCATGGTCAACAGCTTGATTCTTGCTGAAGTTGAATCGATATCCTGAAAAACAAATTTCACAGATTTTACAGAATAAATTGATATTTCAGTGTTTTTACAAAGAGGATACATTCAAGAAAGACTTTTAAGTTAAAATGGTATTGAACTCTTTAGGTTCATTAAGCATATCTAGTGTTACTACTAGTACAAGTAAAATATTTGGGGTTGTCCATTAATTACATCAACAATTTTAGGGCAATTATTGACCCCTCCCCCTTGTCAACAACTGTCAACTTCCAGTGACCCCCTATAATTATGTCAACAGCTTTTGAGCCCCCTCCCCACTAAGATCAGTGACAGGTCCCCCTAACAAGTTTAGAAGGTTATTTTTGCAGCAATGAGGCCTTTTCTCCCTTTCTTTTGTTCATCAAGTGTCAAAATGTGGTGGTGATGACTTTTTTGCTTGTCAGGCTTTTTTCCATTGTAATAAATAGTATTCTATGAGATTTCCTATTTTTATCATTTGTAAAAAAATTAAATTGTTGATGTCAACTGCTTTTACCCCTCCCCTGTCAACAACTGTCAAACTTTTTCAAACCCCTTCCCTATTTTGTTGATGTAATTAATGGACAGCCCCTTGTCTCAGTTGCCTTGATGTAATTTTAACACTCAAGTCTTGATCTCTGAAGCCAGACTAACTCTCTTACTGTTAAGATTATAGTAAATCAATTTTCCAGTTCAAATAGGTGAATAAATTATTTTGTTTTGGCCTAAGGAGGTTGGAGGATTTCTGATTCAGCGTTTTTTAATTGTGCAAACTAAGCGTTTTGTTCATGTTATGGTTTATGAACTTTTCAAGCACAAGAAAAAAGAAACTTAATCAGAAATTCACTGTTTATTTGCAAACATGGAACCCTATGTAAATTAGTCTACTTCTAAGATTAGGCAGTTATGCAATACAACCATTTGTTCAATTGATGCAAGTTAACAGATTCCTACAGAATAATTTATATCTTCAAGTCGGTCAAATACATGATCCAAATGACAAGTTAAAATGGAGAATTCACAGTGGTTTAATATTAAAAGGGTTGATCCTACTAATGAACTACTTTTAACCAGGTTACTTCTACTGTTTCTGCTGATATGGTTATATTGTTTTGCGTAAATTTTATTTTAATTCGTATAACCACGGCTATCTTGCATTGCCAGAGACTTGGTAGTGTCAAAATGCTAACCTAGATAGCGAATGGTTTTTGCGGCGACGTTTTGGGCGTCTTCAGCCGTTAGTTGGCTTATGCCGATGACTATCCTTCGACTGTGTAGATAGGGATACCCTCTTCGTTCCACCCGACCAGCTTGTTTGGCTTGATTCTGTCCGGCGGATATAAGAACTGCGGACCGGTGTACAAGATCTTGCGGTCTTCGTACGTTCTCTTGTCCTTCTGTCGCTCGTATTTGCTGTACATCTCCACTTTCGACTGAAATCAATAAATATTTAAGTTTAGGCCGTTGCGCCAAGATCGAAGTTTAAACGGGTCAAATCGTGGAGTCGTGGAGTAATGTGCCTGTTTCTCGGTTGAAACACCTAAGGCAGAGGGGGCTTCAGCCGCTTCACAGGGACTCCAAGTCACCCCCCCCCCATAGTTTAGTGCAGTGTTTCCCAAACCCTGGGTGGCGACCCAAAAGTGGGTCCAGTGGGTCGCGGGGTAGCACGAAATTAGATTCCAAAATATTTTCTAATCAATAACACAATGTCACAGGCCTTGAAAGTTCCAAATAGGCTTAGGTTTCAAGAAATTTATACGCCTGCAACCCCCTATATACTCGGTTTATAGACTATTAAAACGATTAAGTCTCCAGGGTTGCGGCATGTTACGAAGTCGCTGAAGTGAGTCGCGCAGTTCCATAAAATTTGGGAAACCCTGGCCTATAGTACTTTTTAAAATTAATATTTTTCACAATAACGCAAGAAAATCGTATTGCGATTTCCGACCATTTTGCTCTGAAACTCCACTAACAATAGATAAACTATTTAGTTCCCTGTAAGCGGCTTTGACCTGACAATTGAGCGATTTTGCCATACTCATAGGATTTTGAAGACGCGTAACAAAGGTATGCTATGGTCCAAAAATTTTAAAAGATAATTTTCAAGAAATTCCAATATCTATTTCTCTCCTCTTGTCTTATTTGCAAAACCATGAATGATTTTCCATAATATAGTTGTCATATTTTCATTCAGATTGAATCAGAGCTTTTGTTTTGCCATTTATTCAAAACTCAGAAGATTCTTGTCAACTAACGTTCGCCAGATGGCCTAATGCATTTTAAAAAAATAGTACGTGCTATGATTAGGGTCTCGAACGATACAAAACCGCTGAGGTGGACCGCGGTTCCAAAATGTTAAAACCCTGCTTTTGTGCACGCATTCTGTATGTGTTGGTTCATGAAAATTGTTGCGCCATGCTTAGAAGTTGCTACCCCCAACGGTCCCCACTAAGTGGGCCACTTGCCAAATGCTGGAGCCGCCACTGCAGCTAGACGTGCAGTTATTTTCAAATAGCCTGCATTAGGCCTACATCAGTTTTCGCAAAGTGCCTGTCGCAGTCAGGCAAAGAACTGAATGCCGGATTGGTCTTTTGACTCATTTCGTCCACAAGACATGGGACTCCAATCAGTTCTATAGCAGCAGAGTTTCTTGATGTAAACACGTGGTTCTTAACGTTTAACGATTGCACATTGCCCGGGGAACAAGCGCATTTTAGGTAGACCCGCGCCGCGTGAAAACTACTTTTTAACGCAGGATTACCTTTTGGTTTGTCAGCATTCAAAAACGTTGAGATGACTTTTTTGGTCAACATTAATCATAACGTCACAGATTGTGCACATGCCAGAGGTGTGGGTCCCCGCACTGGTTAAAGACGCCCCTGGATGTAAAACAGTGGTTCTTAACGTTTGTACGATTACGTACCCCTGGAACAAGATAAGAGAACGAAGTAGACTACCCCCTACCAGCACACCTTATCCCAGGACAAAAGGTTTGTGCTCTGAAATATTTTGAAAAAATTATAAACAGCAATAAAACTTCTGTCACAGATTGTGCACTTGCCAGAAAGTGGGTTTTTTCTTTAGAATTTCTAATTTAATGCAAACATTTCTACAGCATTTGTATAGTATATAGGGTAAATTGTAGTTTTAAAAATCTGTAAACAGACTTTATTTCCGGATTATTGAGTACCCCCACAACGTCCTTCAAGTACCCCCAAAGGGGCATGAACACCCCGGTTAAGAACCACAGCTGTAATTAAAAGCTCCAGTGCTATAGTTACTTACTCACATGGCTGTCATACTGTATATCTGCTAGATACAGGAGGACTACGTCGAGATCTGACAGACGGTTGATAATTCTAAGACTTTGAATTCCTTTCGACTCTTCGCTCATCCGTCATCACTTTCCCTCTCCCCTCTCTAGCTTACTTTGCTTACTCCCAGGGACGGTTCCACGTTGAGGGTGACTGGGGGGGGGGGTGCATGCCCCACTGAGCTTTTTTGCTTGGTTTATAATTATCATTACCGGTATTTACTGACCAAAACAAAAACGCAAACACCGCTAATGACCTTTTTTGCTTGTCAACCTTTTTCGGGATTTCATTGCACCCCCCACCAAGAATTCTCGGAACCGCCACTGCTTACTCCCCAGAACATCTCCGTTTAACCTAATCAAAATTATCAGTAACAGTTGTATTAAAATATATAATAGAAATCAAAATAAAGTGGTTATTAATATTGCTTACAGGAGCGCCGGCGAAACGTTCTTTAAACCTGTCGGAAGAACTGAAATAAATCGGTCTAATCACGTTGAATACAGTGTCTGGTGTGAAAAGAGTGTGAAAAAGTCCCACCCCACATTTCACATTTAGTGTGAGAAATGCCCCATATTGAAAATTTGGAACTAGTCTTAATTGCAGCCATTCCTGATTGGTCGCAATTCGTGCAGGGATATGTTTACACCCCCTAACACCTCCAACACTCCCCAATTTGAGACCGACTCCCCCAACACCTCCCATATCAGCTATGGGATGACCTTTTTTCTTTTGCTTGTCAGACTTTTTGGCAGGGGACCCCCATAATTTACCGACACCCCCCCCCCCAAAAAAAATCGATAATCCTAGAAATAACCCTGAATTCGTGGGAGATTGACCTCCCAGCCCATACATTGACAGTGACAATATTTTGAGCCTACAGTATAACTAAATGGAGGATAGCCCCTGCAGGATTTGTAATAACGTGGACTGATTCCTTCCCGAATTAGAAACGGTATTATTAAGATAGCCATCATCGTCATAGTCATCATCACTGATTCACCATTATCGTCATCTTCATAATCGTCATCATCGCCATCGTCGTCAAGACGATAATGTCAAAAACAATGCGGCTAAAGATGCCTATCATTGGCGTAGCCACGGGGTGGGGGTGGGGGGAGCAGCCCGGGGCCAGGGCGGGGGCATATTTCGATACTAATCTGAACTCAACCGAGACTGATATTGACCTAATCGAGAGGATAAAAAGCTGAATATAATACTAAGTCACATCAAATTGAGTAGTTTGTGATTTGGGGGGCAGGAGGAGGCATACGAGACTGAGGAGAATTCAAGAAAGTCGAAAGCGGCTCATGCAGGGCGGGTGACGTTTTTTTTGCTCGTCAAGACTTTGACTTTTTTGCTCAAAAAATGTCGATGTACCACCCTTTATTTCGGAATTCTGGTTACGCCACTCGGAAAAAAAGAGTATAGGAGACAGAAGTACACCAAATACTAACTCGTCAGATCCGGTGTTTACTCTCTTCAGTCCGTCTCTCCTGTTCAGAAATAAAAGAGAAATAAATTCATTTCAGAAATCATAAAATCAGTTAAAATTCTGCACATAATTTCAACACAGTATATAGCCTACACAGTTTGTGAAATGTCAGCCAAAGAATGCAACTGATGACTATGGCCTCAGTAGTAATGATGACAACGATGACACGCATGATGATGATGATGATGATGATGATAATAATAATAATAATAATAATAATAATAATAATAATAATAATAATAATAATAATAATAATAATAATAATAATAATAATAATAATAATAATAATAATAATAATAATAATAATAAAGATATTAATGATATTACCGACGACGACGATGACGAAGACTGAGGAAGATGATGAATGTTCAACACGAAAGTGATTATGCGATTAGCAGTGTTTTATCCAGACCCTTTATGGGGAGAAACCCCCCGCAAGCCACAAAAATCCCCCATCCACAAAAATCTCAACACAGGCAAATTTTTGCATTGAACTGTGTCTCTTCCGCTCCAGCCAAATCAATTCCCGCTCCCCCCCCCAAAGGCCTTGAATCTGGACAAAAGCACTTGAACTATTGGTATAACGTCTGTCCTTAATTGGCGGGGGAAAACATTTGAGAATTTTTGCAGTTACCCGACTATGTTCGCCTGCCTTGCTTGTTCGGCCAATTGCTGAAGCTGAAAGTAGAACAAAGCGAAGAATTTAGAAGCTGACGAACACAAAAGCTAGCGCATGGTAATTTGCTCCTCAGACAGTCGCCGCAATATCAGGGCCGCCGAAATGAGGGGAGGCAACTGCACAGAGGCCCGGCAGTCTTTGGGCCGATGATGAATATGTATAATTAACAATAATATGTGGGTTAACAGTAAAGAGAGGGGGCCCGGCGAGCAAAATGGGGGTCCAGCCGAAAATTAAAGCAAAAAAAGGTCGTCAAGAAATTTTGTCTGCACAGGGGGTATTTTCTCTCCTCGAAATCGTCGCCGCGATATCACCTGGTCCCTCGACTTTTACCTGTCCGTGCATCGTCTTGTGGCGTCTCTCCAGGTCGTACTTTTCTCCCTCGAGGCGCGCGATCAGAGTGTGCAACTCCTTCAGTTTCTCCTTCAGACGACCGAAGTCGGCTCCGGCGATGTCGAGAGACTTGATCCTCTGCTTCAGTATCGCCTTCTTTTCGGCGTCCAGTTGCTCCTTCGACTTACGGCTCTTGCCCTCCGCCTGAATAAGAACATCTCGAACGCTGGATACATTGGGGACCCTTCGAGGGTCAAGAATCAGAGCTGCAGTGGCGGCTCCAGGATTTGTCAAGTGGGGGGGGGGGTGGCAACTTCTAAGCATGGGGGCCAACCATTTGTTGATAGGTATGTAGCAGTAACTTGCCAGTAAGTATATGGTCTCAACAGGGGGCAGGGGGCACTGAGGCAGGCGTTAAATAGAGAGGCAACGGGTTCCCCGGAACCCCATGTAGAGCCGCCACTGAACCAGAGTTGTATTGGCGTACCCACTGGGGCTGGGCCCCGCTATTCGGACTGGAACCGGTCGTGGGATTTGGGCAA